>AZYM01000183.1:0-34693 GCA_000611715.1 Scolecobasidium constrictum UM 578
TAATAGTTAGTCTTATTTATCTTATAGTCTTAAGAACGAGACTATAAGACTAGTCTCATATTTAGCCTCGCGCTAAGTATAAGACTTATTACATAACCGGCGTTAACCGTAATATAGTCTACTTATCGTAATATATGTTACCGCCGTAACACTCTAATATCTATTATAGATAATTATATTAAACTAATTATATAGTAGCTCTATAGCTTATATATATCTAGACTTTATATTATATTTAATATCTAAGTATTTCTAGCTTTAATATAGTTTTTAGATATTTAGTATTATTAAGTATTATTACTTTATAAAACCTATTTATAGAATAAAGGTTAAATCTCTAGTTTCTTAGCTATCTAATATATACTATTATACTTTAATAGCTTAATTATCTATAGAGTTATTAGTATATAAAGTAGATTTTAGAAAAGCGTGCAGACTAGGGTTCCGTGCAGACCGGGGTGGGCACTTCTATTTGAGCCAACTGGGCTTCGCTCAGAGCACCAACACTTTGAACACTCAAATGCCATCTCACATTGTACACAACATGTGATTCCATATCCGCAGAGTACATGCTCGAAGATGCTCGATGTCATCAATTAGCAGTATCATCCTTTCATGCAGAGAGGGATTCAGCATATCTAAGATCTGGGTGGAAGGACGATGAAGCTTCCCATCCACCGCTTAGACAAGTCTGCTAAGATCCAAAGACGTACAAAGGTACATGCATGTTCTCTGTATTTCGAAGCGACGGAAAGCAGTAACACTAGGGTACAATGATGTACACAGGTATCCTCGCTCGGAGGTGTACATGTACTAAAGTAGCGCGCATAGCGGTCCCCTCTTCTTGTCTTGTCCAACCTTCGTCAAGGAAAGGTGGATGAGGCTCACTTAATATACCAGCATTCAAAACTATGTCCTTCCTGACCAATGCCAGTATCCTTGGTGTACAGCTCGGGCCAGTCATCGCTCAACCTATCGTCTGCGCGTATCCAATCAGCGATTTCTTCGGATCGACGCCTCGATATCTTTACTACGGCCTCATCGCCCTGGTGTTTTGCCTCAATCGATACGTAACCATAGCAAGTGTTTTCCTCGGCGCAGCGGTCGCGTACGCCGGTACAGCAGCCATTGAGGTCTTCATCCTTGTTTCAAACCAAGCCGTCCTTGCTCCAGCACAGAATGTGTCCATACCCTTCATTTCGTGGTCAAACATGAGTAACGTCCCCGAAGACGCTTTGGTCGGCATCAACGAGATCGAGGTCCAGCCGAACTTCCTCGATTTAGACCTCGATGCCACAATGGCCGTGGTGGTTTCGGCTTACTTGATCGGCCTGCCACTTCAATCATGGTCGACTTCTGTCAAGTCAAGCCACATCATCAGATACATGGTATTCATTTGGAATGCGATCATGTTCACCGCAAGTCTCTGCGCCTTGATAGCATGGCCATCAATCAACAAAGGGCCTCAACAGTACAGATTATGCTATGCCGCATTGCCCGATGACACATCTACACGATCGGATGGCTGGAATCCAACCTTATGGGAGGGCTCTTGGAATGCTACGGTGATCAATCTCTTTAGCAACCCGGGTACGGCGTGGCAAAATCTTTCTGATGGCTGCTTGTATCCATGCTTCAATACGACACAGATCTTGAGGCATCGTGACGACCTCGAAGCAAGACTCATGGACTCGGGAACAAAATTTGCAAAGCTACATTCTTCCGATCACTCCGAAGAGGATCCGTTCGCAGGCGTGATCTACTTCCTCATAGCTCTCTTCACAGCGGCCCAGGTCATTGTCTTGCTGTCGCCTCCGCTACACTTGTGTAGTCGGGCCGTCCCAGTGTACGAGCCATCTACACTGTGGTCCGGTCGGATCGCTCTGTGGCACCATTTCAAGGAATCGTGGAGATCTTCTACAGCACTGTTCAGGCGCTGTTGGATGTCTCGACATGGGAAGACTGATGTTCAGCGAAATCTGCTGACCGAAGGCACGGATAAAGTCAGTGCGAGGGACTTTATGGTGGTGTTGCGGCTATTCTTCGATTGTCTGATCATCACCATCCTACTCTTGAGCCTCACAATCTTTCCATTGACAGTTATAGGGTTCATTTGCTGGGTGGAGTGGTATATTCTCAATGACGGCTCTTCAGCGGAAGGTCCTGCTCAAGTCGGCCAATGGTCTGTCCCGCTGTCCTTGGCCATCGTGCTTTTGGCTACTGCTGCATATCACTTCAAAGATCATGTTGCCTCCGAGGCAGAGTTGCGCACCGAGATCGAGAAGGCTGAAAGACGCATCCACAGTTTGCAAGATCGGCTTACTCAGAAGGTTCGGTGATTACTCTCAAAACATAGTGGTATCGCTGTATCTACATCATCATCGTCGCATCATAAGAGACATTACCTTCGCCACCCGATTAGTGTAAATCCAGCAAATAACGACGCCCAGAAAGCGCCCAGGAGACCTAATCCGTGTACAGTGTCCAATCTCCGAGCATTGCTCACTACCAGAGCGACACCACATGGCACAGCCGCGCGAGTGGGCTGGTCAACGTTCTGAGCATATATAGTCGTGCAAAAATCGCCGTACGTGACGGGAGCAGTCGTTGTGCCAACGATGACAACACCACCGCCCCCATTGTTGGCCGGAGTTGTCTGTTGTTGTTGGCCACCTCCTTGTACTACGACATGGGTCGGTTGTCCGCCGCCATGAACATATTGTGTCTGCGTGACGTATACGGTGACTGTCTGGACCGAGTTCCTGCAATTGTTAGAATCTTCCTCTCAAGTCAGGTTCAAAGCACTCACTGGTTTATGCTACCCTTTTGGCATGTGCCTCCAGGCGGACAGCAGCCAACGTATGTTTGCGCCCAATCAGCCCATTCGCAGGTATAGCCAGACTGACAACACCTGAGCTCATTATTAGCCATAGCCGCTACCACGGATTGAAGTACACATGCCAATTCCAGACTTGGATGTTCCCGCAGCTCTGAGGAGCACTGTTTGGACAATACGCTGGACTAGCAGAATTGAGCCCATTCAAGGATACGCCACCATCGCCAACAATGTAGACAGCTCCCGAGAAGGCATACTGGTTGATCTCATTCGTTTGCTGTCTCTCTACAAGCTCGTTGTTCGTGTCGCGCTCTTCGATGTGTAGCTCCGCCGGCTCGAGAGGTGCTGCGCGAGCTGCGTTCGATTGCAGGTCACTCGGAGCATCGAGGACCACCCTTGGTCCTAGGTTCACCTCCGGTATCGATCCTGCTCTTACTGTCCATACTGTGTTGAAGAGTGCGATCCCAAATGCATAAATTGGGAGGCTGGGGATCATCCGGCGCATCGCGAGATCGAGCTTGATCAGCCCTGCAAGATCTTTATCGATACGGCGTTCTGGCAAACAACTTCGACAAACACAACCCTCGAAGCGTGAAAATTGTAGGAAGCGGATGTCTCGAGCGATTGAAGGGAAGAAACGATGGACAATAACAATATGCTGGTACTCTAAGCTTCGTGTACAACAGACGAGAGGCTCCGCTCATAGACCGAAGCTAAGACATTAGTTACAAGCTTCGGGAAGGCTGGATAGAAAGCAGGATTATACTCGAGAGCAGCTAAGACAAGGGAAACCCGTGCATATTATCAGCAGACTGTCAAGCTGTGGCCCGTTCCTCAACCAGATCCAAGATGGTTGCAAAGTGTACAAGGATGTTCTATGCATGGCATCCTTTCTCTGCAATTGACAGCTGTATGCTGTAGCGCCGCCCGGAGCTTCGGCAGCTAGAAAGTCAATAGTCACAAGAAGCAGTAGAGCAAAACATCGCGTAGGGATGATGTATCCAGCGGAGAGAGTGAGACCTCGGCGACATGAATTCGGATGGCAAACTGCATGAAGAGCTTGGGATGTTGGATCGCATGCAGTAGCGCGAGAAGCTCGAGATGTGTGGACCAAGAAAGCATGTCGACGTCATGCTTATTGGTAATTTTCAGCCTCGCTCTCTTCCTTCGGTGTCGAAAATCGAAGACATAGCAAAAGTTTCGTGTCGTGTTGCTGCTTCCATGAACACAGACAACAACTTGAACAAGGTCCAATGAGTTGGTTTCAGTGTTGCACGTAGTGCCCACGTGCCACTCCTGTGTCCGTGAGGTGAGATCGGAAAAAGGCTAGCGCACCCCGTTCGTCGAGCTCTCTTTTCTTCCTCCTGCTCTCCGTGCTCTGAAATAATCTTCAGTTCAGCCTTGCGCTCAATGACCCATGGAGGGACCAGGAGAGACGGGCAACAAAATTGATACGCATCGATCCGAGGACCCAAGGAAGTGTTGTCCGCTGCTCCTCTTGCTCAAAGGGCTGTGCTAATTAACGCATGAACTCCTGAGTAGCAACAGGATCTCAGTGTATATCATTTGATTCCAAGTATCATTAAGCATGAGCTGCGGGCCATTCAGATGCGGGCCTTGGGCGTCTTCCTGCATTCCGGTCTTTCATACGGCTACAAGATCAAGCCGTTGTTTGTCGCGGAAGGCCGGCGAACGGATCATTTCACGTTTTTATCCTGAGCACGTAGCGTCTTATGGGCTGGAGTTTTCACCTTCGGCTTCTCTTATCGGACACTTTCTTATGGCTTTGGTCCTTGCTCGCGGCCGGTGCTTGATATGTAACGTCTGCAGTATGTAATCCTGTGATTGGCCACTCCCGCGCGTACAGGTTCTTCACTCCCACCGCATCTTACGCCTTGTTTCGGTGTCTCTCGTTGACTTGGTCGATCCAGCCTTGCAGATCCTTTTGGTACGGCGCATTCCCAGTGGCTGTGTCTCTACAATACAAGGCAGCTCCCACCTTCAAGTCGTCAGAAGCATTTCGCGTTCACTTCATACTGATAGATTTGCACCATGGCCGAACTAGCGTTCATTGCCTCTGTAGTACAGCTTGCTGACATCGGTGCTGGCTTGGCTCTCAATTTGTTCTCCATCGCTGAGAGCGTGAAGTCAGCAGCTTCGGATGCGCGGCTGATTGCCACAGAAGTAACCCTCTTCTCCAACTCACTTCGTGCGGTTGGGAAAAGCTTGGACGGGAAGCTGGAAAGCAACAATTCCTTGAAACAGATGGTCGAGAGTTTGATGACATCTTGTAAAGACATAATTCACGAGCTTTCTGGCTACGCGAACAGCCTAGCGGTTCAGTCTGGTCACCAAGCGAAACTTTTCGGAGGTCTCAAATGGACGTTCAAAAAGCCAAGGGTCAACTTTCTGCGCAGCCTGTTGGAATCACTGAAGAGTTCGATGCTTCTGTTGATCGCTTCAATCGATCTTACGGGAAACGAAGATGCAAGGCGATCCTACTTTGAAATGTATGACTTGTGGTGCGTGCAACACGACCAAGACTGATGACAGCATAGGTCAACGGGCAAAACACAGATCGCGAGCATGATGAAGCTGTCTGAAGCCGCGACTGCCAGACTCGTCCAGACTGCGCAGGAGCAAGATCAAGCAGAAAAGGTTTCCTCGGGGAATGCATCGTCCGAAGATCCTGACGTGTGGACCTTCGTCGACTCAGATGGGATGGACAATCTTGAGTTCGAACACGGTCGAGACTTTGGGCCACTCATCCTGTCGTCCAAGTCAAATGACTTTGAGCCTATGCAAATGGGGAAGCTAGTCCTCTACAACAAGCAGTCTCTGGTACCAATTGGGTCCGCCACCATTGATGTGCACGCCCAGCAACTCGTATATCAGTTCGCCAGCGACGTGCTTCAGAGGCAGGAGTTCAACGGTACTGCTGATTCAGTAGACAAGACGGCTCAAAACGACGGCGAGAAGTTAGACTCCAATCACAACGCGGTCGATCCCACTAGTACTGGCAGAAAGTATGCTCAAGAGCAGGACCAGGACTCCCGGACACAAGAGCGTACAGATCCCCGTGACCACAGCAATTTACCGGCCGCCAAAGGGAGTCCGGCAGGAACAAGTGTTGACGAAGGTCCACATGACGCCACGAAGACAGTGATGAATATGGATCCGGAGATCCTGCGTCAGATTTCCGAGCTGCTAGCAAGCCCGGTGAACCCGAATGCGCCTTCAGAGTCCGCGACATTAGCTGGATCGTCAGCAGACTCGCTAATTCTTCGGTTTAAGGATGCAATGGGGCGCAAATTCACATTCCCATGGGACCTCGTAAAAACTTGGAAGTTAAGTACTCAGTTCTCATCTTGTTCGATGCCCGGTTTTACTAACCTCCACAGGGAATGGAAACTTTGATAAAATCGGCGTTCTTACACAGTGGACAATTCAGCAGCCGCGTTGAACAAGGTCAATATGACTTGATTGGTCCTGATGGCAACGTCATATTGCCAGAAATATGGGATATGACCGTAAGACCCGACATAACGATCGAAATGATAATGCGGAACGAAACCAGGATGGGCCAATTTAATGCAAGCAACCAAGGACCTCTGAATCGACAACACATGCAAGGTCCTGGGCATAGCCAAAACATGCCCAATCTGAAGCAGTCACCACATCCTCAGCAACAGGGTCCAAATGCCGGTCCAAATGGTCCACAAGGCGGTCAATCTTTCCAAGCCTTTGCAGGATCATCCCAGCCAAATCCATTCCAATTCCACACAGGTTCGAATGTTCAATACTCGCGACCATCCCCACCTTTCAACATGAATACACCTGATCGTGTCAGAAATGATCTGCCACCACGACCGCCAAGACCAGGCGTGCTCCCTTCAGCTCAGTCAAAGCCGAGTCGATCTCGCAACCAACAGCATTCAATCTCTTCAGATTCGTTTGACTCCGACTCTGATGAAGTTCCCTCTTGGGCGAGGCAGTCACCTGACCTTAAACGAAGGGGCCGGAGCAGCAATACCAAAACCTACAGCCGCTCAGGAAACAGACGACGGTCCGGTTCGCGACCATCGGCTGACGAATGGACAAGATCGAGAACTGAGAGAATCAACTCATGGGTCCCCGATCGTCAAGCTAGGTACAAGCAACATGAAAACACTCGTCATCGATCCGTCTCACCCGTCCGCTCATATCGGCCCTTGGCGAGAAAAGAAAGCCAGTTCTCCAAGATCATGAACATTCTGAGGAAGAAAAGCAGCGAAGGTGCCATGTCACGCGTCCCGGAGCGCGAGCGTCAGCCATACTGAGCTGTGCTGGTTCCACGACACGGACGTCGGCATGTTTCATATGGCACGAATGTAAGGGCATGAAGTTCATAACAGAGATCAGGGCCTATCGACAGAGCTTGGTTGTTTGAAGTCACTCGCTCGGATTGTGATTAGGACCAATCATGGAATTTACAAATCCCATATTGACGATCTTGCCCAAAACTAGTTAGCACAATAATGAGCACTAAGTTGCATCATGACTTTCTCAGGCAAGCGTTCATGTTATATGAAAGTCGCAACTGCGCATGTTCGCCCTCGTTGCGCTACAAAAATATGAGAATCACAAGACAGATCAATTGCACTCGTCCTTTCTTGTACACAACCTCGCAACGAGCATCAGCGTATTCCATTCACAGACAAGCTCGAAAAGCAAGCAACATGTCGACTTCGGCTCCACAAATCGAGAACACAAACATAAACACTGCGCCTGGTGTCGAGCTGTCGTCACAGCAGAAGACTTTGGTCGGATGTGTCCTTGACCTCTTCCAAGGCAAGCCATCCAAGGAGAAGCTCCAGCTCTGGCACGATGATGCCACCTTCGAAGACCCAATCACTGTTGCGAAGGGACGCAAGAAGTACGAGCCACAATGGTATGGACTTCAGCAAGCCTTCTCTGAAATCGAGCGCCTGTCATATCAGGTCAACTCCTCCGGCAACCCTATCACGATGGATATGAAGACTCGCTATGTGGTCAAGGGCATCAACAAGGAGCAGACCATCCAGTCTGTCATCAACATCTTCACCACCGCTGATGGCACCAAGATCGAGAAGGTAGAGGACAAGTGGGATGGCGAGCTGCCAGACTCCGGTATCAGAGATGTGAGTAGTGTCTTCCAGCTCTTGAATCCATTCTGGTGGATAAATTATTGGATCGGTTGGATTTGGTGGTTGTGGAGTTTCGTGTGGTATACGCGAGCGTGGCTTGTGAGTTCGATCGAGTTCGAGAGTGCGATACTGACATTGATTTCTTCGCAGGTGTTCCGAAAGCTCAATAGTGTGACTGTACCACACCTCGTCTCGGTGCCCAAGAGCGCAGAGGAGGAGGCGAAGAAGGGCAACTAGAATAAGCTTGTGCCATTTTCCACAAGTCTGTGTCATTATGTAGTACCTCAATGATCCTGCTTGGCATGGCCAGCAGTTGCGACTTTTAAAATCTCCTCTTCCATGCCAGTCACATATGCCACATCGATACCAGCATCAGCAAGTATTGTCCGACCTTGGTTCTCTCCCACAAATTTCTCAGGCTCTTTCACGCCGCAGACGACTTTCTTGATGTGCTTCGCTCGTAGGATGCGCTGCACGCATGGTAGATTCCCACTCAGGCGCATCCAGCATGGCTCCATAGAAGTGTATAGCACAAGCTCGCCGTCTTGTGGAAGAACTTCACTAACTCTTTCCTCTGGCAAATTTGCTTTCTCGGCAATCTTCAAGAAGCAGCACTGCTCTGCGTGCGTGTTGCCCTCGCACTCCAATGTGTATCCAGTCACCAGCACCTGAGGATCTCCACCATCCACTGGGTAGTGCAGTATCAATGCGCCCACGCAGAAGTTCGACGGCTTCGGAGGCGACTTGCGAGCTTCATCGAGGCAGATCCGCAGGTATTTCAGGTGTGTTTCGTCTGATATCGACATTGTTAGATTAGATCAATGGTGTCCATTCCATCAAGGTGCGGAGAAGAATCGATGTGATTTGCTGGAGGGGAGCTTCCGGAACTTGCCTAACCCTGTGGGGCAGATCTCGAGGCTGGCTTATCGCCCTTGTCTCAGCGTCAAGGTCAGATGCTGCGTTGCTGCGGCTCCTACGCTCTCTTCTGACTCTTCCTTTGCCCTCCGTCCTGTAAACTTCACATCTTGAGACTCTCGCGCCCAACACTCAAATCACTTCACCATGGGACAAGAGCAAAGCAAACCCCAGCCCCGCTATAGCGAGAAGTATAGCGCCCCACATCGACGGGCAGCGAGCTTGGATGCGGAGATGGAGGACAGCATTGTCGTAGAGAAGTCAGGACACACATATGAGGGTACGTGACGCACATCGGTAGCAAGGGTAGTACTCACATTACATAGAACCTCACGAAAGATCCACAACTGTGTCGCTGTCCAAGACCGCATCATGGATCTCCACCACGCTACAAGATCCAAAGAACCGCCTCGCTCTCTCCGCTCTATCGACGCAGAACCCAGCGAAAGTGCTTGAAAAGCCTTCGGCAATACTCAAGGATACGCAGACTTTCAATCTCAAGATCCCATTCGAGGGCAACCCGGTGACAAACCAGCGCTCGAGCGGAAGATGTTGGATCTTCGCTTCGACGAACGTGTTCCGAGTCTCAATCATGAAGAGGTACAATCTAGATAGCTTCGAGTTGTCACAGAACTATCTATTCTTCTGGGACAAAGTGGAGAAGGCCAACTTCTTCCTCGAGAGCATACTTGAGACAGCTGACGAAGACATCGACTCAAGGCTGGTGAGCAGTCTGACTGCAAGCCCTGTCGGGGATGGCGGTCAATGGGATATGATTAGCAATCTCGTCTCAAAGTACGGTCTTGTGCCGCAGACACTATATCCGGACTCCTTCAATGCTATGAACTCAAGCACTATGGATCATCTGTTAACCACGAAGCTGCGCGAGGACGCTGTGATCCTGAGAAAGCTAGCAAAATCAGGCGGTAGCATGGGTTCCAGAGCAGTCTCTGCGCAGAAGGAGAAGATGATGCAGGAGATTGTGCGCATCTTGACACTTACCCTTGGACCTCCACCCGCAGCATCCGAGGATTTCACATGGGAGTACTACACCAAGGATGGCAAATTCAAGACGCTATCTATCTCGCCTCTAGATTTCGCCGCCTCACTGAATGACAACACAGCCCTCCGTGCATGTGGTGGCACCGATGTGCACAACCTCTTCTCGCTTGTTCATGATCCACGAAGTGCATACAATAGGCTCCTCACAGTAAACAGACTAGGTAATGTCTGGGGCGGACGACCAATCACATACGTCAACGTGGACATTGACACCATGAAGAAAGCTTGCATTGGCATGCTCAAGAAGGGCTACCCGATCTTCTTCGGGTCCGACGTAGGCAAATACTCTGACTCAACCAAGGGCATCATGGACACCGATCTCATCGACTACGAGCTCGGCTTCAACGTGAAGCTTGGTATGACCAAAGCTGAGAGGCTGCAAACTGGCGAGAGCGCTATGACACATGCAATGGTGCTCACGGCTGTTCACCTTGACTCCAATGGCAAGCCCGTTAGATGGAGAGTACAGAACAGCTGGAGCAATACCGCCGGCACGGACGGATACTTTGTCATGAGTGACAAGTGGATGGACGAGTTCGTCTACCAGGCTGTGGTCGATCCTACTGTGGTCAGCAAGGAGATTAACGATGTGCTGAAGCAGAAGCCACAAGTGTAAGTTGACCACCAGACGTGATTTGATATTTCCATAAGCTAACGATGCTGAAATAGATTGCCCTTGTGGGATCCTCTGGGCGCTCTAGCATAATTGATATCACAAGCTGCTCTAGCGTACTTCCAACTACATTTCTTGAAACAAAGCCATGGTCGTATCCGACCAAGCCAATGTCCTCAGAACGAGAACACAACTCTGCTGTGCTTCCAGCTCACAGCATGATTCGCACGTTTGTACAGACTAACCACCTCTCAGGAGCCCAATGGCGGCTTTGGCGGCTTGACCTGGTTCTTGATATGTTCTGACTTCCACATGACCGGTTTCTGCTTCCTCAGCTCAGCAATCTCCTCAGCCGAGTACCCTTCTTGCTGCAATCTCTGTAGCATCTCTTCCTCTTGCCTTTGCAGCTCTCTGTCCAATTGCTTGACATCATCTAGTTCAATGTCTTGCTTGTTCCGATCTTGACTCACGGTCGGGCAATTCCTATCTTTTATGCGCTTCAGGCACATACATATCGACAACGCAACAATTAGCACCGCGATCGTCCCAGCAATGATGATGCCAACAAGCAGCGCCTGTTGTCGTAGCCTGTGTGGACGAAAGAAGCGATCGAGATTCCCGGCGTCCCGCATGGGTGGACTGTTCTCATGTGCCGCTGTGTGTTCTGGGTTCAGGAAGCACCTGGCACGGTCCGTACATGCGAGCTTGTGTAGGTGCGCATTGTTCCGCGTTATCGTATGGCTAGAAGTGATGGGAAGTGGTTTCGGTTTTAAGCTCTTCGATTTCTTCGGTTTGGATGCTTTCGTGGCGGAAGACTCTTTTTTATTGCTCGATTCGCCTTCATCGATTGGTTTGTCAGCTTTCTGCGCTTTTTGTTGTAGCGCTGGAGTGGCCAGCGGCTCCATTGCATCAGCTTCGAGAGGATTTGAGGGCGTAGGCGCGAGCATCATCTTGGGAAACTTTAGTTGTGTTCGCAATGCAGCGTGAACGTGCGAGGGATGCCAACGTCAACTGTTGGGGAGTATGCCCTTACCTTGCCGTGCTGGCACCCTAACGTTTTGGTGTTAAGTCCCACAAATGTGTGTGGTGTGGATAAACTTTATTCCTCCGCGACAAAGAAATGGCATGGGGTTGTACCCTGTACTCCGTCCTCTGGGAGTGGTTATTGGTCTTCGTACCTACGCCACGACACCTATGCGATGTCAAAATACTCAATATTCACCCCTAAGTTCTGGAGGATCTCAGGATGTACGAGGCAAGAAGCGTTCGCGTTCTCATCAACCGCTTGCTCATGCTCACTCAAGTCTAGCGCCAGTCCCTTCATCCTGGGGTCCATGAACGCAACGCCGTTCGAAAGGCCATTGATAAATCCAATAGCATACCCTACAGCCTCGTTTTGGATCACTTTCCCAACGCGAATGTGTTTGGGAAGAGGGCCCAAAATTGCCTCCCCTTTCGAGAATCCGTGGACGAAGCCCTCCCCAATAAGACGATAGTGTCCACTCACAAGCGGACGCAAAATCATTGGCACTCTGCATCCAAGCAAGACGCACACCTTGTCCGTTGCCTTTGTTGCTGGTGGTGCGATTCCTATATGCCCACGTTCGCATCTCACAAATGTCTTTCCTGCGATTCTTCTCCAGGCATTGCGAAGGTATAGTCCACCTCTGGAGTCTCGACCGAAGTTCTGCGTCGAAAATACCTGGTCGGATTGCATCTGTTCCACGGCCAGTAGAGCGGTGTCTAGTGTCGGCCAAACTCCATGCGCTGGATCCATCTCGTCCATAATGCTGTCACAAACCAATGTGCGAGCGTATGCCTCAAGCAAGCGGCAGCCTGTCGCACATCTCTGCTCGAGGTCGACTCCCGTTAGATGTTCATGGAACCAAGCATACTGCTCATGGCTGTAGACCCTATCGTCAGGTATCTGGATCACCTCAGAGACTGTCGCGGCCACCACTCCTGTAAGCCTGAGGATATTGGTCTTCGGGACTTCGTACCAAGCAGAAAACCTTGAAGAAGCAAGTAGAGGCAGATCCCTCATGCTTGCTGTTGATGCCTTCTTTGACCAGTCTGGAATCCAGGACGGCCACGTATCATCTTCGGGTAGCTCGCATTCGCGAAGCAGTTCTAGCACTTTGAACTTCTCCAGATATTGTAGTATGACCGCACGATAGACGTCCACAACAGGCAAGTTATAATCTGGCTGGGGGCAAAGGTCGCGCTCTTGAGGATAGAGCATATGCGATATTGCATATATCCGATCTCTTGGATCCTGGCACTTCGATTGACCAAAGTCCTCTCTCATGTCCCAGAGCGCACTGTGCTTGCCTTGCAAGATGAAGCCTCGTAAGTAGTCGAACCTTTGTCTGATTCCGGGGCATAAAGGTTGCAGATCTCCAGCTTTGCGGTACAAGCAGATCAAGGCACCGCGGAAAATCGTCCACAAGACTTCGCTGTTGCCACATCGGATGACAGCATTGCCATTTGCGAGCATAACTTCCTGCCGCACCCACAGTCGCTCAAACCATGGACGCGAGATAAGATCGTATATAGCAACAGCATCATGCTTCGGCATTTCAAGTGGTGCTGATGAGTCGGCCAAAGTAGGATCTTTGCAATCAGATGCAGTCCTGAGTACTTTGACTCTCCAGTCCATCTCCACCTGACTGCCAATGTCAGCCATAATCCTCATGGCTCGATCACTGCCTTGACTGTCCGGTCCAAGCCATGCAATGACGCGCGTGGCGAGGTGGTAGATTTGTGCCATCATGGCAACTTGCGTGCTCTTTTCTGAGTTGTTTGACTGGTCGATAGCTAGAGCGTCGACCCAGACCACGCGAGATTTGTCTGCGAGACGCAAATGGCGGAGGACGCAAGCGAGTGCGGGAGTGACACTTGTCCATTGAGCGGCTCCAACTCTAATGATGACAGCTGATGCCTGTGAGCCCCACACGTAGGAGACTGCTTCGAAGAGTGGTGGACTCTCTTCTAGAAAGTCATGTTCGTCCAGACTAATTGAGATGTCCTCAGTCTCGCTTCCAGGCAGGATGGTGACCAAGCGAATGTTCGCCTCAGACGACAGAGCCTTATAGCGATACTGGTCCATACTATCCTCAAGAAAAAACACAGAATAACGTAATTCTATGTATTTAGAATGGCAGAACATGATATTTCCACGGAGTTGCCTCCTAGCTCTTTATCAACAACCTTATCCGCAGCGCCTGGTCTCTTAGAGACCTCGTATCTGGCTTTTCAGACTGCGCAATCGTATAATGCGCAAGGCTGGAAGCGGTTATGAAGCTATGGCCCACGGCAAATTCCGCTCCAGTCCTGTTCGTCTCCAAGACGCGCATTCGAATCTTTGCTCTGGGAGCGGTCCTTGGTGAGCAGGGCGTGGTGGACGCCGAAGTGCGGTGTATGATCATTGCAGCTGAAGGCTCGCAAGTTCGTATACGGGATAGCAGCGAGCAGCAGGCTACCATGATGTTTCGACCAGTCGAAGTCCAGTCTCTTATCTGCGATTCCCGCGTTCATCCGGACCCAGACATTCTACCATTGTCAACCACGATGTCTAGCGAGATGGCGGACAGCATCGAGCGTCTCATACTCGGCTCCATGATGACCAGAGTCTACATATTAGATGCGGAGAGGCAACAAGCTCAAAGTTTGATCCCGTGCCCTCGTACCAACAGCTCAACTGGTCAGCCTTGCGATCTCAGAGCGGGATGAATCCTCGACATCAACATCGGATCAATTCCTTGTGCGTGTGTGCGTATATGCGTGTTTTTGTGTGTAAAGACAAGAAGGATCGTCTTCAAGGGTTCTTCAACCCAGCTACAGATCGGACAATCATGGCGCCGACTCGGTCCCACAAAAGGCGCCACTCAGGTGACTCTATAACGCGGGGAACGTCCTAGCGTTCATGTTGCCGAGTTCCGTCTCTACTCTATGCAAAGCTGACTCGGCTATACCGAGCTTCAAGTGGTGAAACGGCAGAATGAAGTTCTTTTTCTTCATGTTCTGGCGTTGCCGCTGGTCGGAGTCCTTCATCATTGCTCTTTGACGTCCCCACGGGGTAGAGATCGCGTATCCACACTCACAGTTGCGCGTAGAAGCTTGGGATTCAGGTAGAAATGGCGCCGTCGCGTATGGAAATATCCCAGTCGAGAATGAGTGCGGTCAATGCTAATATCGTGGTGTTCGAGCAGTCTTCCCTCTCGTTGCCGCCGCAGCCGGTACCACGGCAGCAGGAGCGTACCTGAACGCCAAATACCACGTCGCCCACGATCTTCGATTCCTCATCGACGGCATAAGTGGTGCGAGATGGGTCACAAAGGCTGTGACAGAGGGTCGATTGACCAACTATCATGTACTCCGTGACCAATGTCTGAACCAGCGTCCAAACCAGCTTTTCGTCTCTTTCGAGGGCAAGGACTATACATATGGCCAGTTCTACAAGCTCGTTGTAAGAGTCGGTAACTGGATGATGAAAGATCTCGGTATCCAGAGCGGTGAGATTGTGGCATTGGATGGAGGCAATAGCGTGGAATATCTTGTCTTCTGGTGGGCACTTGAGGGCATTGGTGCTATTCCGAGCTTCCTGAACAACAACCTCACTGGCAACTCTCTTGTCCATTGCGTCAAGGTATGACCATGTAATCTCGATCGAGAGACGGAATAGCTGACGTGATTTGATAGCTTTGCGAGTGCAGATATGTGCTCACAGACAAGGACGACGCGCCCAATGTCCAGCCAGTCGAGCATGAGCTTGCAGAAGCGAACGTAAAAGTTCTATATTATGACCAAGCATTCGTCGAGTCGCTCAGCGATGATACTCCTCTGCCTTCGGACGAGCGTCTCTCGAACCGTACTGTCGACTCCACCGCGTATATTCTGTACACCTCTGGTAGCACTGGGTTGCCCAAGGGCGTGACCATGAAGCAAGGTCGCATTCTCGGAACTGGCAAGACGATCTCGGATTACCTTCGACTCAAGCCAACCGATCGTTTCTATACTTGCATGCCGCTTTATCATGGCGCTGCCCACGGTCTTGGTGTTGCCCCAATCATTCACGCTGGCTCGACTCTTATCCTTGGTCGCAAGTTCTCGCACAGAAGATTCTGGCCGGAAGTTCGCGAGAGCAAGGCAAATATCATCCAGTATGTTGGTGAGCTATGCAGATATCTCGTCAATGCGCCGCCATCCCCTGATGACAAGAACCACAATGTCCATATGGCGTGGGGTAATGGTATGCGACCGGATGTGTGGAAGGTATTCCGCGAGCGCTTTGGCATCCCAGTCATCAATGAGCTGTACGCTGCTACTGATGGCATGGGAGGTGCTTTCAACCGTAATGAGGGACCGTTCACCGAGTTCGCCATCACCAAGCGAGGCGCAATCTGGAACTGGCTTACTAAGAAGAACGAGATCCGTGTGAAGATCGATCCAGATACCGAGGATATTCTGAGAGATTCTAGTGGCTTCGCGATACCAGTCTCAACCAATGAGCCGGGCGAGGTCATCCACAGAATCGCCGATACAAGTGCTCCAACGGCGGGATGGAATGGTTACTTGAAGAACACCGGTGCAGAGAACAAGCGTTACCTGAGAGATGCGTTCCAGAAGGGAGACATGTACGTCCAACCAGATGAGTTTTCTGACGATATACTAATATGTATGTAGGTGGTTCAGATCCGGCGACATGCATCGACAAGATGCGGACGGTCGAGTCTACTTCGTTGATCGTCTAGGCGTAAGTTTAAGGTCTGGTCTCTCACGCAAGATGCTGATCTGCATGCTAGGATACTTTCCGCTGGAAGTCCGAGAATGTCTCCACGAACGAAGTCTCCGACGCACTTGGCTCGCATCCTCAGATCGCCGAAGCGAACGTCTACGGTGTTGCGGTACCAAATAATGACGGCCGCTGTGGCATGGCAGCCATCGTGCTTCCAGAAGGCATCAAGGAGAACCAAGTCGACTTCGCGTCCGTAGCAGAGCATGTGCTCAAGGCTCTGCCCAGATATGCCGTGCCGTACTTCATTCGCCTGACACCTGAGCTCGACTACACCGGAACACTGAAGATGCAGAAGGGCAGATTAAAGAGAGAGGGTATTGATCCAAAGGTTATCGCTGAGACGGGAGACAAGCTCTACTGGCTGCCGACGGATGGAAAGTCGTATGTCCCATTCACAGAGAAAGACTATGAGGCGTTGAAAGCGGGCACTGTTCGGTTGTAAGCATTGCGGTCAACATGCGGCTCAGACCTTAAAATCATCATCTTAGCAAAATTCAGCATCTATTGTTACGGAAGAACTCATCAATGAAGCTCATCGTGGTCCGATACTGCACCCAATCCAGTGCCCCAATCCGAATCCCCGCCGCTACAAGCGCACCACGATCAAATGACTTTGGCTGGATGACCTTGGCAAACTCGCCTGCCTGAACTCAGTCGAAGTAGAATTCCCCTCCCTGTGGATCGTACGTGAAGACGGATGGTCGAATTTGCGGCGAATGGATGATGCTGCGCGTTTGCGCAGACGTAGTCCACGCCACGCAGGTGCGGCCCTTGGACTCTTATTGAGACGGCAAAGAGAGTGCGCGTTGTGGTGTCGTTTGGCCGGTGTTGTGTGCAGGCTGACTGAAGTCCTGTCTGAGTGTAAAATGTCCTGTACTTGTACTGTAGCCTGTGTCAGTGTATATGTCCCAGACATGAAGTCAGCTGTGTTCTCAAGAATGCTCACCATGACACCCCACTCGCGCCCACTCTTATAGACCCACATCCACCGTTCGCCCGCTCCTGAGCTCTTCACAAACTTTACCCATCTGTGAGCACATAATCGTCTGAATCCCAATCAATACAATGATACAAGATGTCAAGACCCGTGAGTCGATCTCCATTGACCCAACCTCGTTCCATTTCTCGAAGGTGCGCCAGACGCTTGGAAGGTGCTGAGTTTTCACGATCTGCCAGTCCCATAAATGATGCCAGCGAATGCACGCAAAGAGCTACCCACTTGTCATCGTGAGAGTCCTGAGGGCAATGCCACATACGTTCGCACGCCTCTGCACAGATCTGGACGACCGTCTTCTCGTAGCTGACTGGAATGCGCATGGCAGGCGGCAAGAGGGCCTGGATGGCATATAATCTGTCCCTAGGATCTTCGCACGAGAATTGCGGTGTGAACACAGCCATCTCCCTCATAAATAAGTCGTCAGTGGCCCTATTCAGGTTGATCTGGCGCCACAGGAGCGACAATGTGTGTGTCTCATAATTTCTGCCCCAACTGGGCCGATGTATGAGGTTACCTTGGAGGTTACAGACCTGAGGCAAGGTGGCAGTACAGTGCCCATAGATGACAATGCATGACTTGGCTAGAACCAGCTCTTGAAGCACCCAAAGCCTGGACCAGTAACTTCTGTGACAAAAGCGAGCTAGCTTGACTCCAACACGCCAATTTTCAACATACTCATCGAGCAAATGGTGGACGTCAGCCATCGAATATGCTGCAGAAAGCTGTTGGAAGAATGGTTCGAGGACATCGGCATCGCCGCTTTCACCGACCCAAGCGAGCACGCGTTCGGCTTTTGAATAGATCTGCTCCATCAATTGTACTTGGTGGGTCCTCTCGGAAGTCGAATCCTGATCGATGCAGATCTGATCAATCCAGATGTACTTGCTGTGCAATTTGGAATTTCGCATATAGGCCTTGAAGAAGTCGCTAAGATTGTCACCGATATTGAAGATGTGACCGTCTGTAAGCATATAGTCTTGCCGCCGCTGGGCACGTCTACGTCGAGCTCTTCGACCCTTGCCGAGTTGCCACGTATAGGACAGCGCCTGGAACGGTGGTGCCTTGTCGAGATCGAAGACGTGTAAGGTTGCTTCCACAACTTCGGCGCTACCGTGGTTGATCTTCAGCAGTCGGAATTGTTTCGTGCGTGTATCGATTCGACTACAGTAGTAGCAAGCTGCCCGTCCATCTTCGCGATTAGCGCGGTTCCTTTCCTCGCAGTGCATTTGGCAGCCTCTTATCGTCGGTTGCGACGGTCGCTAATGTGCTGACTGTTTCGCCGGCTTGCGTCGAAGCTCACATTAATGAGGCTGTCTTGACCGGTGCACGCCAGCGTTGAAGTAGGACGCGACGCGTCTGCCTGCGTCGGCTAAACCTCGGCAGCAAATCTTTCGGCAAATCCTGCTCACCCAGTGGCCGACATCGCGGAAACTTTCCTTAGAAAAAGTTCATGAACTTTTTTCCAGACCCAACTCAGGTATCTCAATCGCAATCGTTCTTTCCCGATTCACAGCATGGGTCCTCGACAAAAACGCCAAAGGCTCGATGCCGATGGCGCAGACAATGTCATCACCGACATGGTCGAACCAATTCTCTCCCACACCAAGACCACTGATTCAGACAAGCAAAGCACACTCTACATCCGTGGTCTGAACGAAGAGACGACACATGCGCAACTCGCAGAGCACTTCTCGCAATCCTTCCCAATCAAACACGCTGTTGTTGTGACAGACAAGGAGACTGGAAAGTGCAAGGGTTTCGGCTTCGTCACCTTCGTCGACCATGAAGATGCGAAGAAAGCGCAGGAAGAGTTCCATGGCAAAGACTATGACGGCAAGAAATTGAATGTCACAATTGCCGAGAGAAGACGAAGAGAAGATGGCGTAGTACGTGAAAGTGGAGGACGAGAGGCCGAAAAGCGAGAGCCACCGCAAAGCTCGAAGTTGATCGTGCGGAATCTGCCGTGGAGTATCGATACGCCCGAAAAGCTCACGAAGCTGTTCCTCAGCTTTGGCAAAATCAATCAGGCGATTGTGCCGAAGAATCCGCAGGGTCGCATGAAGGGCTTTGGCATTGTCATGCTGAGAGGCAGGAAGAATGCTGAGGCGGCCTTAGAGAAGTTGAATGGGAAGGAGGTGGATGGTCGGACATTAGCGGTGGACTGGGCTGCAGACAAAGAGACGTGGCAGCAGGCTCAGGCTGCGGCGAAGGAGGCGGCGAAGGAAGCAGAGGCGCAAGTCAAGGCCGAGGCGCAGGCGAATGAGCCTGAGCGGGTAGATTCAGGACAGTCCGACACCGAGGACAAGGATGAGGACGAGGAGTCTGATCTCGATGAAGATGAGGACATGGAGGACGAAGAAGATGAGGACGATGAGGATGACGAAGACGACGAAGACTCGAAACCGAAGATGACCTCCAACGAAGCCGTCCTGTTCATTCGCAACCTGCCCTTCACCACCACAGACGAAGATCTCTACGACCACTTCGGTTCTCTCTTCCCCGTTCGCTACGCACGTATAGTCATCGATCGAGCGACCGAGCGCCCCCGGGGCACAGGCTTCGTTTGCTTCTACAAGAAAGAAGATGCCGACACAGTCCTCCGCGAAGCCCCTCGCCCAACAAAACCACAAGAAGACCCAAAGAGCAAGGGCAAGAAAGGCACCGACGCAAAGGCAGGTCCCTCGATCCTCGAGAACGAGATGACGGACCCCACAGGCAACTACACCCTGGACGGGCGTGTCCTCTCCCTCTCCCGCGCCGTTGACAAGAACGAGGCAGACCGCCTCACAGCAGAAGGCACAGACAAACGCAACAAGCGCGACAGGGATAAGCGACGCCTCTTCCTCCTCGGCGAGGGAACTATCCCTTCCAACTCCCCACTATACGCCTCGCTCTCGCCCTCCGAGCAGGCCATGCGCGAAGCCTCCGCCAAGCAGCGCAAGAAACTCATCGATTCCAACCCCTCCCTCAATATCTCCCTTACCCGCCTCAGCGTGCGCAATATCCCCCGCAGCGTTATCACGCACGACCTCAAGACCATGGCGCGCCAGGCTGTCGTCGGGTTCGCGACTGATGTCAAAACCGGGAAGCGCGCCCGTCTCTCCAAGGAGGAACTCGCGCGCGACACGCCTGAGACACAGGAAGCGGATAAGGAGCGCCGTCTCAAGAAGAAGGGTATAGTCAAGCAAGCTAAGATTATCTTCGAGGGCTCTGAAGGCTCGAAAGTTGAAGAGGGATCAGGAAGAAGTAGAGGCTACGGATTTGTGGAGTACTATACCCATCGTAGTGCGCTCATGGGGTTGAGGTGGCTGAATGGACATGCGATCGATTACCAGGCAAAGGATACGGAGAAGAAGAGTAAGAAGAAACTGAGTCAGGAGGACGTCAAGGACCGCAAACGCAGACTTATCGTCGAGTTCGCAATCGAGAACGCGCAAGTCGTAAAGAGGAGACATGATCGCGAGATCAAGGCACGGGAAAGGCCAGCCAAGTCGGCAGGCAAACATGATGAAGCGGAAAGTGATGGCGTGATCGTGCGCGAACTGGAGAAGTCCAGAGATGGAAGGAGAGGCAAGAAGGGTGATCGCAAGGGTGGCGATAGGAAGCCAAATAGGACGGCGATGAATGGGAAGCCGGAGTCTGGAGCTGCGAGACGGGTTGCGGATAAGGCGAAGAAGACTGCTGCTGCTGGTGGAGCGGAGAAGGAGACGAGGGATAAGTCGGACGTGAGGAGGGTGATTGCGAAGAAGAGGCGAGACAGGAAGGTGATGAGGAGGCAGGCGAGGGGGAAGGCTTGAGCGAGATGTTGAAGAGTAGTGTTATCAATTCAGAGGTTTCTGTTGCAAGGCGCGTTCACCACATCGACTCCCAAGTGCACAGCGGCGATCACGACGACAAGGACCATCTGAGGCCGCACTAACGAGCTCACAGTGACGCCACCACGACAGTACTCCTTCTCGACCCCGCCGCCTTCACTTCATAACCCACACACCCGAAAATCGGCATCCAAGCAGGAAATGGTCAGACCGACAGGGGTCAAAAACGCACAGGATACGCCCCCACCTAAGACGTGTCAAGGGAAACCACCCGGGTTCGAGCCTGCCTCGTTCTCCTTCTTCACAGCGGTGCGAGTACCTGGGAAACGGCCTCTGTGTTGATTCGTTCGAGTACGCTTGCAAAATTCCTGTGATGGGCTCTGGTCGCGCGGAGTTTCGGAGGGTTTATCCAGGCACCTCTAGGACCTGGTGTTACGGGTGTTTGATTTCTGCTGATTTGAGAGAGGATGATAGGGTATGAAGATATGTGATCTGGTTCTGCTGCATTGCCTCCTTAGTGCTCGTTTGGTTGTCAGCTGCAGCATGGCCCCTCAGACTGATCACCGCACTCCCCAAAACATTATCGAATAGTCACGTTGAAGCTCTATTGCAAGTACGTGTACGACTGTTCTTCGGCTGTTCTCGTTCTCTCTATACTCAGGACACTTCTTCACGAGCGACGACGTCGAGGTTGAAAGTCATGCCGCGAGCGCCCCGTGGCCCGACACGCCGCGCATGATACTCGCACAAGGCCTCGAAAGGAACGATGAAGCCTGGTCATGGTAGCACGAGCAGTTTCTGATCATTTTGTGAGCTGTCTGGCCCGTGCGACCATCGAATTGGACATCCTCTTCCATTGTGCACCACAGAGACCCGAACTGTGGGTCTACTTCACCCTGGGTTTTGACGCTCAGATCGTGCTCTCAGATTTTTGGTGATATCAGCGTTGGAGAAAAGACGCGTATACACAATTTTGTTTGCTCACTGCAGAAGCTCATTCTTCATGTCCTGCATGCAATGAGCTCGGTCCACTTCCCACGCGACGGTCCGCCAAACGTTTCTCTTTCACTGAAGAAAAGCAAGCGGACAACGAAAGATGTGCACGGTGCACGAGAACGGGTGTTGAGTCACCTCCCGATCGTGCAGCATGGTGGCGCCACGGGGTCTAGCGCGAGCACGAAAGAAAGTTGCCTAACATGGTATGTTATAGATCGCTTCTCTGTTCGATTGTCGACAGTGACACCACTTGGCCAGAAAACAGCCGCCAGCTTGATATGCGAAGTGTCCTTTGGGCGTTACCAAGGGCAGGATAGGTCTGGATGCGGAGAAGCTGTTGATGATTCTTGAGCTTGAGGACCGGGGTCAAGCGAAGATAAATAGGACTTGGTTGCTCGCGGGAAGAGGCGAATCATCAAGACCATATCTCTTGGAGGACATCTTTACTGGCTCATCTAGTCCACCACATTCGGCTTCACCACCTGTGTCTACCCACACCAGATCACGGAAACGTCTCCACAACCCGAGCCACCAACCGTTGAACAGTCACCTGTCACCACTCTTTGATCCACTCACAGCTCCACATCGATATCTTTCGATCATGTGCCAATTCGAAAAGCTCAACTACGGCTGCGGACACGAGCAATTCCGCATCTTCAAACACTGCCACTTCGCCCGCAATGACCCCGAGCATCGGTGCTACGGAGCCTGGAGCGTCACCAACGAGATGAACGTGCCCCAAAACAAATGTCCTCGATGCAATGCCCACGAGCAGCAACTTCACGCACAGTATCAGGCTCACGCCAGTATGGGATTCGTGGGGATGAGGCAGTAGCCGCGGGCGAGCACGAGCTTGGAAATGTGGACCCGTCCTATCTGATAGTGAGGGAGCACGAGAGCGGGTTAATGCGCGTCAGAGGATCTTTGTACATGTGTAAGGTCAGGCAGATTTATGTGGAGAACTCGAGGGGCGGAGGGCCAGACTGTTGGCGGTGTTCTGTTTCACGGCATTGCAACGGCGGCGACAACGCATGCTTCGGCTACGAAAAGTGCGGAGAGCTCCAACGACGATGATGTCGTCAGGTAATTTCGGTCAATCTGTGGACACAATGGAAATGTTAGTATCTTGCTTGAGACTTGACGTCCAATCATCTCGGAGTTAGCTCCAGCCCGAATACATGGGACAACTTCGCTCATCGTGTTGTACCCATGACGTGACAGTTGATAGGTTGCGGCCGTCGACTTGTGCACTTCGTACCCTCGGAGGACGCCGCAGAATAGGACAGGGCTTTGTACATTTCTTGCGTTTCTTGCTTGCATCCATCTCGGCTCGTCTATGGTCGTACATTCATTGTCGCCAGCATTGCTCGCAGCTCAGTCACGTTGTACCTTGCCGACAATGTTATAGCGCTTGCTG
Organism: Scolecobasidium constrictum UM 578; assembly: GCA_000611715.1. Lineage (NCBI taxonomy): Eukaryota > Fungi > Ascomycota > Dothideomycetes > Venturiales > Sympoventuriaceae > Scolecobasidium > Scolecobasidium constrictum. Next base: position 23,614 of record AZYM01000183.1, read on the forward strand.
AAGAAGGTGTACCAGTCATCCAATGTCTTCTTTGAGGTCTCGTCCAGATCCTCCCATTCGGGGACACAGTCTTCCGGCTTCAATGATGATAGACCGAGTGCTCTGTTGGGCTCCTTGCCAGTGAATACTATTGATATCATGGTTAGCCTGATCGTGTTCCCCGAAACCTGGATCTTGGAGAGCACAAGGTCTAGCCAGACAGTTGTGCTCCGAAGACTAGTGATCGAAGATTCGCGCTAGTATGCGGAGCATCATCTAGGTGGCACATCCACGACATCGGAACTAGTCTTGCATATCGACTGTGCGTACCGTGATAGTTCTTGCCCGGTCCGTATGTCGCGTTGTTCGACACGTCAAACACGGTGCCCTATATTGTGATGAGCAAATGAGCTCGAAGGCATAATCTATGCGCCGTACCTTGATTGCTACATATGTTGGATAACCTTCATGTTCGCCTACAGACGTCCGTCAGCTGTTTGATACGCTCCTCCTGGCCATCAGTGCATACCATCGCACTTTGCCAAATAGTCCAAAGTGATCGGATCGTCCTTCGGTGGATCAAGCTGGACAGGCACTTTTGGCGCGAATCGCTCCTTCTTTGGTTCTGTACTCGTTGCTTCAGTCATGATGTGTGTCTTGATGCTCGGTCGTACTGATGTGGGTCTTATGCGGAACAGTTGTCGTGCTTAAGAATTGAGCTGTCGTCAGTTGTGGTCGGCTGTCACGCTTGATGCCGACCTCGGCTGACGCGTACAGGGAATCTTCAGTCGCACATTCATTGTCGACTCTTACATACACAAGTGCTAGAGAAGAATCGAGGCAATGGCAAGTCATCTGAAGTTCATCATGATCATAAGTATACAAGAGATACTGATTGGAAAGCCAAAGCATTGCCGGCGCTAAGTTCACTATTTCAATTATTCTCATGTGATCTTTTGACAAGCCCATCAATACAATCTTTATACACATATATAACATGGACGCAAATTCCTTGCTTTCGAACTGCTGCCCTTGGGTCCTGATATGCAAATCTCAGTATTCGCTCAAGCCTTGATAGGCTTCTTGACCATCAGCGTCAATAATGACACTGCCACTTCGGCGGCAGCAAGAGTGGTCGTCTCTCCCGGATTGTCATAAATCGGAGCTACTTCGACTGTATTGCATGATCAGTGGCAATATCGAGTATGGTGGTGGACTTCAGCAACACGTACCGACATCTGCCCCAACTACTTCGAGGCCGACAAGACCATCCAGTATCGTCAGCAGTTCTCGTGTGCTCCAGCCACCAACTTCAGCTGTCCCAGTTGCTGTCCTTCTTGTTAGTCGAGCGTTATCTGAGCAAGAAGTGAAACGATTCACCAGGCGCAAAGGCTGGATCGAGCACATCGATGTCCACCGAGATGTACACTTTCGTTCCGGCAACTCGTTCCTTGAGCTTCTCAATGATACCCTGTGTTCCGATGCGATCGATGTCCCGAGCTCGCACCATCTCGAATCCACAACGGAGATCATTGCGCACGTCGCCTTTCTTGCGTATCACAGGAGCACGAATGCCAGCATGAATGGAGCTATTCGTGATTAACCCTTCTTCGTGTGCAATATGCAGGAAAGTTCCGTGGTTCACTCCACTACAGCAGACACGTCAGTCTCGTAAGACAAAATGCTGCGCACATACTGTCTACGTACGCATAGTGGGAAATGCCGCCACCTCAAGCTCAATGTCAGCACCGCTGTTCAATACTTTCGATGCAGATGCTACATGCTCACCTAACACTTCTGGATCCCAGGTATCTGCGCGCTGTCAGACCTCACGGCAAATCAGTTATTGCCGACAAATGCTTACCGATGTGCGAGTCGAAATGGATAACGCTGACTGGACCCCAGCGATCATGAGTGGATCTCAGCGCGCTGAGCGTAGTCGTGTGGTCGCCACCGAGCACAATGATACGCGGTACTGTGTACGAGGACGAGTTTGTTGAGCGTCCGGATATGATCTGATTTTGGTATATGTCAACTTCATGCACGACCGAGCTGTTCGAGTATGCTCGGTAGCACCACAATGGTCGCTAACGACCTTGTGTTGCACAAGGCAAGCCAGCTCCCAGGACCTCGGGACTAGGAATGAAAGATGAAAGCAAACCTTGTGTGCGTGGTCGAGCTGCTTCAATGCTGCTGTGTTGTCCTACATCGAGTGTTTAGCATGCTGCTCCACAATGCAGGACAGTATCCTCACTAGAAAAGTGAGAGGCGCATCTCCACAATCTACAACCTTCGCCCAGCTCTCGAATGCACTTTCGCCTGCAGTGTCACAAATCAGCATCTCTCCAGCACGAGCCGTTCCACTGTGATGGTGTTACCGCCAGATTTACGAACGCAGAGCACGACCTGGCATTTGCTACGTGACACAAATACATGCCCTGCAAAAGAGAATCTTCCGCGGCTGCGTGCTTCCCCTCGCCTGTCCTTTTGACTTCCCCGAGCTGTCACAATCTCTTGCACTTACCTGTGTATATGCTGTACCCTCCAGGTGCAATTCTTCTTGATCCTTGTCTTATTCCTCCAGGCCCGAAACGAGCGCCAGGTCTGCCCGTGGTCCCCTATTGAAGGATCAGCTAACTGTATTTGAGCCGCATTCTGATGTCTGTTCGAACGAGTTACCGTGTCGAATGGAGCTCCAAGAAACGCTATGTCGAACGCTTCGACCTCTCTGTTTGGCGCGTCTGATAAGCAGAAGACGTGGGGCAGGTTCGCGAAAGTTGTTAAGCCAGCTACGGAGGCTGGTATCTCAGTCCACGCGGATATAGGGTCATGATTAAACTGATTCAATGGTACTTGTGGTATCAAGGCTGGAAATACAATGTTCCGAGCAAGAATGCTATGGGCAAACCCGAAAACAAGTGAGAAGCTCAAGCAGCCCATGTTGTGGACAATCTCATCAGAACATAGACAGTATGCATGGAATACGCGCCAGTGGGAATTCTCATAGACCAACTCCTCGTGATGAGGGATGGGGAACTGGTAATGATGGCATGTCGGAGTCCGCGGATTGCTTCGAGCTCCGGCACGATTGATTGGCCTCATTAGGCAGGTACAAGCGTCCCACATCGTCTCCTCGGCCATCTTGACACACATTCAAACACCCTAATTTCACGGGACAATGCTTCGAGATGATTAAGTGATATTAATGTCGAAGTTGAGCCGCCTGCATCTAAGCCCCTTATCGGGTGCCTCAAGCTTTTAGCCCTACAAGGCAGCTGAGAAGCTTAAGGTGAATATGGCCTATGGCAAGCCATTAGGAATTCTAGGCAGAGCATGGATGCATCTTCTATCATGGCTTCGAACCCTTCCGTCTCCTCATAACATTAACGAAATCGATCATTGCGGCACATACGAGTGATGGCAGATTATGGACCTCTCTTCAAGGACGGCGGCCACGATTATGGGAACTTGTTCTGTGCATCAATCTGTGCTCCATGGCTGCCAGGATACAAATTCATCACCTAACGTATTCCATTTCAAGCAGCTGACCGGTAAAATTATGTTCTCTTTTCATCCGACCTCTACGCCTGGAGCATCTGTGTGGCGACCCCTCATCGGAACTTGCCATAATGACCAGCAGCTATCTCAAGCAGCGCAAGAAGCTTTTGTCGACACGCTCTCGGACGCTGCAGTCTGAACTATCTCTATAACAACGATTAATACTTACTGCCATGTCATCGTACTCCTATCAGCCCATAAACGTAGGCGCCGCGGACCAGATCCGTGTGTTGACGCTTCTCCCAGGCACCGACACGGAGGATATCAGGTGCCTCCTGACAGTTTTTGACCTGAACAAGATTGCAGACAACAAGTCGTATGAGACATTATCATACACTTGGGGAGAAGCTGTCTCGGACAAATACATCATACTCCATGGCGACACTGGCGGCGCCAGATTCGATATCGGACTCAACTTGTACCACGCGCTGCATGCTTTCCGGCACGCCGAAAACGTGCGCGAACTCTGGATCGACGCCATCTGCATCAATCAAGAGGACAATGACGAGAAGGCCCGTCAGATACCCTTAATGCGACGCATCTACGAAGGCTCAATACAAACCTTGGTATGGCTAGGCAAAAGCACATCCGAAAGTCGACCCGCAATGAATCTGGCACGAGCTCTGCACAATGCGTGGGTCAATTGCGGAGGTAACGTACCCAAGATCGGCACATTCAACAGCAACGAGCTCAAGCAGCATGGATTACCCAGTTTGTTCAGCACGAACTACGTGAAGCTTCTGACCATGCTTGAGCAGCCGTGGTTCACAAGAGCATGGATCGTGCAGGAAGTGACTGTGTCGAAGAAATCAGTTGTGTTTTGGGGCTCTGAGACGATCGAATGGCAGCATCTGGTGCTGGGTATCGACTTTGCTCTGCGGGCACAGCTGCCATTTGCTTTGCACCCTGCGGTGAACCGATTCGTGCCAATCGCTGAAGAGGCCGCCAATTACCGCGCAAGCAGTTGCAGATTACTTTCTGCACTACTGCGGCATAGACCATGCGCTGCCACAAATCCAGTGGACAAGGTATATGCATTTCTTGGTCTCACGGAGCGCGGGGCTGGAAACTATGTCCCCATCAAGGTCGACTATAAGCAAGACCTTGCCACTTGCTATACTAATGTTGCGCGGGAGATTTGTGCGCATGATCAATCTTTGGACATACTCAGCGTGGCCGCTACGCCGTTCCCATCCTTGGTGGACGGGCTTCCGACCTGGGTGCTAGATTGGAGCCCAGCTATGGGAGCAGCTCTGCGTCAGACGTTCAACGGTGAGACAACATCGCTTGCTAATGCCGAAGGTTCCGGAAAGAGGAGGTCACCACAATTTTGCGCTGCCAGGCAAACCCCGTACGTGCGAAAGGGTAGCACAGAAGAGAATTGTCTCCATGTGGAAGGGCATCTCTTCGACACCATCACCAGGGTAGAAGCTCGACCCGAAACCGTCCACATGCCAAGTGGCTCTGTCAAAGAACCCGCGAAGCTAGCCACGGAGATAGGCAAGACAGTCTCAAGCGTGTTCACTTCCAAGAGTATTCTCATGCAATGGGAGGAATCGATCGGACTTCCTGAGCTTCGTCCACACTCCGTACGCTACCCGACCGGAGAAGGCCTCGTGGACGCATTCTGGCAGACTCTCATGGTCGGCAACATCGCTGCTCACGAGGACAAAAACCAGATCCGGGAAGAGTACCTTGCGTGGTTGCGACTGCAAAGACCGGCGCCGGCGCTCAACCGCTTCAAGCTGGGATATCTGCAGACCGCTGTCTCGGCCGTGAAGTCTCTGGCTGCTTCGGCGATCATGCAAGACGCTCCCACGCAATTTCAGAAACGCGTCCAGGATATCATTTTCAGACGATTCGTGAGGACGTCTCGTGGATATATGGGGGTATGTTCTGGTGATGTGCAGACCGGGGATAAGATATGGCTTTGCAAAGGGTCGAAGGTGCCCATTGTGCTGCGCTCCGCTGGCGAAAACCACAGATGGACATTCGTTGGCGACGTATACGTGCATGGCATTATGTACGGCGAAGGCTTTCGAGAAGATGACTGCCATGAGATAATGCTATGCTGAAGGACCAAGTCCTTGCTGGGCGGACCAAGCCATACAAAGCTGAACTACCACCCATCATCATCCCTCCTATCATCGTCATACCTACTATCATCATGATACCTCTGCTCATCCCTCCCATCATCATACGAATCCCTAACATCATCCCCAAAATCCTGCACCTCCTGCTCCTTCCTGCCGGCCCACCCCGCCACATCCCCCGGAATATCCTCAACCTCCTGCACCTTCTCGCCCGTCCACCTCGCCGCATCCTCCGGGAAATCCTCCACGCGCTGCTCATCATACGCAACCCTATCATCGAAGCGTTCGCGGTCGTAGTCAACGCGATCCTCAATGCGATCGCGGTCATAGTCGACTCTGTCCTCGAAGCGGTCGCGGTCGTAGTCCACCCTATCCTCAAATCGCTCTTTCTCTCTATCCCAACCTTCCTCGACTTTATGTCCCTCGTGCATAAGCAGCGCACCAGCGAGGAGTCCGCCTCCCGCAGCTAATGCCGCATTCCGTCCCGCATGCGATGGCTTTGCCTGTGGCTCCTGACGATTCTCATAACCACCTCCGTAGTTGGACTGTCCACCATAGCCCGCGTGGTTGTAGTTCTGTGGACCGCCGTACTGCGGGAAATTCCATGAGCGCTCGCCCGTTTGCTGGTTGATGAAGAACCAGCGCTGGGATTGGAAGTCGAATTCTGAGATCCATGGTGGTGGACACTGCGGCCGTCCTCGATTCATCTTGGACTTGTTTTCCTGTCTTTGAACTGATGTGTACTTGCAAGACAACGAAAATGGCGAGAGGAAGTGATGGACGCTGCGGCTCTGCAGAAGATAAGCAATTGCTCGCAAGGATGAGGTGAAGCTTATGCAGCAACGGGCACCTTTTATAGGCCCTTCAGCCGCAGCGTCATGCAAGAACGCAATGAGCTTGATGAGCTGCGCCATTTTTGTCAAATCACTCAGCTGCATAGACGAACGTTGGATGGGCAGTGCATGCATGAGGTTCTAGACTGGCGAGCTTTGAATCGGGCCGAAGAAATACAAATACACTGTTCCCAGAACGTGGTCCCATTGACAACTACAGTATATTGTACTCATCACTTCTGGGACGTGCGAAGTCGAAGACGTGGCCTTCGTGGCGCATTGCGAGCGGTGAAGGAGAAAAACTGCTGTGTCTGGACAAATGGTTAGACGCCCATTCCCCTGAAGACCGTAAAGCGTCTCTGGGAGGCGGAGAATTTCGAGGCTTCTGTGGCCATCAGGCGTGCCATAGCATTGGCTTCAAGAGATATGAGCCAGAAGGCCACCATCAAACCCTTGATGCGATCCAACTCGTGTGCAAGCTTTAGGCACATGTCTCTATTCCTCTCGAACAGATCTATGGATTCCTCCAACGATGCAGCTCTACGCGTTCCGAACCTGTCTGTCCTTCGAGCGCCGTCTATGACGAATTGCATGTCCGTGGCAATGATGACGGACGCGAAGCCCTCGCGCTGCCAATCGCGAAATTGAAGGGCAGCAATGATAGCACGTAACACAGCGCGCTCTCGCGTCTGTCGGAAAATCTCTTCGCCAGCGGGACCTCTGACCTCCAAGCGAAAAGCGCCAGCATATTGTGAGAAGAAAGAGTTCACACCTGGTGGTGGTTCCGATTCAGGCAGTGGAAGGGAGAATGATTCAGAAAAAGGTCGCGACCAGACGATGGCGCACGCAGCTCTGTGTTCAGGGAAGATGGACTCGTCATCGCCGATGCCATCCACGTACATCAGTGACCATTGCTTTTTGTTGATGTGAGTATTGCGAATGAAGACTGGGAGCCGAGACACCGGTTGCGGCTTGAAAAGTGCCTCCGGGTGAACATTCCACTCCATCACCGGATACGTGTCGACGGGTGGAAGGGCAGGTCGGAAAGGGTCAGACGACGCCCTATACATAGTTTCCCATTGCATCCTGTGGTCAGAATCGTCGCCCATTGGATAAAGCTCTTGCATCGTATGCCCATTATCATCCGTGATTGTGTAGAGAGGCGGCGCTGGGAAACGAAAGTGGTCGTTCGTTCTATGTGAATAGCGCATAGCATTTGCTACAGATGATCGAGATTTGGGTGCTTCAACGGGACGTGCCGGTTGTGCCTGACTACTCTCTTCTTGCTGGTCGGACAGGTCGTTCTGTGGTTGCGCCGGTTGCGCCTGGCTACTCTCTCCTTGCTGGTCGGATGGATTGTCTTCTGGGTCCGCCATTGGACGGAGTCTGTTGATCCTCAAGTCAGTCCCACTGCTCAAGTAGAACCATGCAAGAGAATTTGGTGTGGACAGTGTAGATCAGACAAAGTTTACTGGCTAGTAACAGGTTGCCAGCGACGGCACCCGAGAGGGTTGACTTCATGGTCGACTCAGCCGGGAAAAGAAGAACATATTCTTGAATGTCATCATGATGTTGTGTTGTGTCAAATGAAAAAGAACGAGACTGACGTACCTTGTTTGCACCTTGGCTTTGCGGTCTCGTTTGCTGTTGATAAGACCGCTCTGTTGCTGCTGTAGTCGTCAAGTTCTAGGCTGAAGAAATGCTGCTATGGAATCAATATTGGGAAGCCAAAGACCACGTCCACAAGTAGATGTGAGACATCCATGTCTGCTGGTGGAAATCAGATCGACAGCAGAGCGCCATGTCGGAGAAGGAGGAAGCTGCGAAGAGCTCTACATCTCTGCAGCGGCAGTTACGATGGACTGCAGGAAGGAAACCTCGACAGACAATGGAAGCCAATGCTGCGATGCCCATGACAGACAATCATCATGACCAACGGCTCTCGCTCAGTAAGCTACAACAAAATCGCGGTCGCGTCCGAGTTGTCGGTTGTCCAACGCGATGGTGAAGAAAAAGAGCAGGAACCAAACGCGACAGGAAGAAAATGTTAGCTCCTCGGCGCACGGACCTTCCCGACCAGTGTGCTCCACCACGCCGATCACATGACCGAAAAGCTTCAGGAGCAAGCAAAAAATTCTTGAGAGTCTCAATTCACAATCAAAAAATTCGACAGGACGAATTCGAATTCGAATTTAGCTAATAGAGGAAACACAAAGGGAGAAACACGAAGAATAAAGAGCTTGGATGCAATCATACCCGGTCTAAACGAACACCCTCAACCACACATTATTGCGCGAGGAGAACCAAAAGTCCACCATGACAGGCAACCTCCGCATCCTCCTCGTCGGCAACGGCGGCCGCGAGCATGCCCTCGCCTGGAAGCTCTCCCAATCCCCGCTGGTCTCCCAAATCTTCGTCTCCCCCGGCAACGGCGGCACCTCCCTCCTCCCCAAAACCACGAACACGCCCGCTACCGATTTCGCGGGCTACGTCACCTTCTCCAAAGAGAACAAAATCGATCTGCTGATCCCTGGTCCCGAAGCACCCCTCGTAGAGGGCATCACAGATTACTTCAAGGAACATGCGCCGGAGGTGAAAGTTTTTGGACCGAGTGCGAAGGCGGCGGTGATGGAGGGGAGTAAGACATTCAGCAAGGACTTCATGAACCGGCATTCCATCCCCACAGCCGCCTACTCAAACTTCAGCGCCTACTCACCCGCACGCGCGTACCTGGAGCGCGTATGGGAACAACCCCATAAAGTCGTTCTGAAAGCGGACGGGCTAGCCGCAGGAAAAGGCGTGATTATCCCGCAGACGCTTGAAGAAGCACAGGACGCGCTCAGGGAAATCATGGTGGACAAAGCGTTTGGATCCGCAGGGAACGAGGTCGTGATTGAGGAGTTTCTGGAGGGGCATGAGATTAGTATTCTCTCCTTCTGTGATGGGAAGGTGGCGAGGTCGCTGCCGCCGGCGCAGGATCATAAGCGTATCTTTGATAATGATGAGGGGCCGAACACGGGCGGGATGGGGACGTACGCGCCTGCGCCGGCGAGTATTGTGAGTAAGGAGGTGTTGGGGGAAATTCAGCGGACGGTGTTGGAGCCGACGTTGAAGGGGATGCGGGAGGAGGGGTATCCCTTTGTGGGATGTCTGTTTAGTGGGTACATGATTACGAAGAGTGGGCCGAAGGTGCTGGAGTATAACGTGCGGTTTGGAGATCCGGAGACGCAGTCACTTCTGCTACTACTGGACAGTGATCTAGCGGAGGTGATGCTCGCGTGCGCAGAAGGAAGACTAGCAGATGTGGAGCTGAAGGTCTCAAATAAGAGTGCAGCGAGTGTCGTCATGGCAGCAGGCGGGTACCCAGGCGACTACAAGAAGGGCATCGAGATGACTCTCAGCCAGACGCCGGCGGACGTCCAGCTATTTCATGCTGGCACAGCAGAGAAGGATGGCAAGCTCGTCACGTCTGGTGGACGAGTCATTGCGGCGAGCGCTGTGGCGGACGATCTGAAGTCAGCGATTGCCAAGGCATATGAAGGTGTCAAGGCCGTCTCATTCGAGGGCATGCAATACAGGAAGGACATTGGCGCTCGCGCCTTGAGATGATGCCAGTGCCTACACCTTAGAGACATCCAAAAGTTTTTGACAGCGCGTTTTGCACCTTTGAGTGTAATGCACCAAGGCGCAATGTACATGCTGACTGTATGCACTTCCTCTTGATGTGGAACTTGCCTTGGTGCTGGGGCATGCTGGCAGGGCCTGCCAACAAGTGAATATATGTAGTGCCATGTAAGCAACAAGCGCTCCACCTCATTGAGACAGTCATACGCTCATGTGCAACATCCGTTCACAACATACGCACAAGCTCAAGCAGCCGAAATCTGCCTCAGAACCTCCTCCCGTCCAAACTTCACCATCTTAAACCTCGAAATGAAGTCATCACGATTGACTAACCCCATTCATTAGCAACACATCACCATCTCGCAGCGTACGTATGGGAATTGGAAACTCACTATACCCGCCACACATCCTCCTCTTCCCATCAAACGCGCTCCTCGCATGCAAAACCCGCCAATTATCAAAGATCAGCGCCTTCCCGGGGACAAGCTGCTCCCAAAACTGGAACTCCTCCAGTATCTCGCTCCACTTCCTCGCAGCATCGTACCAGCGATCCATATACTCCAGTCCCAAGTCCACCTGCGCCCTATCCGTGTTATTCCATCTTACCTGGACCAGCGCCCTCGTGCGCGCGTCATGGACTAGCACTGGGAACGCTGCTAAAGGCTGGATGGAAGAGTCTGCGTTGCCGGAGGCGTGGGCGAAGACGTTCGTGGAGGCGAGTTGGCGGTAAGCGGCTGGGTCGCGTTTCTGGAGTTCTTGTGCTGCGGCGAAGCCGTCCACCAGTCCTGACGCGCCGCCGGAGCCGTCCGTGTGCGAGAGAAGGTGGAAGAGCTGCAGGCCTGCGGGATCGGTGAAGTACGTGTTGTCCGTGTGGGGACCGATGGCTAGTTCTGTGTATGCGGTGTCCCCCTTCGACAGGTCGGAGGTGAAGTCCCAGAAGCCGCCGTAGTGCGTGTTGCGTATGGATGCTATCCTCTCCAGGAGCCTTTCCGT
>AZYM01000184.1:0-220443 GCA_000611715.1 Scolecobasidium constrictum UM 578
TACTGTCTGATTTTGGTTAGCCAGTCGAGAAGACCCTGCCCTGTGGTCATGGCGGCTTCGAAGTCGACTACTGGTGGACCCTCGCCTTGCTGGATAGATGAGGAGGTCCAGAAGATGGGATCCACCCAGCCGGTGCGCTCGGTGAAGCGTTTACTCCCCGCCTTGGGTGCAGCAAGCCACTCCTTCGCATAAAAACTCTCGTGGCCATCGCTCCATGTAATCCTGAATCCCGCGTCTTCCTCTACAATCGACTTCGCAGCTATATCCTGGGGTATATCCCTGAACGTCTCGATGAGTCTCTGCTTCGTGCTCGGGTGCACACAAACATCGCAGTGGCAATGGTCCCTCAACCACTGCAACGGCACGGGATGCGTTTTGTAATCCCCCAATTTGACGTTCCACTGACTGATCATCAGGCGCCCGTCCTCGAGGGATATCACATCGTCCTTGAGGTCGGTGTTGGCACCAGGGGCCTTGCCGTATACCTCGTACGGCGGTGCCTACACGCGTCCGTCAGCTCGAGATCCCATGTGCTGAGGATGCAAAGGGTCATACAGTCAACACCTTGTAGGGCGAGATGTTCTTCCGCTGTGTATACTGTTGATATCGGTACTTATACACCTTCACATTATTGCTCGTGGTGAATCGAGGACCAGCGGCCTCAGATGTAGACTCGGAAGCGAAAGGGGCAATCTGTTGCTTGCACACGCGTCGCTGTGCCTCCCCAAACCCCCTTCGTGAGAGCCTGCTCGACACTGCGCGCGCTGCAGACATGTTCGATGGTAATGACCGTGAGGAAAATGTGTGATGATGGTTCGTGATCACGAGGCGCGAAATCTGGGGTAACTTGTATGCAGTGTCCGAGATCGGCAGGTACCGATACGAGGATGGATTTGCCGTGTAAGGGAAGTGGAGGTGAATTAGCAGAACTTGGCTCGAGGAAAGGACTTCAGTGTACGGTGCCGAGATGCGATGGTTTTGTTGGACGGTGGAAATCGTAGGTGCAAGTGGGTCAGAGCCTCAGGTGAGGTCATGCTTCTACATATAATACAGTTCCCTTGCGAATGCATGCGCTGCGACGATGCAGCGATCAATATACAAATCACTCATGCTATGCCGATGACAGATGATGCCTTTCCTGGTGATGTTCTCGGTGTCCTCGTAGGATCTGTGCCTCAGACTAGCTGTCTCGTGAGCTCCAGTGGGCTCAGCTGCGACCAACTCTCTACGCGGTCCACGCAGATGGCCGTGCATCGAGTGATCCCATCAGGCAGAGCGGTGACCTTCAGCGAACTCAGCAGCACACCAGCGTCTCATGCCACCGTCCGCATGGCCAGATTCCGCCTGCTCTCATGCATCTCATCTCCCTCAAAACAACCACACATACCAAAAAAGCAACACCACAGCCCCAAAAAACCCAAGCCAAACCCTCCACCCAACCCCCGTCTTCTCCGCCATCCTCAACATCCTCCTCATCGTGCCCCTCAACCTCACCCCCGCTCCCGAGAACTCATCATTCATCTTATCCGCCAGCCCACTGCTCCCGCGAATCTCCTCCCCAATCAGGTTACTCATATACTTTAATCTCCCGATCTTGCCTAGGATACCGCTTATCTGCTCGTCGGACTGGGACTCCATGTGTTCGAGCTCGGCCATGCTCATGCCTCCCTCTCCCGCGGGTTTTCTTTGTGGTGTTGATGAAGTATTCGGGGTGGGGTAGGCGGAGAAGGAGGGGCCAGATGGCTCATAGGTCGAGTAGTTGTTACTCGCACTATTGGAATATGGATTCGAGGATGCGGTGGCGATGTACGGTGAGGATGTCGAGGCATGGTCGGGTGTACTCGCGTATCTATTCCCGTACCCACTCCCCGGGCGCGCAGGCGAGCGCGAGGACATCCGGTGCGATTGGTCGTAGTTGTCGAAGAGCCCGCCGCCGCCACCGCCTGCGCGGTTGGCGTTGAGGTGGGAACCGTATCTGCTCGCGCTCGTTAGTTGGGTTGTACACGTTTCGCGTGAGCAGAGAGGCGTACCTTGATGTCATGACGGCATCGATGTTGTGTGTTGGCTTTTTTGGAAGGCGAGTGTGCGAGGAAGAGGACAAAGGAGGTGAGTGCTGTCCTCAATAAGTTGCGCGTGTTATGTTGGCGGAGATAATGCGAGCAAGCAGTGGCTTTGATGGCTGCGAAAGTTAAAGTGGACCCCTGTCCCGTGGTTCTGGGTCGGGACGCGGGAGTGGACAGATGCTTGAAATTGCTTCGACTAACTTACAACGACAAGATGTAGGGGATGGAAAATTTGAATGTTCGACTTGGGAGCAGGAGAGATGACTGTTTGAAGCTCTCGTCGTATAATTCTCACGTCGTCATTAAGTTTGCCATCAAAAAGTAATGAACACCTATCCGCTATGGAGAATAAGCCACATCCACACTCATCATACGAAGTCGCGTGACCACCAAACACATCTGCCTAACATTACACGACATCATCGCCCTTCTTGTCATCTTTCGTCCCCGCTTTCCCAGCAGGCGGGGGCGAGTGTCGTCCGTCACTCTCAACGTGGACCCCCAGCCTCGGCGGCCTCTCCAGAAAACTCGACACCCTTCCCGCAATATTATATGCCTTCCGCCCCAGGTCCCCCAGCTTCTCCTTCGCCTCCTCGGCCTGCTGTTGATAGCCGGCCGCTGCTTCCTGGTACGGCCGCACCGCTTCGTTGCCGTAGCTCTGCGCACTAGCCAGTTGTTCGTTGCCGTAGTTCTGTGCGCTGGATATCTTGTCGTCGCGGAATTGAGTTGCTTGGTTTTCGAGGATGTTGAGACGTTCAGTGCCGCAGGTCTGCGCCTCGTTCAAGCGCTCGTTGCCGTAGTTCTGTGCTGAGGCAAGCTTCTCATCGCCATATCGCGTCGCGCTCGCGATCTTGTCATCACCGTACGCTGTTGCTGCCGCTAGCTTCTCATCGCCATATCTGGCAGCTTGGTTTCCATACACCGTGATCTTCTCATCCCCATATCTCCGCGCCTCATTCCCATATCCCGCTAGCTTATCCCCAAACTGCGTAGACTGATAGCTCAGATTCCTCTGCAGACCGCTCACACGTCTATCAACCGCCTCACCCACTTTCTCGACATCCACAGCAGCCCTCGCCCCGACCTTCTCCCCCCTCCTCGAGATATCCCTCACACTAACAAAGCTATCCGGCGTATTCGCCTCAATATCCCCCTTGACCTCCTCATACATCCTCTCAATCCTGCTCACCTCACTCTCCAAATCCAGATTATGATCCTGCCTACAAAAATCGCGCTCGCGCTGCTCAATGTACTCCCGCAACTTCGTCCACTCGTTCTTGTAGTACTTGAGACGGTTGGGCAGCCCGGATCCCTTGAAGTAGGCCATGAAGCCCGCGAGCACGGTGTTGAGCGCGCCAAATGCCGTGACGGCGCGGTGGGAGGCGTTGCCCGCGCCGAGGGCGGTCAGGCAGGCAGCGACGAGGACTTGTGCGGAGATGCAGAAGGAGATGAAGCCGGAGAACCACTTGTAGTCCTTTGCGGCCTTGGCTTCCTTATTCACGACGCGCTGGTAGATGCCCAGGTTGTCTGCTGGCCGCGACCGCCGGAAGAAGGCATTGTCGACCAGGCCCTCAGGGTTGTCGATGCCGACGAGGTAGCGGAAGGCGGTTAGGGCGTCTTCGTTGGAGAAGCGCTCGGCCTGCTTGTGCGTTTTGGTTGTGACGTTGTTTGGGAGCGAGGATGCTGGGATAGGAGCTGTGGAGTCTGAGTGGCGGGCGTGTCTGTGTAATGGATTGTGCGTAGGTAGGACGCTTTGGATTGATTGGAAGAAGCCGTGCTTCTCACGCGACGATTGTGCCATGGTACACGGAGATGGAAGTTCAAACGCGTCGCTATGTTTGGAATGTCCAATACGAAAGATTGAGCATGAGAGGAAGACGGAGAGGAATACGAAAGGCCGGAAGAAGCTGGATATCCAGAAGCAAAGAGAAGATCCACACAGCTCGCACTCGTTATCACAACTTTTTTCAGCTCGACAACGGTATTCTCCCCCAAACGCCATAGCTTGTCGAGACCAAGTCCAAGCAAGCACGCGCACATCTCGGTGCATGATCTCCACATGCCCGTTCAGTCCACGGAACATTACCATAGGCTTCTCCGGGCGAATCAATGATGGTGATGGGACCTGTCAACTTCCGGAGTTGGGAGTGGAGGTGTGCAGCTGTGCATCTCAGCTGTGCGGCGGCGGACGCCACCATGCACGAGTCGAGCGAACACGGTAACGGGCGATCTGCGTGGTGCAGTGTTCCAAATGCCGTGGGAGATTTTGGCTGGCTACTGCCATGGGCGCGAGTTGACCATCTTGAGGTGCATTGGATTCCTGTCCGTGTCGCACACCGAGGATAGACAATGTCTCGAGAGGCCAGGTGAAGGATGAGAGACAAAGGTGTGAAGCTGGAGATGGAGATGGGGAATCGCGGTGCGCCATCGGCTCGGCCCAGGGTGTTCGCGCTCTAGACTCGAACCAGCCTAGCGCCCTTCTCAGCTCGCGCCCCACTACACTCTACGTAAGCTCCGAATTGGCATCAACCAGACAGCAGTACCATCTCAGTTCCCACTACAAACCAGAACACCAAGGCGATAGTAGAGACCACTCCTCCTCCTGTCGCAGCAACCATGGCCGCGCCCGAAGTGCACCACCTCTTCCACAACCCCATCGCCGACCACTCCTTCGCCGCCGATCGGTCCACCCTCGCCGTCGCAAAGGACAACAACGTCGAATTATACACCCGCTCAGGCAATGGCTTCACGTTGCAAGACGAGCTGCGCGGACACGATAAGACAGTCACAGGCGTAGACATTGCACCTAACTCTGGCAAGATCGTGACATGCTCTCAAGGTATGCACATCCATCCATTTCTATGGAGCCACAAACTGATGTAATATGCAGACCGCAACGCCTACGTCTGGGAGCCCTCCCCACAAGGCTGGAAACCAACCCTCGTCCTCCTCCGCATCAACCGCGCCGCAACAACCGTGCGCTGGTCCCCCTCCGAGACCAAATTCGCCGCCGGCTCCGGCGCCCGCCTCATCGCCATCTGCCACTTCGAAGAGGAGGACAACTGGTGGGTGTCCAAGCACCTGAAGAAACCCATCCGCTCCACCATCACCTCCGTCGCCTGGCACCCGAACAGCGTACTCCTCGCCGCTGGCTCCACGGACGGTCACGCCCGTGTTCTTTCAAGTTTTATCAAGGGCATTGATGCGAGGCCCGAGGCGAGTCCGTGGGGGGAGCGGCTGCCGTTTAATACTGTGTGTGGCGAGTTTTTGAATAATACGGCGGGGTGGGTGCATGATGTCGGGTTTAGTCCTAGTGGTGATGCGCTGGCGTTTGTGAGCCATGATAGTAGTGTTACGGTTGTGTACCCGAGCGCGCCGGAGCAGCCGCCTAAGGCTGTGGTGAGCGTTAGCACGCAACTCCTCCCCTTCATGTCCCTGATCTGGACGTCTGAGAGCGAGATCGTTGCTGCTGGTTACGTACGTCCTTCCCCGTCCCCTCAATATACCCATCACTAACGAGGATGACAGGACTGCGAAGCCTACCGCTTCCAAGGCGACGCCTCAGGCTGGCAGCTCACGGGCTCCCTCGAGGCAGCGAAGACGCGCCCAGGCGTGGGCAGGAGCGAGGACTCGGCGCTCAACATGTTCAGGCAGATGGATCTCAAGGGCTCCACCAAGAACGACACCAAGCTCACGACGGTGCATCAGAACACGGTGAATACTGTTAGGGTGTATCAGGGGGAGCCCGGTAGGGTGAGCAAGTTCAGCACGAGTGGCGTTGATGGACGGGTGGTTTTGTGGAATGTGTAGCCACGCGAGAAGAAAGACGGGGATGTCAATGCTACTGCAGTCGTGATTTGCTGGTCCACTCAGGTTTGAAACACAGTCGCCAACCTCTGTGACAGGATTGGCAGACCAGTCAAGCGTTTACAGAGTGTCGGCCAACAGCGGCACGCTTGATGCTGTCGATGTGGTGGACTTCGATAGCAGCACGATGATTTATACCCAAGAAACGTAATCGGCAATGGTCTCTTGTCCTTCCTGAAAGTATAGCATATCCTTAGAATCGCTTCAATCGCTCGTGTGAGATCGACACAATCTTAGCATCCAAGCTATGCCCAGCGAGTCCAACCATCAGTCAATTTGAGTGCCTGACTAAGAATAGCCACAAAGATGCTTAAAGAGTGATGTAAATGCTTTTAGTCAGTATCAAGATCTGAGCGTTGACTAGAATCCTAGTGGTTGGGCTCACCAAAGAATCGAGTTCACAAGATACGTTCAAACAGAATTGGATGAAATCGAGAGCCAAAAAATGGATCACCTCCTTATTTGAGTGCATCGATGACGTAGCTTTATTGAGAATGTCAGTCCATTGACTGAGCTGTTTGCTTCACTGGCTCTGCGTTTCTACAGGACTGTACAATCTTCACAATACAGAACTGATCAGAATAGTGCTGCTCTTTCAGCTGCACCTGGTACTTGTCTTGACCAACATGTCCGTCACGCTCGACCATCAACCTGGCCGGCCCCTTCCGGACTGCCCTCCTTCCCCAAACCATATGCGAATAACATCTCGTGCCATCTCCTGGGCAAATCTGAGACCTCGCTCTCGAGTCCCATACTCACACCTAAGCCATGAATCGCCTCAATGTGGGTATCCCGCCACAACGCGAAGTCAATTTTGACAACCTTCTGGAAGAAGACTTCCTCGAACGAACGGAACACTGCTTCCGTGGACATTGTGTAGTCGACGGGAATTCTGTCATTGGGATCGAGACATGACTGGACACCAAATATCTTGTCACGAGGGTCAGAGCATTCCATTCTAGTGGTCTGCATGATCAAGTCAAATAGGTCCATGAGGCGCAGAAGTCGATCGCTAAAGACAAAGTTGTTCAGAGGATGGAATTTTTGTATTGATAATGCTCCGAGGAGGGCTCTTGTGCGGAAATGTTCCTCCAGATCAAAGGTGAAGAAGCCGACTTGAGGCATAGTTCGAGTTCCGCAGACCACTCTATAACGGGTCGAAGCAAAGATTTCTTGGATAATCCACAGCCGCTGGAAGTAAGGCCGGCTCAAAGACGCGATTAGTGACATCTTCTTGTGCTTCGGTCGGTCTTTGATCCACTGAATCATATACAAACAGCGATCAGGCACTGCATCGGGGATTGCCGTGTGATTGGATGTCATGAGGCAATGATAGTCGTTCCATAACGAGAATGCCGGCTCCGTGTCTTCATCCTCAACTCCAGTCCAGATAATGGTTCCCTTCCCTCTTGAGAACACCAGACCCATGTTTTGTACCTGATGAGACCGTTCATCTACATCGTTTTGGTTAATGCAAATAGCGTCCACCCAAATTCGACGAGGTTGGTCTTTGTGTCGGAGCTGCCGAAGTGCCGCATCGCAGTTCTCAGTGATGGACACGTCGCCACTGTGTTCTAAGTGCTGTGGGTCATCGATGTGGACAGTGTGGCCTGAGCCGGTGGGTCCCCACATATACGACATCGGCTCGTACGGCGGATTCGTGCCCTCTTCGCCTTCCGCAAACCTTACGAACTCAAGCTGCCCAACAATCGGCTCTGATGGATCTGTCGCTGGTGCCAGCACAAAGACGCGAGTCGTGAACACATCTCCAGACGGCAGAGGCCTGTATTGATAGGTCATCGTGGTCGTCGACAGTGTCGCCTTCCCGTTCGTGCTTCGAGATAGCGGATGTGCCCAGCCTCGCTTCGTCGCAAAGTGTAAAGTTCTTGGTCGATGTTTGTGTTCGAGCGTGTAGCCCAGATCGTCGTTTCGAGTATGTGATAATGGAGAATCTCGCCAAAAGGAGAGTATAAAGTGTACAGAATAATCCAGCCTGAGATTAGGCTCTACTCGAACACGTAAATCAGGCTGTACGTTACTCAGCCTTCACGTGCATCTTGCAGCCGATATCGTCTACAATGTAGTAGGCTGAGATAAAGTCCCACGAATAACGAAGGGCAGAGTATCGAGGAATGAATACTGTGAGCAGGAGAAAGCTTTTCAGTGAAACAAGACTTGAGCATTTGACATTACCTCTACACGAATCCAGCAACAAGAACAGCTCCCGCCAGCAGAGCTCCAACTTCTCCCTTCCTCCACAGTCCAACCGCAGCAGAATCAGTCTCAGTCACCGCTGAGCCCTGCGCACTCGACGATGGACTACCAGATGAGCTCGGTGTAGCCGACTCCTCAGCCCTCTGCTCCGCAGGCACGATCGCGCAACCCCTCGATGCCTCAGTGTAGTAAGCACCCGGACAAGGTCCAAGGTACACGTTTCCCTTGGTCCCATCAGGCGCGGTATAATTGCCTGTCACGGAATTGCCTTCATAGCCTGTAGCGCCGTGCCAACCGCCTGTACGTTCGTCGAGGCAGAAAGGTACGCCGCCTTCGTTATTCATGCAGATCTGTGCATCGAGACCTATTGGGAGAATTTGTCAGTATTCCGAAGATATCGCAGCGCCGAGAGGGAGCATCATACATTCCAGCGTATCCTCAGAACCCTGCCTCTTCACCTTGCGCGAAGCAAGACTGTTCACAGCATCATGCCCCCAGTCAAGCCACGAGTTCGTCGCGTCGATGTTGCTCGACGATGAGGATGAGCCGCCTGTCGGAGTGGCCGTGGCCTGGAAGTTGCCAGTGGCGGTGCGTGAGCTGGCTATGGGGCCGACTGTCATGGTCCGACCTTGCCAGGTGAATGTACCGGCGTACTCGGACTGCGGAGTTGCTATGGCTGCGTTGCATTGTTCTGCGACCTGATTATGTTATTAGGTGTTGTTCGAGATTGGATGAATAGCGCGACTGACGCATAGTTGAAAGGAAGAGGCGAGTGCCAAAGCGGCAGCATAGTGAGAGAGTGGCATGCTGATTGCAATATATAGCGATTCCTTCGTTGGCTGAATATCTGCTGGCAAGTCACAAGAACGAAGCGAGGGAAAAGTCTCTGGAAGCAAGGGGCGACCGCGGCCTCATAAATATACGAGTGGTCCATCGTCGTGAGGCCGCTCTAGTTCCACAGCCAAGCACATTTCTCGTCTATTGCTGCACCCATCAGGAACTGGTCTCGATACATTGGCAAACGGTTGCTGCAGGACCCCGGCAAGGGCTTGAGGCTGAACGAATCCGGAGGCGCCTCCGTACAGCCACGAACGCGCGCCCAGAAATCAGGGAGCTCTCGAACAGAGCCTCAAAGCAAATCGTGAGAATGCAGTCCTGATCTAGGACCTTCGGCCGATGGGAGATTCAAATGGCCATGATGTCCAGGGTCAGCACTTTCAGTCCATGTGTACTCCGTACAAAAGATGGGATGTGTCATCTGTTAAGTGTGAGGAAGTGAACTCAATAGAACGACCTTGCCCTGGGGATCCGGAGTTCCGTAGCCAAGCGGCCATCGCTCGCTTAATCTTTTGCTTGTCGTACATCCTGCAGCCCTATTGTGATCCAGGTGCCTGGAAATAGAAATACTTTCAAAACAATCAACCGTGGGTGAGAAACCTGTCGACGCTGTTTCGAGGAGAGGAAATCGCAAGGGGCGCCGATGTCGGCGTCGACCAGCTCCCTGTAATGCCGACCCCCATCAGCTGCCACTTCTCACCGGCAGTTCCATTGCGTCGACAGGTTTCCTGCGTTTCCAGATCTTATCGCGTTGCCAGATCCCTATGATGCCGACGATGACAGCCACCACGCCAAGCACAATGCCACTTATTTCTCCACCTGTCAGAGTAGGCTCAGACGAGGACGACTCGGGCGTAGAACTCGCAGTAGGACTGACCTGCGTCGAGGACGCTGTATGAGATTCGGAACTGGAGGCGTGCGTGATCGTGGACGATGGCGTTCCTGAACTCGCCTGTGGTGTCTGTTCTCTCTGGCCAGTGCTAGATTCTAGGTCGTGGTCGATGTGGTTAGAGTCGGCTGCGACTGCACCGTGGTTGGCGAAGGCGGTTCTTCCGAGGTCTCCGCCGTTATTGACGTGGTCGCCGTCGGCGTGATAAAGGTCGCAGAATATACGATGCTTTCCGTAAGCGCGCTCTGCTCAACATCAGCGTCCGGTCTCGAGCTGCATTCAGTGAACAAGCATACCTTCAGCTTCGGCTCGAATCCGCAGAAGCCGCCCATCCATGTGATAACTCCGTTGTAAGTTTCAAGATCGTAACATTCGCTGATTGTAATGATGCACTAGTCCAGCTCATCAGCGATATCCTGGCGATCGTTGCAGACACATTGAACATCATTGCAGGGAGAAACTCCCACGACCGAGTAGAGGAATGAGTATCTGCCAGTGCCAGCAGCGCATCTCTGCTGGCACCTGGTCAGACTCGAATAGCCTGCAGCATTGCGAAAGACGACTCGGACCTCTTCTCCTGAGGCACTGGTCTGCCCGATGAGAGAGAAGACCACGATACCGAAGGTAAGCGCAAGGCTGAACATGATGGAGGGAGACACGTGGATGAATATGCTCCACGCATGGTCAAAAGTCGATCAGCAAAGAGAATGTAAAGTTTGCAGCTGCTGCCCATTATCTACGCTGCTGCGCCGCCCTCCACGCTGTCTAAGATGTGCTACGTTTCTAACGGATCATGCCGTGATGGAGGGCAGGTGAGCTGTACATTTCACAAGGCTGTCGTTCGTATTTCGCTTGCCTGCAGATTTGCTCGCGTATGAGCCCAATCGCGGACGATAAGTTCATTCTCATTGCTGCAACAACACGAATTGTTATGCAGCGCATGTTCTCAGCTGAAGCAAATTTTGTGCCTTTGAATGAGCGGCTTGGGGCTGAGGCAGTGTCCACACTCGCTTGCTCGCACCTTGATGACATCATTCCTGAGTATTCATGCAGCATAGAACAGACTAAATTCTCGCAATTGCACTTTGGCTTCAAATCGTGACATGCTGTTGTTCTCCACTCGTGATTCGACCCAAGGCTGAGTCACGTGCAGGCTGGTTTCCTCCGAGTCACGTCCGACCTCGCTCCCAGAGGTCATAATTCTGCTTTAAGGAAGCGCGATCTACTAGGAACGCTGATAGCTACTAGAATTATATATAATACAAGGATCGTGCCGGCGGTCAATCTGTATATTAGTCTTGCCATGGTAGGGTCATTCAGCACGTGATTCAGCCTTGTCTTTATGCCTATGGATTCATGCCGGACTTTGCGCTGCCACCAGGATGAACTCTCTCTTCCAGAATTTGGAAAGGATCTTTGTTATTCGAAATGAATACTGTGTTCCTTGGTATTACATTATCCAGTTTTCTCCAAGCCAGCGCCAGCTTCAATGTCAATGTCTTACAAGCTATTGTCATAGTTGTGATAACACACTCGATACTCTCATACTTAAGCATAAGCTCCCTTCTCATTCTTAAGCATAAGCTCCCTTCTCATACACATAGCACAAATGGCCTTGCCCATTCTGATTCTTAGTATCCATGACGTTGCGAATGGCCTGATTCGGTCCAATGAAAGTCGGCAACTCTAGCACATCATCAAGCGATGTTGGACCTGTAGTCTGAGCGCCAAGACCATCTGGAGTCCTGGGTCCGTCCATAGCCCAAAAGTTTTCAGGCTTGAGGCCCTGCCAGATAGCCCAGATGCGGTCGAGGTTTGTGTGGTGCAGATAGAAGATGGGATCGTTGACTGTGGACCATGGCTCACGCATCTCACCGCCAACGGAGGCATGTCCACCGACATGCAAGCCAGCTGGTGGGCCTGGTGCTGGGAAACTCATTCTTTTGGACATGTTGTAGTGGCCGACCTCGTTCAAGACAGGGACGACATGCTTCTTCCATTGAAGGTTGCCATTTGCAAGGGTAGAATTGAAGTTGCGGATGATGCAGTGAGGGATGGGTTTCTCAAGGTTGAAGTTCGGCCCAGTAGAGTGGTTGTAATCTTTAAAGGGTCCGTCGGTGATGCAACCGCCAGCAAAGAATGGGAACGTGTTGTTTGACGGAGAAGGACCGACGGTGTTATCTGGCTGACTACCACCGGCTGCGTTTCCGCCAAAGCCAGTAACGGGGTCAAAGACTGGCGAGTGGTCGTAGAAGGCACCATTGTTCTCAACAGTGTCCAGCGACCAGTCCCAGTATGGTTGAGCACCCTTGTAGCCACATTCATTGATGAGTGCAGTTTCGTACTCCCAGATAATCAGGCGATGCCATGGTAGGAAATTGCCGGTCAGGTGGATACCTGGTCCAACAAAGATCGCTGTGGCGAATTGTGAGATACATATGCAGAGTCCTTAAGTGTACTCACTAGCTGGATCTCCTGATGGAGCAGTGGACGCGTTGATATGTGCGGAGGCGAAGTCTTCGAAGCGAGT
Source organism: Scolecobasidium constrictum UM 578 (assembly GCA_000611715.1). Classification (NCBI taxonomy): domain Eukaryota; kingdom Fungi; phylum Ascomycota; class Dothideomycetes; order Venturiales; family Sympoventuriaceae; genus Scolecobasidium; species Scolecobasidium constrictum. The sequence continues at coordinate 12,401 of AZYM01000184.1, forward strand.
GGTAATGGCGCCGAAAGCTTGAGCACCCTTGGGAGGCAGTTCATGGATGCACTTGACAGCACGAATGTATTCAAGCCTTTCATCGTCACACATTTTGTGCCTTTAGTTGTCAGTTCTTATTGCAACGGCTACTGTATCGGGATCCGAACATACCATGACTTTCGCACTCTTGGCTTCTTGCAGGATAGATGTCCAGAGCCATCGTGAGACCCTCCTGGCGACGGCAAAGCCACCACCACAGATACAAACAGAAGAAGAGCAACGGCTAGCATTTTGCGCGTACAGTAACGACAGCAGCGAAAGACGTACTCTGAAAAAGCTTGAGCCGCGAAGCCTTTGACAAGCCATGCTTAATATATTGTTCACAGCAGCTGAGCATGGGGCTGTCAGCTTGGGCGCCGTTGACATAAGCTCAATCAAGTTGCATGTCGCGCGAGATCAGCCTCTGCTAGTGCTTATAATAGTCATCAGATCCCAATGAAGATCAGGTACGGCGCTTACTTTTGGCTGTATGCTGGCCGGCTTGAGCAACACCTGTCGAATTGGCCGTGCTTATATACTTCATTTGGGGCACCAGGTCGCAAGCGTTTGGCCTCATTCTATTCTTGTACCTCCAGGACAGCGTGAGACCAGATCGGAGACGAAGGCGAGATAGGACAGTCCTGCAATGGCCATGGTATAATACGTAACGATGAGAATGTCGAGTATCTCGCAGCGAGACCGAGGACCGCAACGTCGTTCTGAACTCCTAGTTGACTCGCCCTGAAAATTCAAGCGGTATCTGGATCTGTCGCATGAGTCTGTGCTTAGTCGATCAGGATGTAAAAGAGTAAGCATACAGCGCATGAGCATGAATGGATCGGCTACGTCCTGTGGCTGCATACACTCAACTCCAGCTGACTGTAAAGTGGCTTGCGGTGCCGGCAGAGCATTTGCCTTGGTCTGCTGCTGTTAATTAGAACAGCACTATGCTCAGAGAGTAGGTATGGACTGAAATAGACCTCAAAGCCCTGATGCAGAGTAACAAAGCACATCTCGCCGTTGTGAGCTAGAAATGTCTTGTCGTCCTTGTCTGCTGAGGGACCAAATAGGGCTGGGTCACGTGCCCAACTCTCGCCCCTCACCTCCGATCTCGCATCTGGGATTCGTCATTTTGCTTTGAAGGAAGCGCGCCCCACCAAGGAAGCCAATGGCTACCGGAATTACACACAAGAAAAGATTCGTGCCGGCGGTCCCCGATGAAACATCAATTTAACGCAGCACAAGTCACAGAACGCACGGAGTTCAATTGGACGTTTGCCCAACTCCGAAGGCTGCGTGCATAAAAGAGCGTCCGCATAGCTTTGTCCGGAGAGCTTTTGGCGGTTTTCAGCCTTGTTGAGGAGTGGTCACTATTTGTGCAAGAGCTTGGAAAGGATTTAATTCTGCTCCGGACTGAGTCAATTGCTCGACAGACACCAAATCATGGCGGAAGCCACCATCGTCCTCGGCTCCCAATGGGGCGATGAGGGCAAAGGCAAGATGATCGATGTCCTCGCTCACAAAGTCCAACTATGTCTGCGAGGACAAGGCGGCCACAATGCCGGTCATACGATCGTTGCCGATGGCGTTACCTATGACTTCCACCTGCTGCCGTCTGGACTGCTCAATCCCACCTGTGTCAACCTGATTGGGAGTGGATGCGTGGTGCACGTGCCGAGTTTCTTCAAGGAGCTGCAGAATCTGAAGGAGAAGGGGTTGAGTTATGAAGATCGGGTCTTTATCAGTGATCGGGCGCATGTCGACTTTGACTTGTTCCAGGCTGTGGATGGACTGGAGGAGGTTGAGTTGGGTAATGCGGCGATTGGCACGACGAAGAAGGGTATGTTCATGACCTAGGTACTCATCTCTACGAGACTGACATGGAGCAGGCATTGGCCCGACTTTCAGCAGCAAAGCGGCGCGCTCAGGCATGCAGATTGCGGACGTCTTCGATCATGAGCTCCTAGAGTCCAAGCTTCGCAGATTATACGATGGCTACAAGAAGCGCTTTGGTGACCTGCTGAAGTACGATGTCGAAGAAGAAATCACCCGCTTCAAGTCATACACCGAGCAACTGCAACCATTTGTCATCGACGAAGTCCCACTCCTCCGCAGCGCCAAAGCAGCAAAGTCGAAGATTCTTGTCGAAGGCGCGCAGGCAATCATGCTTGACATCGGCTTCGGCACTTACCCTTTCGTGACCAGCTCCAACTGCAGCGTCGGCGGTATCATCGCCGGTCTCTCGCTCGACTGGCGAAGTATCAAGGAGGTCATCGGCGTTGTGAAAGCATACACCACCCGCGTCGGCTCTGGTCCCTTCCCCACCGAACAACTCAACGCCGATGGCGAAAAGCTCCAAACAGTCGGCAAAGAATTCGGCGTAACCACAGGCCGCAAGCGCCGCTGCGGCTGGCTCGACCTCGTCGTCGTCAAGTTCGGCCACGACATCAACGGCTACACTGCCCTCAACCTGACCAAACTCGACATCCTAGACGACTTTGACGAGATCAAGGTCGCCACAGGCTACAAGTACCAGGACCAGGAGCTCGAGAGTTTCCCGGCGTCGCTGAAGATACTGGAGAATCTGGAGGTGGTGTATGAGACGCTGCCCGGGTGGAAGAAGAGCACGTTTGGCGCGAAGACGTTCTATGATTTGCCGGTGAATGCGAGGAAGTATGTTGAGTTTATTGAGCAGTATGTTGGTGTGAAGGTGAAGTATATTGGCACGGGACCGGCGAGAGATCACTTGATCTATCGGGACGCGCTGCCTGTATAGTGGGAAGCGGTTGAGGGATGGAGGATGGATTCAGACAGTCGAACAGTGGTCGTGATACGCGATTGCTGTCAACATAGACATTCATGTAGCTTGTTCAACATTCTTGCTGAGATGTCGATTCTGCCATCCCACAAGAAAAACGTGTTTCAATGCTTTGACTGCGGTTCGTGTCCAGGCTGATGGGCATTACAGTTCGATTGTGAGGTTGATTGAAGGCAGGAGCGAGGGGCTACTTGTCCTTTCCTTCCTGATTTGTAATAGCGCTCTTTCCTCCTCAGCCTTGCATTGCATATTACTATACAAAGAACAAGTCTCGATCTTCAAAACATTTCACGCTCACCAAACACAAGTCGCACGATATCTTTCCAAATCACCGAGCGCTACTCGAGTTTTCAGATCCTTACACACACAGTTCATACACACAGACGCCGGCGCAATGAGAATAGCAGCGCTGTTCGCCACGCTGGCGATTGGCGCCGCAGCCATATCAGATGTCATTGACCTGAAGCCAGACAACTTCGACAAGATCGTGCTCAAGTCCGGCAAGCCCTCGCTAGTCGAGTTCTTCGCGCCATGGTGCGGACGTGCGTAGCATCCTTCCGCAGATCTCAGACCTTCCACCTGCTGACAATTGCACCAACGTACAGACTGCAAGAACCTCGCCCCAGTTTACGAAGAACTAGCTACCTCCTTCGCCTCAGTCAAGGACAAAGTCAACATCGCCAAGGTCGACGCAGACGCACACAAGGAACTCGGCCGCCGCTTCGGCGTGCAAGGTTTCCCCACGCTGAAGTGGTTCGATGGAAAGAGCGATACGCCTTCTGACTACAGCGGTGGCAGAGATCTAGACAGCCTGACGAGCTTCATCACGGAGAAGAGCGGTGTCAAGGCCAAGGGCGCGAAGAAGGCTGAGAGCCATGTCGTCATGCTGAAGGATAAGACGTTCAATGAGACGATTGGCAAGAATGCGAATGTGCTTGTGGCGTTTACAGCGCCGTGGTGCGGTCGTAAGTGTCCTCATCCTACGTACATGTACACTTACTGACGTATTGGCATCACAGACTGCAAATCACTCGCCCCAACCTGGGAACAGCTCGCCGCCGACTTCATCTCCGAGCCCACCGTCGTAGTCGCCAAAGTCGACGCCGAAGACGGCGGCAGCAAGCGCGTCACCGAAGAGCAGGAGATCCGCAGCTACCCCACCATCAAGTTCTGGAAGGCCGGCTCCAAGGAGCCCGAGAAGTACGAGGGCGCCCGCACCGAAGCCGCCTTCGTCGATTTCTTGAACAAGGAGGCAGGCACGTACCGCGCGCCTGGTGGTGGTCTCACTGCGGCAGGCGGCACAATCGCCGCTGTGGACGATGTCATCCAGAAGATCATCGATGGTGGGAATACGGTTGCGGAGAAGGCAGATGATATCACTGCGGCTGCTAAGGCGGCGGCTGGCGAGAAGTACGCGGAGTACTATGGCAAGGTGGCTGGAAAGGCGAAGGCAAATGAGGGATACCTTGACAAGGAGCTCGCCAGACTGGAGGGCATGATCAAGAAGGGCTCTGCGCTTGCGCCGGCTAAGCTGGATGATTTGGTGTCGCGCAGCAATATCCTGAGACGGTTCAAGGTGACCAAGGCTGAGGGCAAGAGCGAATTGTAAATGCGTAACAAGTGCTGAATTACGGAATCACAGGGCAATACACTCGGCGTTGCGGGACGGCGAAGAAGTAGCTTGCCATTCTTCGGCAACTTCTAAAGCATTGGCGGTGAAGGAGAGGGTGGAGAAGAAGAACCTGGGGAGGCATTCGCATGCGAGTATCATGTAACGTAGCCCTAGCACGCACACCCTTGTCTCAGAGAGAACGCGGAGAATGAGTAGACATGATCAATTTGCGTGTGCACGCCAGCACGAAATACAAGTTTCCGTATCTGCTAACATCGTGAAGAGCTTGGACACTAAAGCTCGGAAGTTTTTCTGGCTAATTGGCGAGCAGGCATGCACCTCCTGATTGTTACCTTCTCACCCTCAGATCTCCTCCTGCATGCTGGCGATGCCCTTCCGCAACGGCTTCGGTCCCGTCTCCCTCGGCAGCAGAAACGACGGAATGCTCACGTCTCTCGTCCTCTTCGCCTGGATCTGACGCGCGATCTCCATAACGCACTCCTATCACCGAGTCAGAAAACCTTCACTTGCGACTTCTCCATCCGCTCCTAGGGAAGGAACAATGACGTAACCTACCGCAACCTGCGGACGCAAAAGCGACACGCACCAGTTCGCTTTGCCGATGTAGTCTGGCGGCGTGGTGACGCAGTGGATGACGTCGAGGACTTCGCGCGATTGCAGCCAGTCTTGATGGCAGCGCGCTTGATCGTGGTGGTTCTTGTCGGCGCGCATGGTGAGGGTGAGGGTGAGGGGGTAGGGTCCGAAGTCGATTGCTTGGGTTGTGGTGAGAGAGGCCAGGGTGAGGAGTGCCATTATGATCATGCTGGGTTGTTTTGCTGGGTAGCTGACTGGATTAGCAAACGCGAGAGGAGTTCGGTATTTCTCTTTTGCTGTTGGTGCGTTTGTAGTGGAGTTAAGGAGTCAAAGGTGATGAAGGGCTGTCACTGATCAAGCTGGCAGGTGCGATCATTCACTTCGCGACTGCTGATTGGAACTGAAGGTTCTCGAGTACACTCGATCAGAGGATTCCCGACGAGGATTTCTCATTGTTCTTGGTTGAAAACTCTGGTTCCGAAACACTCGAATATCTGTCTAATACCGGATGGCTCATTACATCCACACCAAACATCATCCCGCTAGAATGGCAGCTCTGGGAACCCCACAATCGAGCCAGCGCAGTTCTGGATTGTCTTTTAACTTCTTTGCCTTGCTCATCGGGTCAAGCAGATGCTTTACCAGTGCTGCATCAGTTACATCAAGTGCATTCAAACAGGACACATCCTTGCGGCGAAGACAGGCTAAAGCCTCACTGACCCCTTCCATTGTCTCATCGCATTGACGGCGATGAAGTGAAGAGCGAGCTGCGTTTGGGAACGCATGGGCAGTACCGATGAGAATGGTGGCAGTAAGAGCTTGGAGATAGTAGAGCGAGACCATATCGCCAAGTTGAAACAGGAATGTGTTTTTGAGAGGCGCTTTCGAGTCTGTGTAGGGTAATGATGAAGTCCTTGTTTTGGGTGAAGACACGCAGCTATGCAGGAGGTCATCAGCTACTTATGCACAATGAGAATTAAGAGACAGGATCTCGGAGTCGCGGTGGTCATCATACCAAGCCTTGGATACTGATGGAGATCTACTGTACACAAAGGACGACTTCCGACATGAAGCCTGCCGTTTGGTCATTCGACCGAGGACAAAGAGACGCGGTGTGACCTTAATGGCAGCCACATCGTCATGTGTCTCTGGTGCAATCAGATCGTCATGTGTCTCTAGTGCAATCAGATCGTCATGTGTCTTTGGTGCAATCAGATCGTCATGTGTCTCTGGTGCATTCAGATCGTCATGTGTCTCTGGTGCAATCAGAAGCTCCTCTGCGAGTGCATGATACCCTCAAGCTCAGACCAAATGCAGACGAGACAGTAGATGAAAGCTTGCGAACTTCACGATGCGCGTGCAGCTTCAGATTTGCACGTTGAGCTCAAATACAATATCACAAGCGGACGATTGCCACGCGAGAGCGATGGCTTTTTGACTACTACAATGTCGATACCACGGTCGCCATCTTCTCGGCAATTGTTCCAAAGCTAGGTTCGCGGCTCCAGGTCCATCGTCCGGCGATATGAATGTTGCCCGCTGCCTTCAGCTTCCCCCATTCCATCTGGAACTCTGAAATCTTTTCCCTCGGCACGGAGGAGCCTCCTACCCCAGAAGTCCAAGAGGCCCAAGTATGTCATCAAAACCCCACTCACTAAGACAACTCTGCACAAAGTATCAGTCGCGTCTTCGATGATGCCAGGCGCAACATAGCGCAACTCACCAGTGCCCCTTCAGTGAGGCCATTGAAGCATATAGCAGGGTTCTCCCCGGTGCTGAAGCAGTCGGCCGCGGCCTCTGCCTCTCCTAGTACGTCGCCTTCGCACATGTCCTGGCGACGAAGAATCGAACGATGATTGATACTTGGTAGCGCATTAGTCGTGCCGACGAGGAGGATAGCAGCAAGAGCGTGGAGGTGTTTGAATGAGACCATCTTGAAGAGTGAGCTGCTGTTCTTGCGTGGAGGTCTGCGATTCAGCGATTGTTTTCCGAAGGATGGCAAAGTGATGTGGTGTCTGTTCGAAAATCTGGACGGATGCCAGCGGGTACTTATACACTTCTCCAGGACGGACCTCCAGTATGAATTACGTACTTACCGATGCCTGGACATCCCGTAGCACGAATGATGCACGATTTCAGCGGCGATGTCTACATTCATGCACCGACCCAGTGGATGCTCGGTCGATGTCCCTATCTTGGGACCAAGCAACCCAAGGATACACGGCCAGAGCCACCTCGTCACTTAGGCGGTAGCCAGAGCTCGGCGAGTCAGGTAAAGGATCACTAGATTCCCGATCTCTTACAACGCGAAAAGCCCAGGCGGGTGTGAGACAAAGGTTTACGGTGGTACAGTCGAATGCAGGCTTCTGCGCTTGCGCACCTTGCCTCGAGACCGACAGACATCAATGACGACCTATAGAGGCACGAGAACATCTCTGACGACATCTGCGAAGTGATGAGCGCTGCTGGGAGATAATTTATCGTCTCGCTCTTTCAGTGTGACGGCGAGCTGTGCTGGAGTGAGTCCTTGATCGATCTCACAATAGGGGAGATCACGGAGTCGCTTCCGAAGTGCATTCTGTAAGAGGTTGCAAAACCAAAGTCGAAGGCCAAGTCGAGATTGAAGACATGTGAGCAAACAGACTTGATATTGTGCTAAGTATGTTCTGGCCTAAGGTCGCTGCTCTAGTTTTCTCATCCTTCATAGCCACATTTCTTCATCAGCTTTCGTCACATCATCATGAAAAAGACCGTAATTGCGTTCCTTCGTAACCTCATCTGTCGACCTAGTAGTCGTTCCGTCCTTCGATAATTTATGGGAGACCTGGAACATCGCCGAGGCCTGGGATGGTGCCGATGATGTTGGAGACGCAGGTCTGTGCGAAATGTCAGTCTGAAGTCACGCAATACCCTTGGCTTCGGCAAGTATATGCAATGTCCACTTACAAGAGCATTGCCAGTGAGGCCAGTGATGCACTCGGTGACGGCACCGGTGATGTCCTCCAGGGAGCCACCCTCAGAGACGACGCCGACAATGCAGGAGACGGCGCTGGTGACGGCAGGGTTGAGGAGGCAGGTAACCTGGCGGCGCTCAAGACCGACGACTGGAGCAGCGGAGCGGCGCTGAGTTGGGGAGGCGGCCACAACGCTGGCGGCGAGGAGAGCAGTGAGGCTGCGGAAGGAAACCATTTTGAGTGAATGGATTGGGTTTTGCGAGGTGCAAAGATTGTTTGAAGTGAGCTGGTGGTTGTGGTGGAAGTGATGGACCTGTTGATGAGCTTCTTTGTGACGGACAGAAGGCTCTTCTTATAGACTTGCGACTCAATGGCAATGATGCTGAGCTCGTCACTGAGAAGCCAGCGATCGGTGTGATCGCGTCCAGCTGACTATGTTGCGGATATTCTTGCAGTCGGCTTGCAGTCGGTGTGGTCGTACGCAGGACGCTTGAAGGTGGAGAGTGCCATATGCTTTCGTCTCCGAAGATGCAGAAGAGCAATCTGCGTCATGGCGGAAGGTAAAGCCTGCTGTCTTTCTGTTCGGTATGGCGGCTGCTTTGACAGCTGAAGATTGCCTCCTGTCGATCAGCGCGCAGGTCAACACTTGCTACACCGAGTGCAATGAAGTCCAGTTCACTTGTCGCAACTAGAGAAGGTCAATAATAGCACCAGCAGTTGGGCTTGACATCCATCATCAAATCGAGATACGTCATATAGTCTGAAAGGTCTGTGGAGGTTGGTAACGCCTGACGTGGTCGGTGAGGTCCAAGTCTGTGGTAACGAAAACGGAGATGCACGGTCGTGATCAGGAACACTGATGCTCTGCAGAATGGTGCTGGCCAGGAGTGGAGTCTGCATTTGGGTCACGTTTCATCTTTCGGCACCGAGGGCAAACAATGACTTCTGCGCGCTTATAGACTGATCAGAGTGATCGAGACTGTTGTGCTACTGTTACTGTGACAGTCAAGAGTAGACCATCAGCGGCCAACCTTGCAGCCTCGCACGAGAGGATGCCCATCATACTGAGAACAGTCCATACGAACACTTCGGTTGTTCGAGCATGTAGCAACACGTTGATATCACTAGCGCTGTCCTTTATGATGTAGTGTTGTATCGTCCCGCTTCCTGATGCAGGTTGCAAAAGTTAAATGCTTTGGCCTCCCGATTCGTCTTGGTACGTTTGCCGCTGGTGGCTTCTATTGCGTCTCCGAGGGCTGTGGAGAACTATCCTCGAGAGTTTTGTCGTATCTCATTCAAGGTCGATTCTCGGGCAGCGGTCTTTATACCCACAGGACAGCCGGTCAAAATCTGAAAAGATTCCTGTCTGTCATTCGCGCATCGAAAGACTGCTCCCTGATATCTGTGACGTTCACAAGATGGACTCTCGCAACAGCAGAAGCTCACAAAAAACGAGCCGACTATTGAACAGTCGTGTGGTGGCTTCGGTACGTACCGAGTCGGTGTGTCGTTGGAAGTAGGTTGAGCCCTAGCTCTGGATCATCAGATCACGAGGCGGAGATTTTACCCTGACGGCGGCGGCACGTAAGCGAACATGCTGCATAGGCATGTAGCAGGTACCATGCCTAGCAATGATCGGCACATTATGGGCGATAGATCATCGTTTCCGATCGTATGGACCATACTGTATTGCTGTGAAGACACTAGCTGATGAAGACGACATCATAACTGATTGGACGCAGTGTTTTCTGGGTGCGAAGTCCGAACTTCGCTGTCAAGGTTGAATTCAGGTTCTTTTCTTCTATTTCGAGGTCCGCGAATGCTAGAGAAAGCTAATGGTTCCAGAAGAGGAAAAGGCCTGAACACGTGTGACCAGAAGTGACAACTCGAGTACCGACACTGGAGATACTTCCGATGTTCTCTCCACAACCAGTGTACCGCGTCCGTACCTCCTACTTGTCAAGTTCAGGTCGTGTAACGTTCTTCTCGCTTCGCTCGGAGTTTTGCCCGATGTTAGGAGACGAAAATATGGCGATATGGCCAACTTTGATCATCAGTGTCTGCAGGAGTCATGAATCCTCCGGGTCTTCCCGCTCTGATGCCAGATCTCGTCTCTTGCCTCTGTCCTTCACGATCTGTCGCTTATGAAAATGTTGCTTGAGAGATTGGGTTTGTAAGGACAGGTGCAATGACTGGGTGAGAGCAGACGATTGCGAGGTGGCTGCCATTCACTTTGACTCTGTGCCCATGAGCCTGGTCGCTTTGAATGCAGGATAGAGTATCAATCTGTGATCGACCGTTGTCCCTTACGTTTGGACTTGTGTGCTGTATGTTTAGTCAGTTCCAAGATTGCGTGTCACTCATGAGAGACGCTGCAGCCATTCCTGAGCAAAGCATCAGCTACACGCATAGAGGACCTCATTGCTGAAGTCCGCAACGCAATCTTCATGAGACCATGATCGAGAAGGGGTCTTGGATAAGCATAGTGAAGCAAAGCATACATGTCAGGCATATCTCGCTACGCGCACAGTACTGGAGAGAGTATCATTGAGAGTGTGCAGTGCAGATGGGGTCCTGATCGATTGCCGCGTTTCTGAAGATGGGTGCGATGGATTTTCACTCCAGAGTAAGGGGCCAACATCAGCGTATCAATCAGACAGCAAGCCGTAGTGAAGAAGCGGATGATGACACTGTCATCAGTGTCGGGACTGAGCAGGATCCTCCAGCTAAGCCTAATTTGGACTAGATAGGCTGACATTTAACGAGAGATAGGTTGCTCCATATAGTCGCGCTTTCCGTCGCTTCTCGGTGCGTTGCAATCGGTTTACCATCTTTCACGAAATCGCTCAATTGCTCGATCAAGCTCGGATATTCTCAAAAGCCTGTGAGGCGAGCGCTGCTTGTTCCGACATAATGATGCTCGGACGATGACATTGACAGCCGTGTAACGGCGTAACTTCGGCACGTCAGTATCCTCCTATCTCCTTCAACATTCCTTTGCTTTATCCACAAACATCGCCACACCTGACCGGCAGAACGATGTCAATTGCATTAGGAACAAGACAGTCGGATTCGCTGACGGATTGACATAGCATAGCCAATGCTTGGCGATGTCCATACTCTCGAGCATCAACCTTCGCTGGAAGCCCATTGGGCGGATAGGGCGACGACTTCACGCCTATGTTCCTGAGATCAACTTCATCACATTGCACTATCTCTACTTCATCGGAACCTGCTTGGTTGCTTCTTTAATATTATGGGGATCTGCAACACCGCGAGGCAGCTTGCCATTCACCGACGCCTTATTCCTTGCCATCTCTGCTATGACGGAAGCCGGCTTGAACACTGTCAACCTAAGCCAGCTCAACACATTCCAACAAGTGGTGCTCTTCCTCCTGATATTCATCGGCTCGGCAATCTTCGTCTCGGCGTTCGTTGTCTTTGTGCGTCGACGAGCTTTCGATGAGCGGTTCAAGCTACTCGCACGGAGAGGTCGTTGGCGACATCGCAAGAACAGCGCCAATCTAGATGGAGCTCCGCCGACTCCTTCCTACCAGCTGACTCGTATCCTGACCCACAAGTCTGAGCCTGCAGAAATCCCAGGCATGGATGGCAACATCGCTGATGCGAAAACCAAAACCGCTTCCGAACCATCGTTGCCTCTTGATGCTCCTGGATCCGCGACGGATGTCCAGGACGAATCAACTCTCCCCCAAGATGAACCAGAAACTGAGCTCGCTGGCTCAACAAGTAACGACCTTGCGCAAACGAACTCGCATCGGTCTCCGGCCATGGGTGAAGCTCCAGACCATATTACCTTTGCGGCAGAAACACGAATGCGGTCAAATGCACCAAAAGATCGACATCCGCTAGCCAGAGTACTATCATTCTCGGGCGTGGGCGCCCGTCCGACGAGTCAAACGAAAGCGCTCCGTACTCCTCGTAGTGCTTCCTTGCGTAGAGCTACTGGAGACCTACGTCTAGACAGGGATCGTTACGTTTCCAGTGCTCCTTCCATCTCTCGGAATTCTACTTTCTACAACTTGACCGAAGATGACCGCGAGTACCTGGGTGGTAACGAGTATCGAGCCGTCAGGTTTCTCAGCTACATTGTCCCACTCTACTTGATTCTGTGGCAACTTCTAGGCGCCATCGGTGTGGCGGCGTACACCAGTACCTACTATACTGATACGACTCGAGCCAACGGCCTGAATCCTTGGTATGTATCACCTTGATCAACGAGAGAACCCATGCTGACAGTTCCAGGTGGGTCGGCAGTTTCAATGCGGTGTCTGCTTTCAACAACTCTGGCATGAGCTTGCTGGACGCAAATATGACGGTCTTTAGCCGCGCTGTCTACATTCTGATTACGATGGGTCTCCTGATTCTCGCGGGCAATACGTGCTACCCAGTGTTCTTGCGGCTCATAGTGTGGGCCATCTATAGGACACTACCTGATAGCAAGAGATGGTGTACCTACAAAGAAACGCTCAAATTTCTGCTGGATCATCCTCGTCGTTGCTACACCAACCTGTTCCCGTCACAGCACACCTGGTAAGCTTGTATGCAAAGTCTCGAAATCGGCACTGACAGTGTCTAGGTGGCTCTTGCTAAGTGTTGTCATGCTCAACGCGATAGATTGCGCCTTCTATGCTCTCCTCAACATTGGCAATCCAAAGATCACTGGTGGCACGCCGCCAGGCATCGAATTCATCAATGGTCTTTTCCAAGCCCTTGCCGTTCGTTCTGGTGGTTTCTACATCGTCCCTATGTCGTCCGTACGGATCAGCCTGCAGATCTTGTATGTTATAATGATGTATATATCTGCCTTCCCGGTAGCCATCACAATCCGTAACTCGAACGTCTACGAGGAGCGCAGTCTCGGGATCTACTCGGACGATCCTGGCTATGACAAATTCGAGAAGGAGCTCGAACGTGGCGTTGGCTGGTTCAGGAAGCGCTTCAAGCGTCCCGTCGGACCTCGCAAGGATGGCTATTTCCTGTCTCAGCAACTGCGTGCGCAGCTGGCACACGACATGTGGTGGGTGGTATTGGCTGTCTTTTTGATCATGATCGTCGAAGTTGGTCAGTTCGAACGGGATCCAGTCAGCTTCTCCGCATTCAATGTCATCTTCGAAGTGGTGTCAGGTGAGTCTAAATTCGTGCTGCTGCGTACGACCACCAGCTAACGCAGAAACCAGCCTACGGTTGCGTCGGCATCTCCATCGGTCTCCCAGACGAAGCTTACAGTTTCTGCGGCGCTTGGCACAAACTGTCAAAGCTAATTCTCTGTGCTGTAATGCTGCGTGGCAGGCATCGTGGGCTGCCTGTAGCAATAGACAAGGCTCTTCTGCTGCCACGTGAACGGTTGCATGACCTGGAGGATGAGGATGCAGCCCTTCGTAGCGGAGGTCTCCCAACGGCCGAGCGTACGAACACTATCGTATCTCTGCAGAGATGATGCGCTTAGCTAGCTGGTCTGCGAGTAGTGAAGATTAATGTAAGACAGCTCATCAACTTCTTGCAGTTCTTGATAATTTTACTGTCTTTCTTGCCTTATTGACTACACGACTCGACCGCTGCCTGTTGCTTAACTCATCGGTTGGCTGAACAAATTGGATATCACGTGACAGAAATTTGTAATGATTGGCACTCTCATTCCTGCTCATCTTTCACTCGTGCTGGTGTTCTTTTTGCGCGCTGTCGCATCATCTTACGAAGATAGCAGCAATTTTCACATCTCAGACGAACTACCATTGCGAGGTCCTCGTGCCAATGCTCGCGTTATCGTTGGTCCGAAATCTCCGGCAAAAATCAATGTCGTAGGACAAGACATCGCCAGAGGTCCATCTTAACCACATTCGGCCACAACACTGTACATCTCCCTTGCATCTTCGCACGGGATGTGCCTGAAAGCGCCCTCAATTGAGTTTAGATTGAGCGTGGAGACGTCAGCTTCGCCTTGCTTGTAGAAATGCTTGCGTTGCGGCAGTTGATGGCGCGGATGATGTAGCTTCTGAACAGAAAGGAAGTCGCGATCGCGCATCCTTCTTCTTCCATTGCTCTTCGTCTTCAGAATTCGACAACACGAAGGAAATTAGACGAGATCATGAAGGCTTTTACGTTACTTGCAGCTCTCGCGGCCTCTGCTTTCGCGCATGGTGGATATGGCGGACCAGATCTAGCCCATGAGCATCCAGGTGGTCTCTTCAAAGGTCTTCGAGGACCCATCGGCTGCAATGCGCCCAACCTCACAGCAGGCGAGCCATCCGGCACGATGCAGAATCTCACTTCAAGCATAGAAGCCTACGTCGCATCACCACAGCGGCGCAAGAAGCCCACGTCTGCAGTCATCTACCTCAGCGACATTTTCGGCTTGCCACTGGTCAACAACAAGCTCCTTGCCGACGCGATAGCAGCTGCTGGCTTTTTGGTCGTGTTCCCGGATCTGTTTGCTGGAGATGCTGTGCCAGTTGATGCCATGGGCTCGCCGAGCTGGAATATGACTGCCTGGCGTGAGAGGCATCCAGTTTCTGCTATCGATGAGATCGTGACTGCTACCATTGAAGCCGTCAACAGCCAATTTGGCTATGAGGACATTGGTGCTGTCGGATACTGCTTCGGCGGCAAGTATGTTGCTCGCTTCCTCACGGAAGATGGCGGCTTGAGCGCTGGCTTTGCGGCACATCCAAGTGGTCTGACGGCGGACGAGCTGGAAGCTATTGCAGGTCCGATGAGTTTGGCATTCGCGGGTAAGTGGCATTGCATTCTTGGAGCCCATTCGTGATGGCTGTCGTAGCTAACATGAACAGACAACGACAACTCGAATCCACCCGAGGCTCGCACGCTTGCCGAGCAGACCTTTAACGAGACTGGCATCACGTGGCAGGCGACCTTGTATTCTGGCACTGGTCACGGTTTCGCGGTCCGCGCGAACACGAGCGATCCACAGCAGCTTTTCGCGCAGGAGAGCGCATACTTGCAAGCCGTAAGATGGCTTGACAGCTGGATCTAAAGGAGCACGTCTATTCGACGAGAGTAGATGAAAGCTGATATCATGACATGGAAAACCTACACAAAGCTGCGAACCAATTCCGCTCCTCCTCATTTATTCAGCTCCTCCCGACGTCGCATCAGCTCCTTCACGACATTCATCTCCTTGCCCTCTTTCTCTCCAGCAGCAACACAGTCCCTTAGCAATGCCCTATCCTGCTCATTCACCTTCCCACCATGATGGAACCGATTGAACGCCTGCAAATCCAGGGGCCGCATGGCCTGTTCCCATCCCGTCAGCTGCTGCGCCAACCCCTCCTCTGTCGTTGCACCTGCAGCTTGCACCCCGGCTTCTCCAAAGATATCGAGGCACTGAATCTCCTTCACAGCTTTGATAGCAAGGATCCACATCTCACCCTTGGAGCTGACTTCCGCGAAAGGAGGCCACCCTAATACCTCGCAAGCTGCAAACACGGGAAAGAGACTGAAAACCAAGAGAGTCGTAGCCAGAGCAGGCTGCACCGTACACTTCGAGACACCGCACCGATTATACAACTCCGCAAACTCGCCTGCCCAAGCCACGCTATCATCCACGATAAATCCCTGGCCAAGTGCATCAATATACGCCAGGTCCGCTTGTGCGACCAACTCCGGATCCGCGGGTGCATGAATAGGTAGGTTCGCGGCGCTGGGCGAGTAGGCGTGGATGTTCAGCCAGCCGTTCGTAACTTGTTCGGCGGCTAGACCCGAGGCTTCAAGGAGCCAGGCGCGCATATCGAACGCGATGCTGCCGAGGATGACTCTGGTGTCTGTGTTGCGTGTGGCCTCGCCGATGGTCTTCATGAGTTGTGTACCGGTCTCGTTGCGCAGGTTTGCACCGTCTAGGGTGATGAGGATGTAGTCGTACTTGGTCTCCTTGATTGAGGTAGGGTTTGTGACGTATCTGTAGCCTGTGTACTTTTTCAATGTATTGTCCTTGAAGTTGTAGAGGATCTGCGGTTTCTCTAGTGCTGCTGCGCGATGCGGTCGGACTAAGTACGTGACCTCCACGCCTGCCAGGTCGAGGAGGTATCCCATGATTACGCCCATGGAGCCGGCGCCCACGATAAGGATGCTTGGTTTAGGTATTTCGCTCATGGTTCAAATACTCCAAAGCGAATTCCAGAGATATCAAGCGTAATGTGAGAGAACTTGATCCCATCGTCACCTCATGAAGACCATATATAAATTCTCAGCCTCTTGCTGAATCATCCCATTTCCAATCGTCCGGCTTACCAACAACGGCACCGAGGCACCCGTCCACAGATGAATCGGCCTCGCTCGAACGACTCCGCAAGCTAGAATCCCATCGGACATTATTTCCTGATTGCGGAGTACACTGCGAGTGGATTCGGTCGAATGTTGCAGCAGTTGCAGCGGACGGACGAACTCGTCCGAGCCTTGGTCCGATTGCAGTTCACACACTCAGCTTTACCTGTCCTTGCCAGCATGATTCGAGAGACACAGTTGACGCGGCGACGAAATCAGGTGTGCACCGATATTCATAGTTGAGCTGAGAGTTTCAACCGTCAAACTTGCACGAAGTCATAACAACCTACAGAAGCTTCGCCAGGTCAACCTTCCAAGCTCTTCCTCGCCGCCACTCAAGATCACGAAAATGATACGCAGACATGCACAAAATAATTTCAATGACTTCAATGTCTACAATATCGACACGCGCTCTAGCAAATGACCTTCTTACGAACCGACCCATATCAATGCACACCCAGTTCCCAACTGAACGCCAACGTTCATGCACATCTCCCATGACTTGCACATCCGCCTTTCAACTAAAGATCCTACTCCACCTTAGCATGCCCATTCGCAGCCCCGTTTGCCGCCTTCGTCCTCTTGCCTTCCTTGATAAGTGCCCCTTTCTGCACAAACCACACCCTCTCCACCGCCTTGAGCACCTCATCGATCACAACAATCGGCGCACTAATCCACAGCACCGCCTTCCACTCGCCCCACCCCAACGGCACAATCCCAAACAGACTCTGTAGCACTGGCACGTAAAGGAGTGCAAAGTGCAGCGCCATACTCAGCATGATCGCATAGACGAGCATCATGTTACTCCACAGGGGCAGGGTAAGGAGGGACTCGGACGAGGACAAAGCGTTCATGGCGTTGAACATTTCGATGACGACGAGAATGCTTAGGGAGATCGTGGATGCGGTTTTGGCGTGCGAGTTGGCGAAGATGTCGCACCCGATTTCGGGGAAGGAGGTTGAGCAGGCGTGGAAGTTGCACTGTGACATGCCTCTCGTTAGCACATCTCCTCACTACAATTTGCCCCTCACAAGTATGTGTGATCAGGGGGCCAGGGAAGGGAAAGGTGGAAAACATACCAACTGGCTAAACGTGATCTGCGGGCCCTCACTATAGTAAAGGAAATACCACGCATACCCGCCCACCGTCGCCGCACCAACATACGTCCCAATAACCATATACCTAAAGAACAACCACCCGCCCACAAGCGGCTCATCCCGCTTCCTCGGCGGTCTGCGCATGATATCGTGGTCCGGCGGGTTGAAACTCAGCGCCGTCGCGGGCAAGCCATCCGTAACCAGGTTCACCCAAAGCAATTGCACGGGGATCAGCGCCTCGGGCATGCCCACGGCCGCGGTGAGGAAAATGGACACGACCTCGCCAATGTTGCTGCTGATGAGGTACCGGATGAACTGCTGCGTGTTATTGTAGATGCTGCGTCCCTCCTCAACGGCCGCCTCAATGGTAGCGAAGTTGTTGTCCGCGAGAACCATGTCTGCGGCGAGGCGGGCGACGTCCGTGCCCGCGCCCATGGCAACGCCTATATCCGCTTTCTTCAGTGCGGGCGCGTCGTTCACGCCATCGCCCGTCATGGCGACGACTTCATTTGCGGATTGCAGGAGGTCGACTAGTTTGCTCTTGTGCGTTGGCTCTGTGCGCGAGAAGAGGCTCGCTCGTTTCGCCGCCTCGAGTTTCTCGCTCTCGCTCAAGTCGTCGAATTCGCGGCCGGTATAGCTTTTCCCCGTAAGATCCTCGTCTGCGCCGAACACACCGATCTGTCGACAGATCGTCTCGGCGGTGTTCTTGTTGTCGCCTGTGATCACGACAACGCGGATGCCGGCTTTCTTGCATTTCTCGATCGCGGATCTGGCTTCCGGACGTGGCGGGTCAAGCATGCCCACCAGACCGAGGAGCGTCATATCCTGCTCGATCTGCGCATACTCCGCACTGCTCTTCGCATTCTTGATGAGCGAATTCTTGGACACATCATCGATGCTTGCGAGTGCAATGACGCGCAGACCCCTGTTCCCGTAGTCCACGATCTCGGTCGAGATGAGCGAGTGCAGTTTCTTGTTCATCTTGACTTTCTTGCCGGATTGGCCGACGAGGACGGAGCTGCAGCGTGCGAGGATGGATTCGGGCGCGCCCTTGACGAGGAGGCGTTTGCTATTGCTGTTGCTGCCGGACACGAGGACAGACATGCTTTTCCGGTCGCGGGCGAACTCGTAGGTGGCCAATTTAGGGGCTTGGTCGGCGTAGTATTTGCTGTGATATTGGAGGCGCATCTCGGGACTTGCTGCGTTGCGTGCGGCGTTGAAATTCGCGTGTGGGGTTCCGACCTTCTCGACGAGGACACGCAAGGCGCCTTCGGTGGCTTCGCCGATGATGGTGTAGGTGCCTGTTTTGGAATCTACGGAAAGACGCGACTCGTTACATAGAGCAGCGACTTCAGTCATTTGATGTACGATGGGCATGCTGATTGCGGCATTTGAGATCGATTCGCCACGGTAGAGAATGCGACCTTCAGGTGCGAAACTGGTACCTTCCACGTCGATCTCCTCAAGCTCGTTGCCGTCCTCGCTGACAAAGACCATCTTGTTGACGCTCATCTGGTTCGTGGTGATCGTGCCTGTCTTGTCCGAGCAGATGACGCTGCAGCTGCCGAGTGTCTCCACGGAGGGCAGACTCCTGACCAATGCGTTCTTGGATGCCATCTTGCGCGTGCCGAGGGCGAGACAGGTGGTGATGACAGCCGCGAGACCTTCAGGGATAGCAGCAACGCCCAGCGACACGGCGATCTTGAGGTAGTAAATTGCGCCCTTGGTGAACGAGCCATGCGATGGATCCGTGAAGTGTCTGATGTTGATCAGCCAGACCAGAATGCAAATAACCGTGATGACCTTCGCAAGCATGTCGCCGAAATCATTCAGCTTCTCTTTCAGTGGTGTGGGCTGCGAGATCTGCGCCGTGATGCTCTCGTGGATGTCGCCAATCGCCGTGCTCGAGCCCGTCAATACAACCACCGCGTTCGCGTGACCAGCTACGACGGTCGTGCCCGAAAAGACCATGTTGATCTGATCCTGCTTGACTGCATCTTTGTCCTTGATCGCCACCGTGTCCTTAGGCACGCTCTCGCTCTCGCCCGTCAGGATCGACTGGTCCACGCTGAACGCATTGCTTTGCACAGAGAGCAATCGACAATCTGCCGGGATGCGGTCGCCCACTGCCACCGTGACAACATCACCCGGCACCAGATCATCCGCCTTCACACGCTGCGCCACGCCATCGCGCACGACCGTCGCCTCGTTGGCCGAGTACTCTTGCAAGGCCGCGATGGCCTTCTCTGCGCTGCTCTCTTGCGACACGCCGACGACTGCGTTGAGGATCAGGATAGTGAGGATCTGGTCATGCCTGTGTCAGCCAATGTCTCTTCCTGCATGCGCAATGCCCAACATACCACCAGCGGATCCACAAAAGCTGTCCACCCCTCCCCACCCTCAAACAGCGCCAGCACAAACGACACCGCCGCACTACCCAGTAATATGATGACCAGCTGATCCTTGAACTGCTCCAGTATCATTTCCCACAGCGGCGTAGGCGGTTCTTCAGGTAATGCTGTGATTCGTATCGATTAGTTCCCCGTCCTCCTCAAATGCTGATTAAAGAGATTGTTGGATGGAGAGAATCATACAATTCGGCCCAAACTTCGCACGCTGCTCCTTTACTCTTTCGCCCGATAACCCGCGACTCTCGCTCACGCCAAAGTGCTTCAGCACCTCGGCGGGCGCGCGCACGTACGCATCCTCCATCTTCGCATGCAAGGCCGTTTCGCTTCTCCGGTCCGCTCGCCAAGGCCAGATCTACTGGATCGTAATCTTCTCGTGCGTCGCCCGGAGAGTAACAAATGAAGAGGACTGCAAAGATAGAGACAGTCGAAGAAAAGAAGGTGCCCAAGGCAAGAAGAGAATGTGTCTGCCGCAGGAAAGCGTTACAAAACCACCGAACCAGCAAAAGGACACCTTTGTCGTGGATCGCGGCGAAAACGTGCCTGGACTAGTCGACTAGAGGCTCTGAGTTACCTTGTTGGGACTAGCTCATGTGCCCTTCTCGGTTCACTTCCGCGCCTGGGGGGTTGATTCCTCCGAAGCTTTTCCATGGGCGACTTGATTATCTGCTCTGTCTCTCGATGTACTTTTATTGATTACTCTCAATTGTTCGCAAATCACCTTCACTTCCATTTTGCCTATGGATGTGTGTAGACGTGGGAAAGGCTGTCAACCAGATCCGCTACACCCGTGGAAGCGAAGCATGTATCAGACTTCACGACGCTAAGAGCACCGCCTACTGGAGCACTTGAAGCAGTATTTTCACTTTCACATTGATATGGATACACGACATTGGTACAACTAGGTCATAATGCACAGTCTTTTACATCCACCTCTCATCGCACTCCCTCCAAGTAGTAAGCCACCCACCTAAGCACCCCCCTCCCTCTTCGCATACTCCTCCTCCATCCTCTCCTCATACTCCCTGCCCTTCTCCTCCGTCACATCCTCAATCCTCGCCCTCTCACTCCCCGCGCTGCCCTGCTGTAGAACAGGCTTTCCCGTGGAATCCAACTGCAGACTCTCCTTCGTGGGCAGCTGGCCCGGCTGCTCGCTCGTGCGGTGGATCGTCGTGCCCTGCGGGTTCGAGGAGGACGTCTCCGTGTGACTCCACGTTTGGGGTGCGCTGTTGCCGGAGGACGAGGTGAAGGAGGAGGAGCTGTAGCTGTAGGATTGGAAGTTGGAGTTGTTGGAGGACATTGTTGCGAGTGGTACCGATTGTGCGTGATTCTTGATGATCGTTTGGTGTTGAAATGTTGCTTATGCTGGTGGTGATGTGTGACTGATTAGGTAGACCAGGTGTTATGCGCTTCCTGGTTTTATGCTGGTTCCAGAGTTGTGAGTCGTGCTTGCCACAAACTTCTTTGTGCTTCGAGGTTTACCATGGTATGATATCATATCATGTGACCATGACCATTCTCGATCTCCATGCACGTGACCTTCACCTGTCGTTAGAGACAACACCGTGAAAGACATTGGATCGTCATACGAAGTATTCGCTAGACGCTCAGCATATCCTTGGAATGCCAGCATGCGGCACTCCATTCCTATCACCCAACGGACGCCCCACTCGCCTCCTCCCCAAACCTCATCTCAGCCAACATTTCGTTCACACTCTTCCTCGGGCCCACATCACTCTCTTTCCTCCGTCTCGGCTCCTCCTGAGGCACCCTCTCAACCACCGGCGCCGAGGGCACATCCTCCCCCTCTCCCATCCTCACAAACTTAATCGCCGCCCACTCGTACCCCAAACTCTTCTCCCAGTCCTCCTGTCTTCTTTTCGCAAACTGTCCGTTCTGGAGTGCCCATTTCTGCTCGAGCATCCTGGTCAAGGCTCTTGAGCGGGGAGAGAGGACAGCGATGTGCGAGATTGTGTGGAATCCTGAGAAGTGGAAGCCGGAGGTGCGGTGGGAACGGGGGGACTGCTCGAAGATGGCTATGGGTCTTGGTTTTGAAGGTGTGATTTCTAAAGGTGGTTCATCGATCGCGCTTCTTTTAGAGGTCTCATCGTCTTCAGTAGTACCACCAGAAGTCGTGTCTGACCGTGCAGCCGCCATCTCAGCTCTGGCTTCCTTATAGCAAGGCAAGATCTCCAAATTCGACTAGACAAAGATAATCCCATCATCTGTCCAGCGCGGATTCGCTCCATGAAACAGCAGGACGTGAGTCAGGACGCCTGGGTGCTCAAGTGAGTCGTTCAGGGTGCTGTGCTGTGGCATTGAGTTCGCGGAGTTCTCATCGTGCTTCCAGTAATGGTGTTGGATGTCCCTGATGCTGTAGCTTTCCGTGGGTCGTGGTCTTGGAGGTCGCACTCGCTGTACTTCAGGTTTCTGGGTTTCGGGACTATGAGATTCTGACTTTTTCCGAAGATGTGGAGGCACGTAGGCCATTCTGAATAGTTTAGACTTGTGTGTTTGGTAGATTTGACTTTATGTTGGGATTCTGCGGATGCTTTGCAAGCTGTGACGTTCCCATCAAGATATCTCGAACCACTCATGTAGTGTCAGAATTGCTGTCTTCAAGGGTCTGAGCGCCTCGTATCGTGGACATGAAATGATCGAGGAGTTTCAGGTACATGGGCGTGATTCGGGTAGACCTGCAAGCTACTGTGCTGAACTTAAGTGGGTCTCGTATATCAGCACGTGATCTCAGCCTCGTACGGTAGACATGCATTAAGTCATGGGTCTTCTACTCTCGCACAAATACAGTATGCCAGTCGCTAAGTCGAGTGCCGCTTCCATGGCGATTGAGCCAGTAGAATAGGAGCACGTATCGTTGCACTGCCTCCCTCGACGTGATCACAAGATGCCTTGTCCATGCATACATGCTCGCACCCCGCATTTGACCAGACGCCCGCTTTCAAGCCCAAAATCACCAGTCATAAGATAAGCCTCAGCCCGGAGAGGATGAGAGAACAAAAGAGCCAACTGTTCTATGGGGAAAACATGAGCACCGTCCAAGGAGGCATATTTTGCCGCTGGCGAGGCTGCGATAGAGGCGCCTGCGTCAACAGCAACTGGTGTAATATACGTGAGCCATCACCTTGCTTTGCCTGCAGTTTCCTTTAGGTATAATCTGACATGGCCAGATATCTGCTCCTACGTCAAGGCATCTGGATCTCCGTGCGACTCTCGCGTCTGCTTGCTCACTAGAACGGGCAAACCCCTTGAGGCATGCCAAAGCCGTAAGTCTTGTGGGTCATGTGTAGACTTGGTCCGAGGGGCTGATTTCGGGCACAGATGTCTGCGACTATAAAGAATGTCCCAAACCGCACATGAAGGACTCAAATCGATGCAAGTCGCGTACGTTTCACTCGCTCTTTCACAGCAGCAAGAGAACCGCTCGCTCGCCATTAGATCGCTAGGGAAGAGGGATCTGCTTAGCGCGTGTGGCACTGCATCGCGAGGCCCGAGGTAGCATTATACAATCTGGAACTCCTGCTCATCTTCCCAATACGATTCCTTCTCTTGCCATTTATCGATGTACTCGCCCTGCTCAAATGTTAGATCAAAGCACGCAAAAATTTGTAGAAGGAGCAGGATACTCACATGCATGATATCATGAACATAAGCATGACCTATGAGCTTGTAGAATTCCCCATGCGGCCGAAGAATGAAAGGCGCCATGCCCGAGAAGAAGATGCAGACTTTGTCACCAGCTTGGGTGCGCGGGTAGCCCATGCCGATCCGTCCATCTTCGAGCTCGAAAATGACCTTATTTGCGCTGCCACGCCATAGAGCATCGAGGAACAGTTGTGAAGTGGCTGACCATGTTGACGGTGCAGATGCGGGTTGGCACTCCGACAGAAACATCTCGTATCGGGCATGGAAGTCAGGATCGTCCGCCGCATCTTCTTCTAGATGGTTCTTCCGCGACGTGAGAGTCATGGCGAAGACCTCTTCGCTCAGACCTACTTTAGTGGCGCGTGCTGCCCATCGAAAGATCTCCTGGCATAGCGTATTATTATCGTTGAATGTCGCGTGGTTGAGGACTTTGCTGGTAGCAACCACTGTGCTGACCACAAGTCCTTCTAAACCAAGGACCAACGGCGACTCCGAATACTCCGCCATCTGTGTCTGCGAGTAATAGCCTGCAGCATTGTCGCCATGCCAATCAGTAAACGGAGGCGGACTTCCACGCTCAGGGTCCCAGACCCAATCGTATCTCGGCACCCACGATGGCCACTCCGATGCATCTTCCGTCTCTACGCCAGAGAACGGTACTGGAGCCGACGGCTCGACAAGTGTTTGTGCTAAGAACAAGACATTCAGCGAATTTGTCCATTCAATGCCAGACTTGATGGACACTCGGACTGCCGCGGCAAATACTCGAGCGAGGGGTAGCGAGTAACTGGGAATGAGATCCTTTTCTGTCCTCGCGATGTGTGAAGCTGACGATTTGGGAACGAGACCCAGCAGTCCGTAGACATAGTCTACTGACAATGCCGCACGACGATGCTGACCAAATCTGAGAAGATTACCCCAATCCGGGTCCAAGATGTTCGTGAAAGTATAGATCGTGCTGGTCGCATCGATATTGTTCATCCGCTTGCCCAGATATTCTGATCGCCAGTAACGCCGATGGTCCATCCATTTCGCCGGAAGTGCAATATCGAGCCACGGGCATTCCACGGCGCCACGGACTGCCATTACGTTGTGATTGAGCATGACTTCTTGACAGACCCAGAGCCTCTGGAACCAAGGGACATTGAAGAAGTGCTCGATCGCTCTCCAGTCGCAATCGGGCAACGGCAAAGTGGAGAAGACCGGCAAGGGTGAGCCATCAGCACTGAAGACGCCGCTACGGATGTCCAATTGTAGATCGTCGTCGGTCTCGTACTGTAATTCGAGCTTCTCATCGGTGTACTCGAGGAATTGCTTCTTCAGCATCGCAAGAGATGACAGGGCACGATTAGTGATGTGAAGCTCATCGTTACCCAGCCAAACCACAACTTGTTCTGCTCCGGCATATATATCCTCCATGAACGAGACTTGGTGCCCACGCTCATCGAGATCCTCTTGGTTGATACACACGGCATCTAGCCAGACGTGAAGGTACTCGCGACCAAGGCATGCCTTCTCTAGGACCTCGACAGCGTTCGCTGGCACGGAAAATATTACACCATCAAGCATGATTTCCTTCCGACGAGTCGCATCACCCCAGTACCACGACATGGCCTTGTAGCTTGGACGATCATCGTCCAGAAGTGATGCAGTGCTGAGGCGACCGTTCACACGTCCTTGCCGATCCAGTAACGGCTCGATAGCGAGCAGTCTGATCTGCTTGAGAGATGACTCGAGTGGATGGTATATCGATTCTGCCATCTGAGAAATCGATATTTCAGGAGGTTTTGAGTAATGACGATGATCTGTCGAGCTCTCAGACGGACTCGCGTATACCTAAATATGGTTGTTGCTCAAACAGTGAAACTTGTCGATACAAGCAAACACGATTGACTTGACAGTGAACATCATTGACAGCATGGCTGCTGTTTGATTGAAGCCTTCGCGCCAAATTTAGAAGCAACGAGCCCATGTAGGTGGCTTTCAG
Source organism: Scolecobasidium constrictum UM 578 (assembly GCA_000611715.1). Lineage (NCBI taxonomy): Eukaryota > Fungi > Ascomycota > Dothideomycetes > Venturiales > Sympoventuriaceae > Scolecobasidium > Scolecobasidium constrictum. The sequence continues at coordinate 37,856 of AZYM01000184.1, forward strand.
GCCGTGGGTTGGCGCAGACGAGCTCCGTGCGGCGGCGCAGAACACGTTGTCGACATCATGATGTCTGCTTTCTCGACTGAGAGTGTAGAGCTTGATCTTTGATCTCCGCTATTCCAGCAAGGAGACCGTGAATCGCAATGCCTGTGAGCCTGTGAGGTGATTGCTTAAGCGCGTTGTTGACGAGTCGACACGAACTCGAGGGGCAAAAATGGACTAATCCTCTCTGAGCATGTCCCGAGGTTCTACCGAAGCTTGCGTGGAATTCTCTCCATGCACTGTTACCTGGCACGACATGGACTCATCATCCTCAATATAGATCAAAGCATTGCAATGAGCACCTCTCACACTCATCGACTTCTCCTTCCCCGGGACTCCGGCTGTATATCGCCTCCCTCGCTCAATTGACCTTCACCCCCAACAGCAGGTACGGCGAAGGTACGGCTACACGGAACCACCATCGGGAACAGGACAGGCGAATTGAAAAACGGTCTCATTTCTGCGAGACCGTGTTTGAGTGCCTTCAGTGGCAGCAGACTGGCCCACTACAGATGGGCCTTCACGTCACGATATACTCCGGGTAGCCCACAAAGGACTCCGATTCATCAAAGCAGGAGTCATAGCAGCAAGCCGGACTTTTGGACAGACTGATAGTAAAAATGCGCCGCATTGGGCGCGCAGAAGACAGTGGACGACTGATCTTGGCGCCCGGGTCTTTCGGCACGATCCCCAGGAAGTACTATGTTATATGTCTCTGCAGGCTAGCACATGCTTTCAGGATAGTCCGCCAAGAAGTCCTCAGGTCCTGCTGCGGAGCTGATTCAGTCGCTCTTGATGTCTTCGATGGAGATCTTGCTCCTCGGCTTCCATTCGCTGCATCTCGATCATTCTTAACCGTCTCTGATTCAACAGTTGCATCTCTGCTTCTATGCTCTGCAGCTCAGCGTCATTGTAGGTCGACACCTCCGGAAGGTGCGAGGGCGACACTTCCGGCAGAGAGGAAAATTGTGTCACCAGAGGTTTGGCCGAACCCAGCTCATGTACGACCTCAGGGCCATACGCCTCCTCGGGGCGATGCATTGTTCCTGAATCAATCGTACCGGCCTTCTCGTATGGTACTACTGATGGTGAAGACTGCACCACTTCTGACTTCGCGGCCATTGCTGGCAAAGCTGCTGCTGTCACACTGGCCACCTCTTTATCGTCATCAGGCCGTGGAGCCCCCCCACTGATCACCTTCTCATCAGTAATCTGAGCGGCTTCTGTCATGTTTCGGCTCTTCCGCCTCCTGGTCCAGAATAGAATGAACAGACCAATGCCAACGAGAATGACAAGCGGCACAGAGACGCCAATGCCCACTTTTGCTCCTGTAGACAAGCCCCCAGAAGAGGGGGCTGGCTCTGTCGCAGCATCGATGATCGAGACTGAGGGGCTCGAAGAGGCACTAGTGATCGCGGATGTTGGTGTTGATGATTGGGTTGCACCTGTAATGCTGCCCCTGCTAAGTGTGGTCGGCGCAGGCGATGTTATGCTCCGTGATGGTGTTTCAGGAATTCCTGTGACGCCCAGATCATCCGCCTGGGAGAGGAAATACGACTGCACATCGGTTGGTATAGCTTGAAACCATGTCGGGGTACCTGTCGCAAACTCGGATGCGATCACAGATACAACCGCCGCTGGATTCGTCAAAGCGAGATCTCGAATGGATGTTGGCAGAGCATTGAAGACGGCGAGACTGGCTGAAAACCTGTTCTTGTTAGACTGACTCGGGAAGATTTGATTTCAGCCGTACGGGTCTATTGGTTCTTGACGCTTGTCAAACCCTCGTTGATGCTCCCGCATGCCGTTGGCCTCGTGTCCTTGGGCAGGTCGGAAGATGGTCAGCAGAACCAAGCAAGCAGATACGAATACCAACATCATCACGGGACGAGACAAGCAAAGAGTGCCGAATGTTGAAGTAAGAGCTTCGCGTGGATTTTATGCGCTGCTCCCAAACTCTCCAAGGCGCGCATACAATGTCGGAATTACCTTGGCAAGTGAACGCCCAGCGACGTTATTGGAGCAGGAATCCATCTTTGGAAGTGCAGACAGCTTTTATCTGCAGACTCGGCTAAAGGATTGACGTTGGGTTCTTGGAAGCCTCGAGTGGCTTGTGTGATATACTCTGATTCGTTCTTGCGCCTTGGCAAAGACAATCCATCTGGTTCTGGAGTTCTCAGCCTTGCACACCAACAGAGGAACCCTAGCTGAGGACGAGTGAAGAGGTCATAAGGTGGGTGAATCATGATCTTGCTTGTAGGAAAATGCCAGGTTGCGGCTCAGCAAGAGCAGAATAGCCAGGGCTTTATCCTCTGGTTCTGTAACGACAACTCTAGCATGAGCTACATGGGCTTTGAGCAAAGTAGTGTGGTATGGCCCGATCATGGATCTGCTCCTCCGCTCGTAGGTTTTGTCTCCTCTTTGCCTCTCTTCTTCGCAGCCCAGTCCATAACATACTCCACATCCTTTGCGATGAGCGATCCCAATGCGATCTTCTGCACCGACATGGGCAGATTGCCAGCTGCATCAGATGCTGTCGCCATGTCCCATTGTACAGCTGATGCATTGCCTTCCGCGTCTACTTTGCGAACTCGCTCTACACTCGAATAGCGGCCAGTCACTGGTTCCTTCTTTTCTTGCGCCGTTGTGCCTTTTGCACGATTCGAGCCGTTCGAGTACTTCGCGGCCGTGACTTTGGATAGATCTATGGGTACTTGGACGGTGAGGAAGGATGTGGGAGAATCTCGCGCAGTCAAGACGAGTGTGGCGAATACTCGAGGATCCATCGGGAATTGTATGGCATGTGCCATCTCGTACACTTGATTATGAATCGTTAACATGTGCGAAAATATGAACATATGAAGGTTGCACGTACCTTCGAGTCCAATGTCATACCAGCCTTCTATGGTCTTGCCGCTCAGTTCCGACTTCCAGTCCAGCACTTTATGCGCATCATATATATCCGGCGTATACTCGCCCTCTTTCACACTATGCTCGATGAACAACGCATCCTCGAACTCTTCCCAACTAGCCTTGCCCTGCTCTGGCTTTGCGCCCTCAGCAAGCAATGTATGTCGACTCCTCCTTGCGAACCAGAACTCGCCTCTTCCATGATTTGCCGCAGGATCATCAACAGTAGATCCACCAGCAAGCACTTCTACATCACCACCTTTACTCCGTGGCAGATGCTGTATCTTCTGATGCTTAAACTCTTTTGGTATTGTCGTATCCGCGAAATATGCCCCTTCCGTGAGCAATTGCGTCACGAATGCAATGAGCTCTTCTGATGACCCATCTTGCGCTGATGCAAGATCACTGTGCGCAGGTAGTTGCGAAGGCGAGAGGACCGCGAGCTTGAGAAGCTTTCGTTGCGAGTGCGCGTCCGTGGACATTGTGAATGGCGATATAAGGCTGATGGTGATACAGAGACGATCGGATCTGTGGAGTTTGTGGAGTTGAGAAAAGCTACCCCTGCGAATTGTGCATGAGTGACGCCTCGGAGTTGATGCCGGGGAAGGCGGGGACGTGAGCTCTCCATTGCGGAATTGTGTTATTGAGCATGGCGAAGTTGATGATGGAGGAGAGGCAGCGACGGTCGACTGTATGCAGGCGAGTTGCAACCATCCGGAAAATATAGATCGAATGCTTAGAGATCGTCAACAGAGGTGAAAGCAAAACTTGTCTTCATAAGTGTGGCATTTTGTATGTAGATATGTACATGCCGTGATCCAGGTTTTTAGCTACTACGAGTTGGCCTCTTTCATACGAAGTAGCACGGCCGGTGCTGATGTGCTCAGTCCTCCTGAAGGAGACAGCGCCTCATCAGAGCTGTAAAAATATGAACTCCAAAATGACGCCCAATGTGAGGTTTCCTCACAGGTCAGTCGTCTGGCAACGACATGATGGTATAATCGCTAATAAGCAAAATCCTCCCAATGTCAAATCGTCAAAATAAATGCCTCATGTGCGTGTGTCTGCGCTGACACGCGCATGAAATTTTTCCTCCGTGGAAAGATGGAAGAGTTTTGAAAAGCTGGACGGTGTAAACTCCGCCCAATGCGGCCCAGGATTGCGCAAACTTGTCCAGTAAGTGGTTTCGGTCGTCGTTGCGCGGCTAATCGTCGTTTCAGGTGCGTTACGGAGTTGACACCGTCCGCGATCGGATAGAGTCGTGGCGGAAATCCAACAGAAACTGGCATGGTCTTGGCTGACTCGAAACCACCTGATTTTTTGGTGGGCGGACCGCTGCAATTCGTACCCTTTCCAACCCTGCCAATCATGACATCGCCGATAGAATCTCCGGTCTAGCTTTCGATGTCGCACGGTTTTCTCGATCAGTATGCCTTCTCGGCAGCTGCCCATCGATCGGCCCACTTCATTTATGTGGAATGTCCACCTCGCTTTGCTGCTTCATCCTTGAGATCTGCGTCGCGAGCAAGCTCAGATGCCCGCAGAAGCGCGTCAAACTGTGTGGTTTGCGCTGGCAGTGTTGGCCGCTGACCGGAGAGAGCTCCAGGCGGAGAAGGCACAAGAGAACGTGGCTCAAGTGATGTGGGTAGAAGTCCTGCTCCTATCGAAGGTAGAGGTGTTGGCAAAGTGCGATCCGCTTTCGAAGGGTCAAGAGGCGGTAAGACGTGCGCTTGGTAGGGTATTGGAGGGGTCGTGAGATCGCTCGCGGATGAATGAGTCGTGTCCTGATGCACGAGAGGAGGTAAAGAACCGAGTGCTCGGCTCGATCGTCTCGCCATGTAATCAGAAGCCAGCGGCGGCTCCTCAATCGGTGAGCGCTGCCATTGTCTGACATTCGATCCAGTCGAATAGTCTCTCATGCGCAAATCTGCCGCTGATTGTGTAGCACGAGCGTGGTGCGGCAGTTCATAACTTGTCCCATACACCGGTGCCGTAGGAGGTGGACTGGATCGTGGTGAGTAGGCGTGCTGCGTGAGAGGTGATTGAAGCCCAATTGAGCCTTGCGCAGGCGATGTCGTTGACGATGGCGGTGGATACGCGCCATAGTGACCAAGTCCTGCGCTGTTTGGATTTGACACGGTCCTCAGATGCCCGCCTATGGTTGAGTCTGCTAAGCTATTGCGCCGCTGATCCTGGTCTGTGGACTTCGTGGCGCTTTCGTTCGTAGATTCTGATTGTAGCTTAGATCTTTTGCCCTCTACAATGATCAGTCAGTATCTACTACTCATGGATGAGCAAGAAGTATTACCTGTTCGAGGTGCCGCATGCTTCGCTTTGAAGTCCGCAAGATATTGTTGGTACTCTTGATATTGCGGCGTCTTCTTGTACTCGGCCATCTGAGCATAATACTTCTCTTTAGCGCTCGCGGCTTGTTTCTCAAAGGCCTCGCGAATGCCAGGATCGAGCACCTGCCATCTTTCTCCGACGAGTTTAGCAATTTCAGTAAAGGAAAGGTCCTGGCCCTTCAGCTCCTCGCGGATTTCTGCAGCTGTCAGCTAAGCCATAGGGCATAACGTTTGATATTGACATACGATTTGAGAAGATTACATATGCTGAAGGTGGTCGCTCCGGGGCATTGTCATCGGCCTGTTTGAGTGTCTGTCAGCACGTGAGCAGACTGGCTTGGTAGCTCGAGCTCGTTGCAATGTAGCACATACCTTTGGGTGACGTCGGTATTTCCTTTTCGTACCGGTCGATGGTTGGCTAGCTGACGGCTGAGCAGCAGGTGTCGCTTGACCTGAGCTCTCTTTCGGCTCTTGCATGGACTCGTCTGATTGATAGCCATCTTGTGCCGCGACTCTGCCATGTTCAAGCAATAACGCACGCTCCACAGGCTGCCCACGCGACTCAGCAATAGCTCTTTGGAGTTTCTGAGATTCAGTCAGCTTAGTGTGAAGACTACTAGCGGAGTGAGTACATACCCTGCGATGTCCAAGCTTGAATCCTAGGGTGTTCCTATACCACTGTCAGTACTTCAGAGTGGGTTGAAAGCATGGCAACAACACATACAGATCGGATTCCGTTATGTCAAGCACCGTCTCCCATGTGTCAAACCCTTCAAGGGCCAATCTCTCGGCATAGCCCGCAAGGCCCAGCCGCTCCAGTCGTTCAGCAAGTTCGCTCATGAAGAATAACAATTTAATGCCGAGTGAGATGTAAGTTCATAAAATCGCCAAAGACGACTATGATCTTGAACTAAACCATGTATCAGAATGCATTCGGCATGACTACTTTGGCCACATACCGCTTTGGTACAAGATAGCTCGTGGATATGTGAGCTAGTATCGCGTGGGTCCTAACAGACGTACCGCAGGTCGAGAACGAGGTTGAAGAGATCTACTTCAATGCACCGTGGCGCAAGTAGGAAAAGTTCTGGAAAGATATCGAGCCCTTCGAGCTAGAGGCAAGTGGCCAAAAAAGCCGGTCCGCGTGTTCAGCTACGTGAACGAGCCCAAAATCGTTCGCGCAAGAAGGCGTCTCTTGATTTCAGAATAGCCGACAAAGTGACGATTTCGTGTCGACGAACGTTGCACAGCTCGGCATGGTCGAGACTGGAAAGGTTAAGATGTCTTCAATTGACCATCCGAGCTGCGCGGGTGGTCGAGTAATGAGGTTGTGATGAGGGTGCAAGGTGAGGTGCGTAAATCTTGCCTCTGCCCCAAGCTTTTGCCGCCAATTCGGCAAGGATGTGAGACCAAAGAATCGCGATCTCGCGAGAGAATGGGATTTGTGCACGAGATCTGTTTCTTTACATCAGGAATCGTGAAAATGGGAGCACATTTAACCCCGAGATGAGACAACAAACTGCAGGCCGCAGGGTGCTGCCGTGAATTGAGTGGAAGCGCGCCGCTCAAGCATCGGCGATCATGTACAGGAAATGACGTATCAAACGATTCAAGACATTTCGTATTAGACAGTTTTTGGTAGCACCAGCAGCTTTTTGCCTTCCGCGCGTCTATCAGCATAGTCGCGCATTCTCATGTCTTCTGATGGTCCCATTGTCGCATTAACAGTGGCAGCTCTTTCGCGAAGTTGTCTTGTTGGCACCTCATAGGCAGAGGATCGTACAATCAGCGCTCGCAAGAGAACCAACTTCTCTCGGCTCGTTTTCGACCGATCATGCCCGCACCTCTCAACGAGCTGCCTAAGATTAGCACGAGTGCCATCCATTGTACCGAGCAAACATCGATTCTGCATCTGGATCTTAACGGCGATCCAGTTTATTACCGTTGATCTTAAGGGCATCGAATGCAGGGAGTTGAGCCAGCACATTGCCATAGAGGAAAACATCGTATTTGCGTAACAATGCGATCATAGCTAAAACCTAATGGACCCTGCATTCTACAACGAATTATCTTGGTGCGATCTTGACAGGTTTCTGAGCCCTTTCGTTCTGGACTCATTGGATCCCGTCGCCGCGTTGCTAAGCAACTTCCAAAGGCTTTCATTTGTGCGCCTCGAGCTCCATCGCTTCTGGTTGCTTGATCTTGTATTGCCTATTATTCATTCGAGGTCCGCAACTTGTCGGCGCTTCACGGGCATACTCTCTCGGGGACCAGCACGCAGCTAAAGCATTTATCAGATGCGATCCAACATCGATATGCTACATCCTACTCCCACTACTAGATTCTAGAACAACATAGCGGCTGATCGCCATCCTTATTCCCAGCTGCCACGAGGAATATCGCGACCCTGTTCCAGTCACACGGGTTATCGCAGATACTGTCCACCGGCAGTTGGGCCAAGCATCGAAAGCAGCATCGAAGGCAGCATCTGCCATTCTAAAGCTGTGTCCACAAGCTCCTCTGCGCGAGCTCACTGGCGTATCGATTCCTCCTGCGGACAGCTTGCTCGCTGCCTGCTGGCTGGTTGGTAAGGAGCTCAAGTAAAGTTGACTAAAGCTCGATGCGAATGGTACTCATCAACAGACTTCACGAAATCTTGGAAATCAACAACAAAAGATCAGATCCGAATGCTAGACGTCGAATACAATACTTCTGACTATGCCATAGCGTCAAGGCCAACTCAACTCCTGATTCACATATCACAGCACTGGTCACGTGATTCTCAACGACGTCAATTGATTGCCCCACCAAACCCGTTTAGACTGCTCGCCCACTCAAACCCCACCTTCACACGTTGAATCATAAATTGCCTCAAAAGTTTTCAGTGTTTACACTTCTTCGAAACCCATACACATTTCCACTGACTCAATACAGCTTCTGCGGCTCAATTGAGGCTAAGAACAGGCAAGTCACACTCGTCATGGGGTCGCTCCGCGAATGGCCCGGTCTCTTTTCGTACCTTGCACGAAGCTCGCCGAAACTCTCGTGAATGAGGGCGATGTGTATAAATGCTTTTTCCCCGGCTGTACGCGCGAGCCACAGCTGACATCACTCTTTTGCAGATATCTGAGGCATTATCTCGTCCAATTGTGAGTACAAATATTCATCACTAGGACAAGGCTGCCAGCTTCTGAAAGCTCGAAAGATCACTCACTTACACTTCACCAGCACCCAACATGGCAATTACCAAGATTCACGCCCGTTCTGTCTACGACTCCCGTGGTAATCCCACTGTGGAGGTCGACATCGTCACCGAGACCGGTCTGCACCGCGCAATTGTGCCATCTGGCGCGTCCACTGGCTCCCACGAGGCATGCGAGCTTCGTGACGGTGACAAGACACACTGGGCGGGAAAGGGTGTGACCAAGGCTGTTGCCAATGTCAACGACATCATCGCACCAGCTCTGATCAAGGAGGGCCTTGATGTCAAGGATCAGTCCAAGGTCGACGAGTTCATCAACAAGCTTGACGGCACCACCAACAAGACCAAGCTTGGTGCAAACGCCATTCTAGGTGTCTCTATGGCAGTGGCCAAGGCAGCAGCTGCCGAGAAGGGCGTGCCACTCTACGCACACATCTCAGATCTTGCAGGCACCAAGAAGCCATACGTTCTGCCAGTGCCATTCGCCAACGTCCTGAACGGTGGTTCGCACGCTGGTGGCCGTCTTGCTTTCCAGGAGTTCATGATTGTCCCAACGTGAGTGTCTCGAGCAGCAGTTTCGAATTGGTGTCTAACATATGCAGTGACGCGCCAACTTTCTCCGAGGCCCTTCGCCAGGTCGCCGAAGTCTACCAGAAGCTCAAGACGCTCGCAAAGAAGAAGTACGGCCAGTCGGCAGGCAATGTCGGTGATGAGGGTGGTGTTGCACCAGATATCCAGACGGCAGAGGAGGCGCTTGACTTGATCACCGACGCCATCGAGCAGGCAGGCTACACCGGCAGCGTCAAGATCGCTATGGACGTTGCGTCGAGCGAGTTCTACAAGACTGAGGAGAAGAAGTACGACCTGGACTTCAAGAACCCAGAGAGCGACCCAAGCAAGTGGGTCACCTACGAGCAGCTTGCCGACCAGTACAAGCACCTTGCCAGCAAGTACCCAATTGTCAGCATTGAGGATCCATTCGCAGAGGACGACTGGGAGGCGTGGAGCTACTTCTACAAGACCTCCGACTTCCAGATCGTTGGGTGAGTACTTGCATGCTGGGGGAAAGATGACTCTGGCTAACACGCGTAGTGATGATCTGACGGTCACCAACCCAGCTTTCATCAAGAAGGCCATCGACCAGAAGGCATGCAACGCCTTGCTCCTGAAGGTCAACCAGATCGGCACCATCACTGAGGCTATTCAGGCTGCGAAGGATGCGTTCGGCGCTGGCTGGGGTGTCATGGTGTCTCACCGTTCTGGTGAGACTGAGGATGTCACCATCGCAGATATTGCAGTCGGTCTTCGTGCTGGACAGATCGTGAGTCAAATCAGTTCTCCACGGAATCTGAACCCACTAACAATGACTAGAAAACCGGTGCACCAGCGCGTTCCGAGCGTCTCGCGAAGCTCAACCAGATCCTGCGCATCGAGGAGGAGCTCGGCAGCAATGCCGTCTACGCTGGTGCCAAGTTCCGAGGCGCCGTCAACATGTAAAGCACTGTACAATACAATGGGAAGAGCTCAAGCACTCCTGGTACAGTGAATAAGGACACGAAAAGCGCCCTGCAAAGCCTGCAGGTGCTGCTGCCAGCCACGAAGACTATGAGGACATAGAGAAAAAGCGACGAAGATACACATGGACGCGACCGTGCTAGTCCTGAATGACATAACACAAATGCAAGACAAATTCTAGGCTCGTAATCGAAATCGAAATCTCATTTCGCAGGCGATGCGCTCTTTTGCGCGCTCGCCAACACCTCGAGGTTGAACATTTCAGATGGCTAACACCAACAGAAACATAACACTCATGATTTTTAAATTGACTAATTATTGATTGACAGTAGTTGTTCCATCCAGCAGCCGCCGTTCACTCGCGGTGCCCGCTGGCTGATGTCCCATTCCGAGCGAAACAAGCGATCGCTGAGCGCATGTTTTCATTCCACAACCCATCGAGCATTCCACATCAACCCATCCGCACACGGACCCGTAAACAAGATGCTATAAGATTAGCATAACATGCATTCGGTAAAAAGCCCCAAGCATCCGACAGTACTCACACTCTTTAGCTCAGAACATTTCACCAACAACACACTCGTTCGTTTCGTTCGTTCAACAGCTCCTTTTCCTTTCAGTCATTCGCTTTAACACCATCACCACAATACACTCGCTAGGAATAATACGCGTCGTCGCTACACGCATCTACTGATGGTTCGATTGCACGCTGTCGCGGTCTTGGCCGCTGGCCTGGGCGTCTCGGCTCAGATCTACGACCCGCTCTCGTTCACGCAGTCTAACAATGCTGCGATCACATCGGATCTGGTCGTTTACGTGGATGTCACGCTTCCATGCACTCAGAGCGCGTCCGCTGAGGAGACCATCACCGCGACTGTCACTGCTACGACTTGCCCGCTCTGCACCGGAGCAATGTCGCACTCGCAGAGAACGACTTACACGACGGTCACGCAGACCAATTGCAATGGTGGCTCTGGTTCGTGCTGGGTGACCAAGACGATCACCGAGGACTGCCCACCGACGCCTCCACCTGGAGGTCCTGGTGGCCCAGGTGGTCCCGGCGTCCCTGGAGGACCTGGTGGTCCAGGCGGCCCAGGTGGGCCAGGAGGTCCAGGAGGTAAATTCCACAGCTCTCAGTAGATTCATCGCAAAAGTCTCTAATCATCAATGCAGGTCCAGGCGGTCCAGGAGGTCCAGGTGGCCCAGGAGGACCCGGCGGTCCTGGTGGTCCGGGAGGCCCAGGCGGTCCAGGTGGTGAGTCTTTTCTATGATGTTGTCTTAGAAATGAAGGCTTTCTGACAAGGATACCACAGGCAACGGTGGCATCTTGACTGTGACACACAAGTGCAGCGGCGGTACCATGTGTCCAAAGACCTCGACAACGACCGGCACCATCACAAGAAGCAACACCATCACCATGTCAAGATCAGCTCCACCTGTCTATACTGGTCAAGCCGCTCCAACACCAGGCGCGAAGATGTTCGGCGGTGTCATGGGCGGTGCACTGGCCGCCGTTGCCGTAGCCGTGTTCTAAGCGCGATAATGACATAGATGATGCGTGTCGATCAAAGGAAACAAAGGCGAGTACCTATGTTGATGACTTTGCGGGCTATGACTAACAGTTCGCGACAGGCGTTTAGATATCTTCTTGCTGCATCTTTTCTCTGCATCTGTTACCAGCATTTCGTAACGCGCTGCTACCAGGCAGCTGTCTGCCTGCAAACGGCTGTAATTTTGAAGTGTACTCTTATATTGCTCAATGCTACACATTTACATCATGCTTTTGGTCGTCCTTGCCTCCCTTCTTGCATCACTTCGCACATCATTAACATCGCATTATAGAAGACTACGAACAAGATTCCCTTCATCAATGACGCAAGAACACATGCATCTCGTGTCGCAACCCAGATCTGTGTGGCTGAGAATTTTCTATTGTCTCATCTACAATAGGACATTCTTGACGCGACGTAGACGCGCCACAAGCTTTCATTGTTATTCACAATCCCATTGTGTTTGCTCTTTATACAAGATTCTCCAGATCTGAACCCTCAAAAGAGAGACAAGCCTGCAGTCTTTACAAAGGCTTTCTTCTTTTCTTCTTTCGCAACTACACCAAATCATTCACCATCGCAGAATTCACCACAGCCAGCAGTGGTGACGAACGGAACGAGTAAAATAAATCGACGCAACCAAGTTGAGAGCGACAAACAAATCTTCGATACGAAACCTACAAACACCAACAGCCGTCATGCGCTCGACAATGCGCGATGACAGCGTCAGGCGCAAGCCAACTCGCTCAGCATCTCGACAGAAGCAGCCTCTCGGCAACAGTCAGATCCGCCAGGACTCGCTCTCGCCTGCAAGAGCACCTCTGACGCGCAGTCCATCTCCACATGACGCAACTTCAGCGGCGCAAGCAGCAATTCAACCACGGAATCCTGCATCGGTGCCCACCACATTCGCAGTTCAAAATGCGCGTCGGACCCCTTCTCCAACGAACGATCCTTCTCTACCAATTTACGAGAGTATGAGGAACCGTTTGGCTAAGACACCATACGGCCAACCCTCCGACTACGATCCAGAGCATGGCATCCCACTGTCAGATCTGAATGCTGGCCCATCTGGATCGGATAGCTACCACAGCACTGCTCCATTGACGCCCAGGACCAAGGGCCAGAAGAGACACAAGCTCGCTGGTAAGGTCAAGGATGGCCTCTTAAGCGCGGTGAGCTGCTACACGGATGTGTGGAAGGCGCGAAACGAGCACGTCAGTGACGAGCATCTCGGTCTGCGGGCAGTTCTCGACTACTTGCAGCAGCGGAAGGAGCGGAAGCGGATCGAATGGCCGACCACGCCAACAAAGATCCATAGGGGCCGAACGCTCACGCCGAAGTCAGAGACTGCATGGCCAGTAAGCCAAGGTGTGCCTATGGATAGAGCTCCGACGCCTCCACAGCCAGCGTACGCAAGTGGAAGAGACCGCGCCCCCTCTGTCTGGACTGAGAAGACTGGTGCCAGCCGAATGACGACCTGGGGCAACATCATCAACGCTGTCAACCGTGGTGATTCCGCTCCAGAGGCTCCTGCTCCACATCCCTTCGCCGGTGCGTTCGTGGATGATGGTAAAGGCAAAGGCAAAGGTAAGACGCGCAACAAAGCAGATCTCAGCGTTCAGACCAATGACCTGCCCTACTCCCGATGGCGACCTAAGCCCACGATCGCACATCGATCTGACAGTCCTTCAGCAGATCCAGACCTGGCCGCCTATCAGGATGGCAAGCGAACCTGGAACCGCGACCAACATGTCTTCGACCCAAGCCGGGAGTCATACACCTCTGCCGATGCTGCAAGACGCTACAGAGCCCATACTGCAGCTTCGTCAATCTACTCGCAGCCAGAGGCCGAGCACGAGCCAGAGTTCGTCATGCCGCCAATCCCCAGTAGGTACACCACCCACGCCATCACCACAACGGACACCCGCCCAGTCTCCCCCCTCACAGTCAACACATCCATCTCCGCCTTCCTCTCCCCACGCCACACCAACCGGCGCTTAGCAGGCGACTGGACAGACTCTTTCCACGGCAGTACAAGCACAAACCCAAAGTGGGAAGATAGCAGAGTCTCACCAATCCTCACAGAGCCGGCAGTCAAGGCGCGTCCTGCTCCCGCGGAGCCTAGATATGGTGGCGCGATCGACGCGCAGTACGACCAGAACTCTGTGCGAGGTACGCAGTTCTATGATTTCTATCGCGATAGCGGTATTGTCTTTCGTGGTGGAAAATGAGCAAGGCTAAGGGCTTGTAGGTCGATACGAGGAGCGCGAACGGAACGCGAATCGAGACTCGATCCTTTCGAAGGATAGCTGGGATTCGGACTGAGGACTGAAGGTGGTGCCGTGTAATTCGGGGGAGGAGACTGTACGCATCGAAGAGGCCATCAGCGCACATGTATGACCAACACATGATCGAGGGCTAACGAGCCTTCAAAGTCTGCCATTAGCAGCCACAATAGAGCGATAAATATGCAACAAATCCAAGCTCTTTCCACAAGTCCTGTTGCCTGACCTCGTGCTCATCATCGTTCAAAGACCATGGCACAGAGACCTAAAAGTACGAATAACGTGAATTAGGTGAGCCATCTACACTCTACACATCTACAACAGTGCAATCTAAACCCCATCTTTCCCTTTTCAATGCCAATGCTGAACACCAAGATACCGCTCCACAAGCATAAACAATGCCAAAATAGGACTTTTGCGGTCACTTCCCACCTTGATGAAGTTATGCCTGAGAATGCTCGTCCTGCAACTTCGCCGCCTCCTGGAACAGATCGATCAAACAAGCCGCGGACCAAGCCTGCGTCGGTGACTGCAATTTCATTAGCACAACTCCAACCACAACGAAGGAGGGGAAAGAGACTCACCGAATCAGCGCAAAAAGCCCCGTCCTTATTCGTCAACTCCGTCAGCCCCGCCCAAGCACTCGTCCTAATCTCCTCCCGATTCCCCTGCAACCTCCTCGTAATCTGCTGGAACGCCTCCGTGCGCTCCTCGGGCGTCTTCCTCCTCATCAGATCGAACTTGAGCAGCGCACGGCAGAAGAAGCCCACAGGCCATTCCCACTCAGGACCCTGGTGGTAATTGCGGCCCTTGGAGGTGTGGAAGTCGGTGGAGTCCTCGCCGTTATTGTAGTAGGGGCGGTAGTTGTAGTCCGAGGGGTCGAGGGTAGCCATGCCGCGCGGGCCCTTGAGGATCTTGTCTGTCATCCAGAGGGCGTAGAGGGCCTTGTCTGGGGTGAACAGGTCTGGCGCCACGGTCATGGCGATCGGGAAGTTGGGGCGCAGCTGGTAGTCCTCGTACTCCTTGCCTGAGCGGTAGAGGTCTTTGTAGATGCCGCGTCTGTTGACAACAGCTGGGTTGACATCGTACTCCTTGTCTTCCTCCTTCGTCTTCGGCACGTAGTACGCCTTCTCGAAGTTGGCCTTGATGAGCGCGGCCCAGTCCTCGAAGGAGATCTTGTCGGATGTCTTGCCCTTGGTAACGCCGGCGTAACTGTACTTGCCCTGCTTGTGAAGCTCGCCGACCCACTTGACAGTCGAGTAGAGCATGCCTGTGATCTCGACTGCAGCACCATCACGAGGAGTACCTGGAACGCCCTTCGAGCCGGCCTTCTCACTCTCGCCCATCTTGTCCATCCAGGTACCGCAGTTCCACTGGTTGCCGCCGAAGACCATGCCGTTCGCCCAGTCAACGCCGTACTTCAGGTTGAAGCCTTCGTCGCGCATCTGAGAGTCAATCGCTGGACCAGCATTGTACTCGCGGAAGTCCTGACCAGTGGCATGCTGCTGCAGCGCCTCCTGGATCACGTCCTCGATGGTGCTCGACACGCTGTAAGCGCGCTTGTCGTCGTGCGGGAACCAGGTATCGTCATAAGGCAGAAATCTCCTCCTCGCCTTGTCCTGCAGAATCTTTGTGCCATCCGGTGCAATCTTGGTGTAGTCCTGAATACACTGGAGGAAGAACCAGATGGAGTCTCGGGAGTTGTAGCGTGGGTTGATGCCACTGCCGAGCAGGTTGGGGATCATGCCGTGCTTGAGAACGCTAGCAAAGGCGAGGAAGTGCTCCTTTGCATCTTCATATCTGCCAGTTGCCAGGAGCAGACCAGGGAGCGAGATCATGATGTCTCGACCCCAGCATCGTGCCCAGTCGTTGCTGAAGTGTGGCAGACCGGCTGATAGTGAAGGAACCTCCTTGTCTGGCCACAAGCTGGCGTTTGACTGTTCGATGATTAGCGCTACAATAGTGAATGGATCGAAGCAAGTGACTTACCTGATAGCCCATAACCTGCACACTGACCAACGCCAAACTCTGCAAGAACTCCTGCCCATGCTGCACATTCTCGCTCATCAACTCCAGCGTACGATCCACACCCGCATTATACATTGTCTGGATGACCATCGCAAAGTACCTCGGCAGCATGAACGAAGGCATTTTGCGAATAGCATCGCAGCGCTCCTTCAGCCACTTCGCGGGCTCAGCAAGGTTAGCCCACTTAGGCTTCTTCGCGGCATTCTCCAGGCGTCCAACGCAGTAGTCGAGAGCCCACTGCCCATCACGGAGGTGCTGACAGATCGGGTGACCGAGATTGTTGTCCTTGACGATGTCGCGGAGGACAGACCACCAGCCTTGCATACCGGCGTACACGAGTGGTCCGTGGCCGGGAATGTTGTAGCAGCCGTCCTTGCCATCGGTAGCGTCGCGCTCCTCGGGATCGCAGCGGTACATCAGGTAGTTGAGATCGGCCAGATTGAGCTTGCTGCATGCAGGACCTGCACCAGACGTGACGAACTTGTCCAGGCCCTCGGAGTGCTCGGCGCCTGGGATCCAGGTCTCAAAGAGTGCGACACTGCCTGGTGGGAAGCGCTCGCCGACTTCAATGACAGTCTGATTGTCGCGCCACTTGGTTGTGACACTGCGGAGGTCGCGAGTGCGGCTAGGCAGACCACGGAGGACTTTGTCGTTGACCGCCGCGTTCTTCGCGTTGCCGTCCTGCTCGACCTCGAGCATCCATGCACCAAGCAACTTCGCCTTGGTGCCAGGCAGATACACAGGTGGGAAACCGCCATTGCCGTTGCCGTAGCCTGGGAAAGCCGTGTGCGCAATGCAGAAGTAGCCCTTGCGACTTTGAGGATGGACACGATGGATGGTGATGTACTCGTGATCGTGGTGGATAAAAGTCTCGTCATAGCCATCCTTGCCCATGAGAACGTGGATTTGGTTGAACAGCTTCTTGATGGACCCAATACCACCCTCTTGAGCTTGGACCTTGATCTCGCCGCCATTTGAGTATGGTGATGTGTATGCGCGCTTCTCATGCACAAGCTCGATCAGCTGAGGATAGATCTCATCATAGCCAAAGACACTGCCGCACGCACTTGCGCACATCGCCACCAGTGCAGCATTGGGCAGAGTATCTCTTGCATCGCGCTTCTGAGCTGGCGTCTCATTGTCATGCGTGCAGTCCATAAATAGAGCTTGAACAGGACTCTGCTTAATGCGGTGCTGGAGTTCGCGCTTGGCCGGTGTAGCACCATTCGTCGCCGAATCGTGGTGTGGCTTCTCGACATTCATGACCTCGTCCGTCTCGAAGCTGCCGATCGGCACACCAGCATGACGATGCACAAGGCGACTCAGCTCGCGCGTGTCCCAAGCTTGCATTGCTTCTCGAATGAGACAGCTCAAGCCAAGGTGCTCGACGTACATGAAGTCCATCGCCTCCGAGCCAGAGAACAACTCAGCGCAGCAGACGATGTCAGGACGGACCTTGCGCGCCTCGTCGAGCATGTACTGTGCGAGTGGCAGAGGAGTCGAATGGCAGTTGTCGATACGGAAGCCGTGGAAGTACTTCGCCATGAGCTTCGTGTAGTTGCCAATGCGCTCCCACAGATATGGGTTGTCGTCAGGACCCGCGCCATAACGGAGCTTGACGCAGTCGCCCCAGACAATGACTTCGCGGCGCAGATACGCCTTCGACTTTGGTCCAGCATTGTCGCGCAAGACATCTGCAGCCCAGACCCAGCCATTGTTGACCAAGTCCAACGAGTCCTCGTGATGCTTCGATGTCCTGTCGCTACGTGGCAGGCGCGTGAAGTACGGCTCGATGAGCGGGTTGCTTTGCGTGATAGGCCCCGCCTTTGGTCCATGGTCATCCAATCGCACGTACTTAATACGATTGAAGAGCTGCTCCATAATCGCTGCGCAATCCGCGTCATACTCCTTGTAGTACTGCAGATTGACCTCCTCAAGCAGCTTGTACAGTGTGCCGTGTGCCGTGCGCTCATCAGGCGAGCTGTGCGTGCGCGAATCATACTTGCCGAGCAGAGCGCTGAGCAGGCCAGCTGCGCGCTGTGGATGTGCTCGTCTCCTGAAGCGGACACCCATCTGATCGGCACCAGTCATGACATTAGACATGACCCATTGACCCTTGCGCTCGAGATTCCAGTCTTTGATCTCGTTGATGCCTGTGACTCCAGTCTTGCCGAATGCTTCCTCTGGGAACTCGAATTTGCCTGTACTTGTCAGTCGTCATCATGCCACCGCACGTGCGAAGTACACACCTTCTGTCCACGACTTGACAGCCTCGTTGCAGTCGCGCTCAATATCGCAGACATAGTACTCCCACAGCTTAATCTTGGAGATGACATGCTGCTTGACACCCTCCATGACCTTGAGCAGATCATCCGTACTCCTCAGCTCGGTTGGGTACCCCAGCGGTCCAAGCTTGTTGCTGAACTCCATGAGCGCAGTGTCCAGTCTCAGCGCCGGCTCGAGATGCGGCGCAGTCTTGACGCTATAACCCGCCTCAGGATGATCCTCCAACCACTCGCTGTTGTTCGCAGTATGGTTCCAGACCACGTCCGTCAAGCTGAGCAGACCATACTGGCTCTCCATCTTGTGCACCAGATCCGCAACGTCCTTCTCTCCATTTGGGAAGAATGCAGGATCAAAACTCAGCTGATCCGCAATACTGTACGGACTATTCGAGTCGCCTCGCAGGTTGAGCGGTGTGAAGTGGACCATGTTGTAGCCGCGCTCGGCGATGCCATTGAGGTGCTTGTCCCACTGCGTGGGGTACTCGCCCATGAATTTGGAGATGAGCGAGAAGATGCTCAGCGAGTTGAGCGGCAGCTTCTGGTCCTGCACCTTCAGACTGGGCTGCACATCGATGTAGTATGTGGGTGTCTTCGTGGGCGCAGGCACTTCGACGGGACCGGTCGAGAATTCGGGGAGAGGAGTGTAGGTGGTGTGGAAGTCGAAGGCTCCGGCCTGGTAGACAGGCACATCGATCTTGATCGGTCGGTTGAAGTCTGGCTTTAGCCTGTGGAATCCGCATGTTAGCAAATCTGACACCGGAGAGCGATTGAAGCAAGGATGAACAGGAGACTCACTTGAACTCCCGGTAGTTCTTCCTCTGGAATTCCTTGCCCTTCTCCGGGATGTTCACCCAAAGACTGCCCTCTCGACATATCGAGCTGGTGCCCTCGATCACAAACCGCACCACATAAGCCAGGTCACTCGGCGCAGGCAGGTTGATGTACCCACCGGGCACATCTGGAGCACCGCCGTCGGTCAATGGCAGTAGGTAGACATTCGTGGGCGCAGGCTGCGTCGGCGGAGACATTTCCGTGGAGTCTTGTCCGGCGGAGGAGGAAAAAGCTGCTGCTTCTTCTGCGTGCGTGAACGTGTTGCTAAGGTGAATTGGCAGCACGGGAAGGAAGAAGGTCGGTGTGCGTTTGGCCGTTATCCTGCTGTGGAAGATGGTGCTTGCTGCTCAGAAGCAGATGCCAATGGACACAGAAGAAACACGTAGGTATTACAATTACAAGCTCTCCGGGTCTCGCTGAAAGCTCTCGGTGAAATTCTTTTTGCTAGCGTCCAAAAAGAAGAAAAGTAAATCGAATCTCGAGAGTATGTATCCGTAGGTATAGCAAGATAGTAGAAGAGGCTTCTCGAGGAGATGAGTTTGTATACAGAGAAAGGAAGAAGAAGAGGAAGCAGTCTCTCAAACAGCAATGAGGATATCGGTAGCTACCCTTGGCTGTTTACACCGCTAGTAGAGTAAGCCCAGGTCAGTCGCGATGGTGGTGGGCAAGGTGTACCTGCCTCTGCTTTGCGTGAAATTCGTCGATCATCGGCAGCGGGACGGTGCGCCACAACGTCACGATGCGTCTCAACCAAACAAGGAAGGGAACTGCGAGCTTGGCGGAGCAGGAACTATCGAATTTGTACATTTCTCCATCTTGCACGTGTTGTGATGAAGGTTGAGTTGCAGCAATGGAGTTTTTGATGCATAAAATGGTGGAGAGGCAGACTCTGGATTGGATTCGTGTGGGGTGGTCAATGGTCAAAGGCACTTGTGAGGCGCGAATAGAACCTGACGAAAATATTCAATCCACATCATTTGACACATTAATCACCACAACCATCTCAATTAAAGGTTGATTTCTAGCGCACTATCTACCAAAGACCACCACAAAGCTCAAGTAAGTCCTAGGAAATCGGGCAGTTCCAGCTCTTCAGTGCCAAAACGCGGGTAATCATGCGCAAGAGTGTTAAAAAGCAAGCTGTCATGTACCATCACCGTGCCTCATGTATCGTCTGACCATTCGGCCATTACCTGTCGGTCTCCTCCAACTGATGCTCCTTCCATGCTCGCATAAGAATCTCAAATCATCGGACCCAAGGCAGGAGGTATGCTGCGACTTCCCGCAAAATGTTTACTCCACGATCTTGGGTTCGATCAGATCGGGTATCTGCTCTCTGTGGTAACTGTCAGCACTTGCCTGGCATAAACATGCAGAAGAGTGGGTAGAAACTCACGGCTTGATCTTGCCCTCCAGAATGTTATAGACCGCCGTGAACAGCGGGAACTCATCCTCCTTCCCCTTGCTCTTCAGGAAGCTGTTGACTTCATACGCCGTACTCGTACCCTGCAGTTTCTGCCCATTCAACTCCAGCTCCTCCACCTTCTCGATACTCATGTTGCGCTCCACGCTCATCTTCGCGCATCTAAAATTACGCCCACCCATACAACTCGTGACCACATCTGCCATACCAGCCGACTCCTCGGTGAACGTCTCCGTCTTGCACGAGTCCGCGAAGAACATCTTGCCGAACTTGACTTCTTCGAGAATGCCCACGCGCATGACGGCTGCTTTCGCGTTGTCTCCCCAGCCGAGACCGTCGACCCAGCCGGCTGCGAGAGCGACTACATTCTTGAGCGCGCCGCCTAGTGAGACGCCTGCGACGTCGGACACCATGCGCACGTGGAAGTAGTTTCGGTGGAAGAGCTTCTTGATGTTGAGGTGGCTGAGAGGTGGATATTCGGTAGGTAGAGGCTGCAGCTTGCCTTCTTTCTTCGCTGGCTTTGGCGCTTCCTTGCCATCGCCGTTTGGTGTGGTCATCCGCAGGTCGACGGTGGACGCATTGGGTGAGGTGCCTGGAGTGCCGTGTGGTGTAGGGTGACGCGAGTCAATGGTGGGAGGGTCGTATGCGACAGTCGTCTCTGAGTATTTGCCTGCGGCGATTTCTGATGCGATGTTGGCACCGGACAGTGCACCGCAGTAGATGCCCAGTGACTCTCCAATCAGCTCTGATAGCAGCGTGATGCCATTCTCCGACACCTCCACGCCCTTAATACACGATATGCCTCTCGCATATGGAACGATCTTGCCCTGGATCTCCTTGCACACTCTCCTTACGAACTGATGTGGCAGGTTGAAGATGAGGATGGTCGAGTCCTTTACTGAATCTTCGAGCGAGGGGTTGGCGACGACGTTCTCGGGCAGAGTGATGCCTGGCAGATACTTGACGTTCTCATGCAGGCTGTTAATCAACTCTGACAGCTTCTCTTTCTTCTCTGCGTTCTCGGGCTTGTAGTGCTTGGATGTCTTTGGGATGCTGACTTGTTCCTCAAAGACCCACATCTGGACCTGCTCTTCATACAAGCTTGGGTTCGCGCGCACATTCTCGGCGACGACTTTTGCGATTGTCGAGCCCCTGATCAAATGTCAATAAGTGAACTGTAATTGAGCTTGCAAGTAGAAGGACTCCGCGAAGCTTCGTGCGCACATGGCAGCAACGTGGAGAAATTTTGTGCAGGCGGAACATACCAATTGCCAGACCCCACAACCGTCACCTTATGCCTCTTCGAATGTATCGACAAATTGGCCATGATGTCGCTTCGATACCGTACTCTCGCGCGTTTGTACTGCAGCGTACTCGCCGAATTGGCCGTATGTCTGGAAGTCGAGGTACCTGAGGTCGCAGCGGCAGCAGCAGCAGAAGCTACAGCAGAAGAGGCGGGGTTGGACGTCGGAGAGGGCAGAGCATTCGCAAGCGACCTTTTCATGGGCACAAGAGAAGGCGGAGCGGGCACAGTCGCTGAAGTAGCAGCAACGACCGGCCGAGAGATAATTGTGGACTCCAGCTTGAGGGTTGAATCGGGTGAAGACCCTCTCTCAGCGAGAATTGTGGAGCGTCACCTGACACGCTCCCGCGGGCGGAACTGTTGATCGCGTGCGTTGAGGGAGGAACGGCGTTGAGGATTGCAATGCTGTCCAGTCGATTCGCGCATGTGCCTCGGCGCAGGGATCGTGTGAACGCGACGATTCTGGCTGTGATTTGCTTCTTTTGCGGTTCGAGGTTGGAAGGTGTTCGGTGAAAGCGATGTTGCTCGGCTGCTCGTGAAGGGTGAGGTAATAGCACGGGTCTAGTACTCGGAGGAGACCTTATGTTGCACTTCAGCTATGGTCAGGGCCAGATCTGAGAGATGTGGTAAGGTAGATTTGCAAGGTACAGTAGGAATAGGTGAGATGAGGTAAGGTATCTCAGTTTATGCAATGCATGTAAAGTGGGAATAGCGAGCACGAGTCGAAGCCTGGCAGTTTTCAGACCTCGTGAGCATACAATTATGGACCGATGGAAAGAACAGCGACTATGGCTAGATTAATATATTTGCGGAGTAAAAATTCCGATCCTTACTGCGTGCGAATCTGGGGATGGGCTTTTCTACACAATACTACTCGCAGATGCTTCCTGTTCAGCAGAAACTCACAAGACTACTATCCCTAGTCCATTCTTACTCGATAGGTGGAACATCCGGGTCCTGACAACGGGTTGCATTTTGCATCAGCCCCAAAAGCCCAACTGCTGCAAGCCGTCGCTTCTCGGCACTTGATGTACAATTCGACCCATCCAGCGCGTCGGTGGTTTCCTAATACTCGTGCATATCCTCTGCGAATCTCGGGTGAATCATCACCAGACCAAGCCGCCGGCGCCCACAAGAATAACCTTACCCACTCACAGCAAATGGCATGAAAAAGACAAAAAGTGATGTGCATATGTCAGGGACTCATCGCTGACGTTGACTGGTCGCTAGCCTCCATGGAGATGCCTCATGCACGCTGTTCTGTGCGCTCGTGAGCAGCGTGGTTGCACGATCCGTGGCGCTGGATGCGAGTGCGGTGGTGACGGGGAGAAGGCCGTCTCGAGCACGCCCCACTTCCAGCCGAAGGAAGAAGCGCAAACGCTGCTCATTCGCTTCACTTTTTCGAACTTGACGAACACCAGCGGCGATTCGCTCGGTGCCGTGTCCACCAGGCCCTAAGAACTCTGTCATTCTGTCTATCAAAATGATGCAAATGCGTGAGATTCTCTCGTGTATCGTATTGCTGCATCTTGAGGTCGAAAATCTATACATGCGAAGCCGCCTTGGCCGTCTGGCCACGAGCGCTCACACAGGAACAATTTTTTCCCAACTGCATTTCTCAGCGTGAACACGGAGCAAGTCTCGGTGCTCATTCTCCGTGTCCACCTTTAACCTTTCAATGCTCTGTCTGATAGCCGGATCGCATCACATCTGATAGAGGCAAGTAGGCCGCATGCCCAGGCAGAGTCTGGCAAATGTGGAGCATGCGGCGTGATAACAGGAGGATGCTCCGTGAAGTCTCACTGGTCCTGCTAATGTGACAATGCTTCAACGTCTGGCACCAACGACTCGTACAGGCGGTCCTTCGGAGTATTGTGGAGACTGTGAAGTTGCAACAATTCACGCTGTATCACGAGATTCTCCAGACCAGAAATCCACCCCACAGCACCCCACTCCGCTCAGAGATTCCAGCCCGGATTCCACTTTGCGTCATCCTTGGCTTTTTGTGTATTCATCCCACATCGGACGGCTTCGGAGCTGAGTAACATCTCTGCAGACGTGACTTCGCATCGAAGAATTCCATTGCAGTGGGGAATCCGAATCAATCATCACAGGCTCAAACAAGTAGAAAAAGCGTAAAAGAGCTAGCCTCGCCGCCACGCATCTCCATTATCTGGTTGACAGTCAGCGCCTCGCGAACCAGCAACCTGAACGGCGGGACAAACAAAGTCTCAGCACATGCACACGCAGATCGTCAGGTTCAGGATCCAACGGCAGCTACGCCTCCTAGCAGGACGACAAGTCCCAGCTCCACCATTATTGACCAAACCCTCTCGGACTCCAGCAGCAACCCTCCACCTCGCCGCCCGTTCTAGACCTCACCCTCTCGCTTGCAGCCGCCCACTGTCCTCGCGTCCTGCGGACTTCTCTGCGTACGCCTCGCGCTGCCCCTCTATCACTCCTGCACGACACATCAGCTACCCCACCACACGGGCACGCAGTACAGTCCGCTCGCAGTCGAAAACCCCGAGAAGCACCGTTGGATCTTCACGAGGACTGATTGGCACGAGCATGTCATCGGCGTCAGCGACCAAGGTCGAGGAGGCGAAAGCCCTCGCCGCCGCCCGCGCCGTCGCCGACCACTTCTCCCCGGACTTCAAGTTCGTGGGCATTGGGTCCGGCACGACGATTGTGTACGTGATCAATGAGATTAAGAGGGTGCTGGGTGGCAATACGGGATCGCAATTGTTTGTGCCCACGGGGTATCAGAGTCGGCAGGCCATTGTTGCTGCTGGGTTGACTCCTGTGGCCTTTGACACGCTGCCTGATGATGTGGTACTGGACGTTGCTTTTGATGGTGCAGATGAGGTCGACGAGGAGCTTAATTGTATCAAGGGCGGTGGGGCGTGTCTGTTCCAGGAGAAGCTGGTTGCAGAGAGGGCCAGGAAGTTCGTGTGTGTTGCTGGTATGTATTGCACTAAGCACAAAGAATCGCAGCCATTGACCTTTGGCCTACAGACTATCGCAAGCTGCAACCTCGTCTCCTGACACAGTGGCCTACAATACCTATAGAAGTCGCTCCCATATCCGCCAATGCCGTTCTCCACGCCCTCAATACACTCGGCTCAAAAGGAGCAAAAGTCAGATCAGGCCTACTAGCCAAGGCAGGACCTCTGAAAACGGATCAAGACTTCTTCATAATTGATGCACCATTTCCCTCGACGCTGCTGACAAAGGCGGACATCAGCTCAGGCAAGGGCAAAGGTGATGGGACTGATGGTTCGTGGGAAGTGGTTGCATTGAGCAAAGCTATTAAGGCAATCACTGGTGTGCTTGACGTGGGGCTTTTTTGCGGAAGAGACGGCATAGAAGCATCAGAGAAGGGTGGCGGCACAGTATACGGTGGTCAGAAGCCCGTGGCCGTTTACTTTGGCATGCAAGACGGCAGTGTAGAGGTGAGAAACCGCAGCTGAAGGCGACGGTCAAAAGCATGTTTATACCATAGAGGCGTGCACATGTCAGAGATGGAAGCAGGAGAAGAGCAAAATCAAGACATGAAACAACCAGCGAAGATTGGATATGTTCAAGTTGAATTCCACTTGCATTACGCTCTTCATAAGCCATGTACAGAATGAGTCTATGGACACAAGCACAAGCACTAGACCAGACAGTCCTGCACCAACGTACATGATGCCATAATACAGTAATAAACCACATTCCATCCATGCATTCTTCATCTTCTTCTTCCTTTTTTCGCAAGTACTCAAACCGTGGGGATGCAAGACAAGAAAAGCGTCGAAACCCCAAACACCGATGCTTTCTTGAGAATGGATATCAAATCAGACGGAACCTTTCCTCGTCAACCTTATGCTCTCGTTGATCCTTCCACAGACCAACCACACCTCATGATGCATACCACGTGCCTTCTGCTTGACAACGCTTACAAAGCGAAGCCGAAGACAGCTGCCAGGCCCAGACCGACAATGGCGGTACCATAGTCGCCAGCAATCTTGATAGCAGCAGACGCGGCGCTGCTTGAAGCCGCAGCAGCCGAACCGCTGGCGCTCGCAGATGCGCCGCCCTCAGTAGCAGATGCAGATCGGCTGGCAGACGAGCCGCCGGAGGAACCGCCACTGCTGCTGCCACCGGAAGCCTCGAAGAACTCGGTCGCGTTGCGGGTACCGCAGATGAAGGACTGGCAGAAGGTCTGGCCGGCGAGATCGTTGGGGCGGGCGGCGGTGCACTGGGCGCGCCATTCGTCGCACTGCAGAGATGGGAGAGTCTGGGCGAAGTCGGTGACGTTTGGTGTGTTGCCGCCGCTGCACTCGCATTCGAAGGTGAGTTGCTCCTGTGGGATGAACGTTAGTGGGTAAGCTCTTGTTAATGTACGCGAGGTACATCAAGCACTTACATTGTTGCAGGTGTTGACCGAGGTCTGGCCATTCGGGCACAGCAGTGGGCAAGTGTTCATCTGAGCGCGACACCACGAGGCACGCGTGGGAGCATCCACGGTAGCTGGGGCAACATCGCAGCAGGTGGTGAAGTTTGTCTGCGCAGCCGCAAAGCCGGACAGCGTCGCGGCAACAGCAAAGAGCCTTGAGTAGATCATACTGGCGGTGTTGTGTGCGTGTGGAGAGAAGAGCAAAAAAGCTTCAGTGGGGTGCGCGAAGATGAATGTTGTATGTTGTGGCGAGAGAGCAACTTCGGCGATGCGGAAAGCTGTGTGTTTATTAAGCTGTAGCTATCTGCCGGCGGAAGGTGCGGTGGTCAGCAACGAGCTCGAACGCGAGAATTGATTGTTGCGCAGGAAGGTGCGATGGATGGTTGAAGAAGTGCAGTTGCAGGGAAGCAGCTTCTTCTTCAGTGGTTCATGCACAGTTGACGGTGAGGAAGGTGGCGGGTTCGGGTGGAGGAATTTGAGGCTTTTCGCGAGTGAAGATCCCGAGGCTGGCTGGTGCAGAGGCAGCGGGAGAAATGCGACTTACACTCTTTTCTGAAACACCAAACGAAGCTCTTGCTTGACGATGTTCCAATGCAGCTTCAGGTGAGCGCGAGATTGATGAGAGCAATTGATTGTGGTGAAAGAAGGGAAGAGAAGGAAGTCGCGAAGACAGTGGTGACACTGATATCTATGATTGCGGTTGCCATGCCAGATTCGCTACAGCGCGCCTGCCCGTGCATCCATCGTGGGCCTGCACAAGAGCTCCATTCGTGCTAGCTTGACTCTTCTTATCTTGCTTTCGGCTCCTCGCTTCAGAAAGCCCAGTTCTCGACATCTTGATTTCTCACGCAAGCAATCTCCACGATCTTCGGGCACGGTCATGCACTCTCCGCTCGCCTCCGGGCCATTGTGTATTCAGATGAAGCTGTGGCTGCCATTGCTCTCCTCTCTCAAGCAGCATGCGATGGGAGCTGCCCAGCCAACGCCCCAAACACCATCACGGCATCTTTGAAACCAGCATGGAAAACTATCGAGCCCTCGCAGCCTGCCATCCAACATCCGTTCTCATCTCCACTAGCACCGAACACGGTCTAGTTTTATACCAAGCTTTCTCTTAGTCGTGCAAGGGGGCGCGAGATCAAGTGATTTGATTGACGGACCGTCCACGGACTTTTGCTTGTGGCAGGCAAGGGCTTGCCTGCCTTTCTCTTCCTCGTCGGATGGAAACGCTGGATTCAACACCATGCTCTCCGGAAGGGAGATGAGAGGGCGCCAAGCATCGTGAGATTGTGCTACCTGCCTCTTCAGAACTTCTTTGTTTGTTGTCGCTTTCGATGAGCTTGCCCTTCCGTACTCCCGATCGTATTTTCCTGGTGAGCTTTGCTATCGAAATCTTGGTTTGCAGATTCGTGAGCACATGCGGGGTCCAGCTTGCTCTAGCCTGCAGACGATAGATGGAGCCGCGTAGTCTTTCATGCACAATTCAGTGGCGAGCCACAGTCGAATATTCGCGCAGCCAGTATCCAAATGGTCGAGAGGGATCCAGGCACGTGTCACCAGATCTATTGATTGACCAGATCTGGTGTTCGCTATCAGATTCTAGAATGTCAGCTACACGGATACGCGGTAACGCAGGCATTGGGCGGCATCAAAAGCCAGACTGTCTTGTGCTACAGGAAATTGACTGTGACTTTGTCAATATCAGCGTTGAGCTGTTTGACATGAGCTGTTGTCGTTTTGACATCTTGACAGGTTCGCAGGGTTTGCTGTCAACCGGAGATGGGAGCAAGTCTAGCCTCTTTTGCCTTTGCAGGGCGAAAGGATAGGTGATGATAGCGAGCACGTATTGTCAACAAGGCAATGAATCAAACCAACAGTCTGCTTCATCTCGAGTCTGGAGCTTATGTTTAGAAGTTTGGAGTCGTCTCTGATACACTCTATGGGCTATCTAGTTTGGGAGCGTGATAGATCACGAGACTGAGAACAATGAGGTGCGCACTTCCTGCCGCTCATCAATAATCCTTCATTGTCGATACAGAGGTAACAGCTTCATCAGCCGCTCGCGATCCCAAGGCCTATCACAAGCGATTGCAACGTTGCCTCCGCGCTGCTTACACCGCGCTCTCTTGGCCGACATCAACGCCAGCAAATCCTTCACGGCACCGGCGCCGGCCGATTTGACGCCGTAGGCACAGCACGGCATGCCGAAGTCCAGTTGAAGACAATACCATCGGTCCCCACAGAAATGCCGATCTCGAGGCAGAACCAATGCATCCGTCGCTCTGCTTGACCAGTATGTCTTGCGTAAGTAAGTGGAGCATGGAGAACGGCCTTGTAATCGGCCTTGTAATCGGCCTTGTAATCGGCCTTGTAATCGGCCTTGTTGTGGATCGTCTGCGCAACGGGCCGCACGTTGTAGATACTCTATCGAGTAGCTGATCTGTTGGTGGTGATCTGGTTTCCCTGATCTACCGTGCATGGTGTCTGGGTGGGATCGGCATACGGTCGGGAACGGGGTTGACAAAGTTTAAACTTGTGCCGTGCGATCCTTCTTCGCTGCTTGGTCGAATCGTGGGCAGTAGTTTCGGGAGCTGATGTTGCGAGGTAGCGAAGTCATTACGATCCTCGTGCTCGTTGAGAGTGGTGTAGCATGACTCGCGAAGCCATTACCCGGAGTAGTCGCGAGACGCTGGCGCGAAACGTGGTGTCGTGCAGACTTCCCGAAGCTTAAGCCGACATTGTGCATAAGGCTGAAGTCATTCTATTAATCCTTTATGATTTTCGGGACCGCCCTTCCCCGGCTGACTCGTTTGACGTAGCGTGCATATTCTTCCCCGCGTCGTGGAAGAGTCAGTAGAGTGCATGCATCGCAGCGGCTGAGAGCTTAGCCTGCTCAGTACACGGGCCGAGGCATCGCGATTCCCTAAAGGACTTGTTGCATGCACTGGAGAACTTCGGAGCAGGCTTCTACATCTGCAGAGAATTCTCAGCGATTGGAAAGTATGTTGTCAATGATGTTATGTGGCTGAACATGTTGGGACAATGGCCTCTGGAAGAGCATGGGGTACAGGTTGGCATTCAACTTGACGAGCTTGAGCCGAACAAAGGCCTTGATCTGACCTAGTGAAGATGGGAGACAGACCTATGCACAATTAATCTCAACATACGCAGCATGTTAGTCTTGATCGCTCGTCCGAGCATCGCCGACGATACGCTTGAAGGCGCAAGCCATCCTTATGCCCTGCAATTGAACAGTCCTCATATCGGTAATAACAAACACCATCAGCTTTCGGAACACGAAGTCTCACTCGGATACCATGTTCCCTCTCACAACCTATTCATCAAGATCAATCGGGTCTTCTCGCGATGCTCCTTTCCCGTGGAACGCAGTCGAGACTTTCTGCAATCGCTTCCTTGCTCCACCTCGTTGCGAGTCCTGCTGTCTCTGCGGCACTTGCCTTACGGCGTGCGTCTCCGGTCGACGTCTATTTTGTGGAGCCAATGCATGATGAGGCGTCCGCGGAGTGGTCTTGGACTTCAGCGCCTTGCGTGGACCGGACTTATGCGCGCGTTGCATGTGCTTCTCGGGAGGCTTGATTGGGTTTCGGCTCGGTGGATGAGAATTTACAGTTGTTGATGCAGGATGCTGACGCGGTCGTGGTCCTTTTCCTATCTGGCTTTCGCCGATCGTGCCGCCTCGATGTGATAGTTGATTCACTAAGACTCCACCATGGATACCCTTTCGCCGCTTTGAAGATACGACGATCACCTCATCGTCTGAATCATCGTCGATGCTGATCACTTGCGAAGGCATTGGCTTCAGGGGCCGCTTTGTGCTCTTTCTCGTTGCAGGAGGCACGGCAGCAGTTGATCTAGGAATTTTCGGCCTTGTGATCTCCTTCTTCAGCTCCTTGATGTATCTGGTGGCACACTTTTGCGCTTCTTCGTTTCCCCAACAGATCCGACTCAAGCTCATGAGGCGCTCACGGTGATACAGTATCTTCGCAAAGATGAGATCATCATGCCCGCGAGCTACGTACTCAGCGGAGTATGCCTCGATGGCTTTGTTATGAGCATCGTACAGCGGGTAGACGAGACGCTGGGCTTCGAGCAACGCTTCGTACTGCGGGAAAAGCTTGTCGAAGTTATTCGCTAGCAGTGGCCGATACTCTCTCTCAACGTACTCAATGACACCAAGATCCTCGCCCAGCTTGTGTATGCAATGCATTCGGTCATCTGATGTTTCGGCGAAGTCGCTCAAGGGCGTCTCAGACCTGTCCGAGAAGCAGGTACTCTCCTGACTGGCTTCGAGCTGCAAAGCCCCGGTTGATTCGCTGCACTCTTCACACATACAGTGGAATTGCCATGACCTGAAGAGCTGATATTGTCTGGCATGTCTCGGAGGTTCCTTACAGCCCACTTCAGCGCCACGTAGATAGCTGATTGTGATCTCTGTCCCTTTCACTGGGACATCTGTGGTGGTGACTAGGTTCGCCGTGGGCATTGATTCGCCTCCCTTAGGATCCTGGATCAGTAAGATCGCGTTCGGCTTGCATGAGTGATTTATCATCGACATGTCCAGCCAAGCTGTGAAAATGCCGTCGACATCCCCTGCGTCCATGCCGACCTGCTTCAGATCAAGGTCATTCAATGCGGTGTCTTTATCTTCGAAGCAGTTTCGGGTGAATCGGCCCTCCTCTGTGTCGTCCTGGGGATCGTGCGCGAGCGCAAGAAAGGCAGCGAGCTTATCAGGCGGGAGCGAAGCCACCTTCCCGCGTATGCGCTTGGTGAATGCTAAGTCGTCTTCGTCCTCGTAACTGAAAACCCGTACAGCGGCTGTCTCGCTGAATAGAAGTGTTCCAGCGGGTATGCTGTCCTGTGTGGTACGGATTCCTCGGCCCCGTCCTTCGGTCTCATAGATCTCAATCAAGTCACTGACAGCTCGTGGAATTCGTAGTGGTTTTGTGCCTTTGTAATACTCATGTGGTGGGGAGTCCGAATCAGTCCTCATCCGCTTCTGCCCGCGTCTTGTCTGCATCTGCTGTCCATTTGTTCCGACTATACTCCTTCGCGATTTGTCTCGAGACTGTGCTACTTCTTCGTGCTGCTGGGCTGTGGTGGATTGATCCTGCTCATCTTCGCAATCTGGTGAATCGACGATATCTCTTGCTCGCACACGTGTGCGCGGTCTTATGCGCGGCCTGGCAACCTTTGGGTCGGATGCGCATTCGAAGGTGTCGCTCTCATCGGAAGCGCTGGAAGCGTCCGAGGTGTCTAATGAGACATGTCGCATGTTACGCTTTTGCTTCTGCAGAGAAGGTACTGCCATGAACCGCTTCTGTAGCTGCCGTTCCATGGATCTTCGCGAGCGCATACCAGGCGAATAGAAACGAAGTGAGGAATCGAGCTAGATGTTAACCGTGCGTGCGTCAAAGGCTGGCTCGTCATTACTTTTCAGAGTCAGTATGAAGCAAACAGTAGTAAACAGAGAATCACAACTCGTTGTTCATTGCTTTGTGGTCACATGCCGCGATGTCCCAACATGTGCTGTATTCTGATGACCTTGCGAGTTTGGCAGCAATTGGAAATTCCAAAGTGCACGACTACGCTCTGAACCCCAGAGGTGTCATATGGCTGTATAATCAGTCGTCCTCGATGTCGTATTCCCCACCGTGATCTTCAACAAATTGCAGGGCGTCCAGTGTGGAACATCCATCGATTGGCTCTGCGAGTGGAGTTGTTTGCGTCTTAGGGTGCTGAGTCTTTGTGACTTCAACCTCCAGCATTCCCGCTGTAGAAAATTAGCATCTTTATTAACCAAAAGCTCCCACCACTTGCGAGGCTCGCTTTCTGATGGTTCGCTGCGCATCTCCAGATCTTTTGCATCAGTCGCCGTTGAAGCTTTGCTTCCGGATTGCTTGCAGCGGATGACTTGCGTTCTGACCCCAGCTACTATCAGGATGAAGAACATTGTCCAGAGGCTGATCATGAGCAGTACGGTGCTGCTGGAAACTGGCAGTTCCAAGGCAGTCTCGCATGTTTGACGTTGTGTAGTGCAGGAAGCAAAGTCTGATGCTTTCACAGGGACTGTGTGGCTGACATTGGCTCTCCGAATCTCGACATCGGAGTCGTTGTACTTGGACAGAAGTGCTTCGGCGTAAGTGTACCCATCGCTAGCTCGGTCGTGCAGTTATTCAAGAGAGTTAGCGCGTGTCATCAACGATACGTCGAACTTTGAATCGCTCCCATGCTGATAGATTGTTGAGGAGCCGACGAGTAGAACGCTAAATGAGATGAAGACTGGTAGGCGCAAATTGACGTCGAGAAAGGGTGCTAACGCTGTCATGGTGGATGTGATGAATGTTAGCGGGCAGATCAGAAATCGACTTCGCTACATATCGATATGGGTTGATCCTTCAGATCTCAACATTCGAGCAGGCAGCAATAGACCTTTGGCTCCAGATCTGGTACGGATGAGGATGTTCGATTTACGGTCCTTTGGAGTGGATCAACAGCACAGAGCTGAAGCTTAACACGGGACTTTTTGGTAAACGTACACGCTTCGATCACAGCAAGCACTTCATCATAAGAAGATGCATTGGTGGTATGTCAAAAATTCGAATTGGCGTGTCGCGTCGACGTGTTGTGAGGACTAGTTCGGAGACGGCTGAACCTCGGGAGGTCCTATCCCGAGATGGTTAGTAGCCTTCCCCGCCTCCTCCATTGGCCATCGTGGTGGCTAGCCTCGCATGACCTCTGTCGCCTCTCAAGCCATCAAATCGTCTTTCATTTGATCTTTTTGTGTCTCTGAGTGTACATCATACTCAAGATCTATCATCACGTTGATCGCACTAGGTTCAGGTACTCCAGAGATCCGTCATGACTATTCGTGCGAACAAGTTCACTCCAGAGGTGTTGCTTTCTGCACCACGAAGAAGTGCCGCAATTCCTAACAGCGACGGCTCCAGGATTCTATTCACTGTGTCGACCTACAGCTTTGAGAAACACGAGAAGAAGAGCGAAGTCAGGTTGCTTACGACCAAGGACAACCACTCGACCCTGGTCACAGGCGAGAAAGGAATCGGAAGTGTTGCCTGGCTGAACGATGAGACTATCATAGCTTTGGCTAGTGGAGACAAGGGCGAGACAAAAGTATTGGTCGGCGATCCGACAGATTGGAAGTCAAGCTATTCCGCAGGCACTATCGACGGACCCGTTGGAGATCTCAAGGTCAAGAAGTTGAGCAAGAACTCAATCGCACTGGCTGTGTCTGGGTCAGCGAGCCCGGATGGATCACTATACGACCCTGACAAGGCACCGAAACGCTACACCAGTGGCCGAGTATATCAATCTCTGTTCGTTCGGCATTGGGACACCTATGTGACGCCTCAGCGAAATGCCATTTTCTATGGATCGCTGTCAATTGGTAGCGACGAGAAATTTGAGCTCTCCAAGCTCGACAATGTCCTGGCCGGAACAGGTCTCGAGTCGCCAATTCCGCCCTTTGGCGGAACTGATCACTTCGATGTTAGCGACAACTCCGTCATCTTTGCTGCCAAAGATCCAGATCTCAATCCTGCCAACAATACCAAGTGCAATGTCTACGTGGTCAAAATTATCGACTGGACAAACTCGAAACATACTCCAGCGGCAGCTCCACAGCAAGTCGGAACACTGAGCTCATTCGAAGGCGCTATTACTTCGCCAATCTTTTCGCCGGATGGTAAGGGTGCTGCGTTCCTGCAGATGCGCCAGAACGGCTACGAATCAGACAAGAACCACCTCATTGTCATTCCCGACTTCAGCGATCCTTCGTGTGTCATCGCTCCCTTGGCCGTAGGTGGAGGCGATGAATGGGATCGAAGTCCTTCAAGCATTACTTGGAGTCCAGATGGCTCGACGCTGTACTTGACGGCGGAGGAGCGTGGAATAGTCAAGCTGTTCAAAACACCTGCGGAACCAAGTCCGGCCATTCACCCAACTGCTCTGACAAGTTCAGAGGGTAGTGTGACGTCCGTCGCGGCTTTGGAGACCGGCAATCTTGTCTTGTCTTTCAACAGTCTTGTGGACAACAGTGCATACTACTTCTTGGACACCAAGCTCTCATCTATGAAGCCCGAACTTCTGTCGTCGAATGCTAAGGGCGGCTCCCAGTTCGGGTTGTCCATGAAGCAAGTCGACGAATTGTGGTGGGATGGTGCCGCATCTGGCTCAAAAATTCACGCGTGGGTGGTGAAGCCGTCGACATTCGATGCAAAGAAAAAGTATCCATTGGCGTACCTGATCCACGGAGGGCCACAAGGCAGTATGTCGCTGCTACACGATATCAAGTTATTCCGCTAATTTGTCTGCAGAGTTCAAGTGCTTCTTTATCTGACCTTTCACGCGTCGAGCAGTCTGCGGCGTGGAGCATCGAAATGACCGCCTTCAATCCACAGACTACTCGACCTTGAGAAGACTGATTCGATGTATCCTAGGATATGTAGCTGACCAGTACAGGTGCGTGGGAGAATGCGTGGAGCACACGCTGGAACCCCGCTGTTTTCGCAGAACAAGGATACGTCGTCGTTTGCCCCAATCCGACAGGCTCGACAGGGTATGGACAAGCCTTCACGGATGCTATCCAGAGGAATTGGGGCGGCTTGCCATATGAAGACCTGGTTCTTGGATTCGAGTGTATTGAGAAGAGCGTGAATTACATCGACACCGGTAAGGCAGTCGCCTTGGGTGCCAGCTATGGTGGCTATATGATGAATTGGATTCAAGGGCATCCACTGGGACGCAAGTTCAAAGCTCTGGTCACGCATGATGGTGTCTACTCCATGGCATCGCAAATGGCGTCCGAAGAGCTCTACTTCCCGGAGCACGAATT
This sequence comes from Scolecobasidium constrictum UM 578, assembly GCA_000611715.1. Taxonomy (NCBI): domain Eukaryota; kingdom Fungi; phylum Ascomycota; class Dothideomycetes; order Venturiales; family Sympoventuriaceae; genus Scolecobasidium; species Scolecobasidium constrictum. Next base: position 72,885 of record AZYM01000184.1, read on the forward strand.
TGGCGGCAAGTGGTGGAAGAATCAAGACTCGTGGCTGCAATATGACCCTGCGAAGTTCGCTGACAATTGGGCAACGCCGCATCTGATCATTCACAGCGACAAGGACTACCGTTTGACGGTCGCAGAAGGACTGGCAGCCTTTAACGTTCTGCAGGAGAAAGGCATTCCAAGTCAGTATCTGACGTTTCCGGATGAGAACCATTGGGTGCTGAATCCAGAGAACTCATTGCTCTGGCACGCTACCGTGCTCAGCTGGATCAACCATTGGGTTGGGCTGCCAGTAGATTCGCAGCTAACAAAAGTGCTCGAGGAGGCAGCAGTACCAGTTTGGGGCAGCAGCCAGGCATGAGTCGAGCCAACATTCAAGCAACAATGTTTTTTATGGCTTAGCAAACACAACATACTACGTAAATTTTCTTGTCCCCATCTCCGATTATGAGAGAAAGCTCTAAGTCTTCCGGCCTATTGGCTTGACCCGGTATCCAATACCGATACAAGTATATGCGTGTCTTCATTCTTATCGTCAAGAGCTCCGCGCTGCATAGCCGCGACAGCTGCGCGACCATGTGATTTTCAGTGACGACATTGTCGCACAGAGCTCACGATACTTCTTCGCTGGCTTGTACAGCGCAGCCAATGGACGTGCATTTGCCAAAAACCGACATCTCGGATCTGCACAGGAAGCTGACCTAACGTGGCTGGCAAGCATCGCGACAAATTCGGCCTAGACATTGGCTGCTCGCCCGAAGTACGAAGCACTGAAGAAGCGCTCCTGACACCCGAATTGGTCTTGTACTCGCTGCGCGGGTGTTTTCGTGATACTTCGGCCCAAAGCATGGTCCAAGGTCTCGAAGCCTGATTTTAGTGGGACGCAAGGGTAGACCCGCGCGCGACGTGGCATGCTGCGACTTGTCTTCAGACCTGTGACTCCTCCGGATCTTACAACACTGATGCCCTCGAACGGCTACATTGAGGCTTGAATGGATCTGGGTATGACTGGTCGTGCTGCCGGTGAATGCGCTGGCGACTGAAAATAGCGATCTCTGAAACAGCGACAACGAGGTACGGTTAGTTGGAGAATATTCAAACAAAATAAATAGCATCAGAGTGCATCGGTAGCGGCAACCTCAAGTTGCACTATCGTACTCCATTCCTGCTTGTTGCTCAGAGAGACGGCTGTTGCACACTGTTGTACGGATCTGGCATCTTTCCTGCTTGTGAAGCCTCCAGCGAGTTACTTATCATGCACCATCAATCAGCACCATTCAGCAGAAGATATAAGAAACCAATCCGTCGAAAACCTTGAGCAAAGCACATACACGTATCAAGGCGCATACGTGCTTGACAAATCCGACGCGAAGACTTCTCCGTGGCAACCGTGACCGGTGAGCAAGAACGTGACCTGGTCATCACGCATCTGGCCGCCTTGATCTTCACACCCCTCTTCAGATAGACTTCTGACGACCTGTGAATATGTAAGTCATCATCTCCTCACCTCGAAAGCATTCTGTTGGTCAATGGCTCTCACGATGCTGGCCGATTCGTTCGGGTACTTGCATCGTGAGCTGTAGGGGATTACTTTGCCAGCGGATCCATTTTCACTGCATGTCTCCCTAGCCGCGTCTAGAGTCCCTCCGCTCTATCCGTCTCCGGTCAAGCCTCTTCTATAAGTTTGTTTGCTTTGCATACATCGACTTTTCTGTTTCTTGATCTTCGCATCGCATCACACAAGAAGTTCAAGCTGACAAGGCAAGGAGAAACAGCCCCTCACTATTCCATCGTCGCCCAAAATAAACAAGGGATCCTAAGCTTCAGCCAATCGATACGACTCCTTAATCTTGTTTCAAGCTAGAGGCTATCGCTCCAATATAGGCCTGATCACCGCCCTGTTCTCTGAGATCCACCCCACCATCTCTCTCCTCTTCGCGGCCCTCGCCTTCGCTGCCAGGGTCGCCCTCGTTGCTACCACTGCCGACACCGTCGCTATCCTTGCCATCGAAGAGTCAGAATATACAAGATCTACCTTCGAGGCGCACTGACTAACCTCAAGAGGCAAGACTGTGACCCGGAAAACCTGAGACCATCTCGTCTAACGGCGTTGTTTCTGCCCAATCCCACTTCCGCAAGCCTCTCAGCCCTACTCACACCTTTGCGACAAAACCCGACTCAGATTTCTTCGAGAAGTTTTCCAGGACATCCTTCCACCTGTACTTGCCAAAGACAGGTCTCAAATTCGGAGGAGACACTGTTTACAAACATTGTGGAGAAGTGAGGGTCTGCGACATCACTTGTACCGCAGCTGTATACGAGACATTTCTCAAGGGTCTTAGGCTAAAGAGGCGCCGCGTTGTTGACAGCCCACTAACAACAACCGCGACTCTCCTATACTGCAACTCGCAAGCACGCTTTGCAGGATCGATCTTATGAACATCTGTTATGTAAGTGCCGCACTTCATCGAACACAAGGCTCGATCACTGTACCTGTCACCGCATGACTCCTTCATGAGATCATGACCTTGCAGAAGCCAAGGGACGATTGCGACGGCTTGCTGACCTCCTGATCAGGCCGAATCCAATCACACTCAACCACGACGACTCCTCTGCCGAACAAAGTTCAGACGGCGAAGAAGAAATCATACACGGCGGCCATTGGGAAGAGGACGACCTATCTGACGAAGAAGACGATTCTGAGGAAGACGAGGACGAAGAAGGAGAGGACGAGGAAGACGACAGTAGCTGGGATCCATTGAATGATATCCTCGCTGGCAAAGGCGTCGTCGATCCAAGGCATCACTACATCGACCCTGCAGAGTCAGCCTCTCAGTCATACCACCATCAACTACCTCCGCGCAGGAGAGACACGGGCAAGCAGCCAGTAGGACGCGGCAAGGTACCGCGAGGACCTCCCAAAGTGCCTGATCCACCAGCCGGCTCGCCTCCGAGCCGTCGATCGAGACCACGTCGGTCACATTCGGCACGACCACGCTCCGAGATTGGGGAGATACAGGATGATTATCCGTATCGCGGAGGAAGACCAGACATGCCATACCCAAATTACTCAGCAGGTCCGTCATGGGGAGGCGGTCGAGGTGGATTCGACACTGGGTCCGCGATTTCAGGCTTCGATGATCCGTACGGTGGCGGCTATGGTGGAAGAGATCCATTCTCACCTTTCAGCCCATCAGCTACCAGCAATCCATTCACAGATCCACCCGACCACTACTTTCAGTCGCGGCGGAATCGGCAGTCTATGCCTTATGGTGGAGGAGAATTGACGAGATATGGCAGTCAAGCATATCCAGGCCCCTATGGTGGTGGCTACGGTCATGGACCGCCTCCAGGTTATGGTGGCTATCCACCAGGCTATCCACCTTATCCTGGTGGTCCAATGGGCCCACCGCCTCCGCCAGGTGCAATGCACACCCCTTCGCCTCATGCCTCAAAGAAGGGAACGCCTGCTCCACCTCCACCTCCAGCCGAAGCCGGCGCGATGGTGGTCAAGGAGCCAACCCCAGACCCTGGCATCAAGATGCTTCAAGATTACATTGCAGCACAAGAGAAGGCACGACTGGACAAGGCAGCTGCAAAGCAGAAAGAGAAAGACGATGCTGCCGCGGCAGCAGCAGCAGCGGCGAAGAAGGCTGAAGAAGACAAGCTGGACGCCCTGCAGAAACTCATTCTTGAGCACAACAAAGCTCAACTAGAGCGCGAAAAGAAGCGTCTGGAAGAATGGGAAGCGGAGCGCAAAAAAAAGGAAGAGGCAGAAAAGGCGGCAGCAGAGGCCAAACGTGTCCAGGCCGAGAAGGACAAGGAGATTAAGGCTGCTGCTGAGAAGGCAACTCTTGAAGCAGAGAAAAAGGCAGCCGAAGAAGCAGCAAAGAAGAAGGAAGAGCATGACAAGGAAATGGAGGAAGCGAAGAAGAAGGCGCAAGAGTTGGAGGAAGGCAAGAAGAAAGCCGAAGCTGAGGCAAAGAGCTTGCGACCAGGAGACGACATGAAGAAAGCGCCAATTCGCTTCAAAGATGCTGTCGGTCGAAAGTTCAGCTTCCCATGGCATCTGTGCAAGACATGGAAGGTGAGTCAGGAATATAAGGGTTTTCATCAATTCGTATACTAACAATCTGCAGGGCATGGAGGCACTCATCCAACAAGCATTTCTTCACGTTGATGTGATCGGCCAGCACGTCCACGACGGCCATTACGACCTCATCGGACCAGATGGCGAGATCATCCTTCCCCAAGTCTGGGAAACTATGATCAAACCAGACACCATGATTGAGATGAAGATGTGGCCGATGCCCGAGAAGAGAGGACCACCTCCAGACATGATGGGACCGCCGCCAATGGCACTGCCGCCACCTCCTCGCATGAAGGGCGGTAAACCGGACAAGAAGGGCAAACGCATGAGCAAGCATGACCTGCCGCCTCCTCCACCCATGCCCGGAGGTGGACCACTTCCTCCACCTCCCCCAATGCCAGGAGGACTTCCACCGCCGCCTGGCATGCCTGACTTGCCTCCCGGCATTTTCCCACCCGACATGGGGCCACCTCCACAAGCGCTGGGTGGGCCGCCGCCCAAGAAAGAGAAAAGGAAGAAGAATGCGCCAACAGGATTCTTGATGTGGACAGCCGGCGGTCCACGCAAGGATTCTTTAAAATCCGCAAAAAAACCTGAGTCCGCCAGTCATGGCGCCCCAGCACACTCGAAGAAGCATGAGAAAGCACCGGCAAATGAGAACGGCAAGCCGGCGAGACCGAGCGCTGAGAATGGCAAGGCTGAGAAGAGGTCGTCGTGGTTTCCTGGGTTCTAGATGAATCTTGGTGCGGCCCGATCTGATTCTCGCGCTGTTGTTACAGTTGTCGTGTGCTTTTGTTGTGTGCTTGCTTGAAAGTGCAGGGGCGGTCTTGTCTTTGACGGATTCAGGGAGGCACGGTTTTCCCCCCGTGTGACACGGGTCTTTCGTGCCTCGCTTCTGGGGATGAATTTACAAATTGGCTTGGTGCTTTCGTGATGGGTCCTTATTGGCGCTGAAAATCTGGCACGTCTTGCTTTCTTGGAAATGTCCGCTCTGCTTCGATTTTGTCGGGCATGCTTGACGTGCGTCCTTGGACTCGCACTTTTGGACAACGATATACCACTTAAGCATGGCAAATGAAGGTATTGGCGCAATTTGGTACAAGAGCAGGGCACGCGCTGGAGCGAGATCTTGATGGTTAATGTGGCATGATGCATGTGGTGATGGTCGAGATGTTTTGGATTTCCACGGTTCTATTGTCGCTGATGAGATACCTGCTTGCGATTATGCGAGTCCGGTAGACAAATGATGATTTATGCATTGAAAACTCCACATTTCCTTCATTTTCATCTTCTGCTCCTGGGCTCAAATACGAGGCTGCAGTGTTCTCTTGCCCGATTCTACTCCATGCCAAACATCTTGGTTGTGCTCACGTTAATGCGGCTCCATTTCTTGCCAGTCCACAGACTCTTCGCAAACTGGCCTGGCCAGTAGACGTGATACAGCCACCATGAAGGAAGAGGATCGTCGATTGAGTATGCGCCATCTCGCCAAAGAATAAAATGGTCGAAGAAGGTCTTGATGTTGGTCAAAATGTCGTCTCGCGACTCCTGGCCATGTGCAAGACCTAGAAGTTGCCCGAGAGATGCCAGGATTGGTAAAAGTAGGAATGTGACGAGGTTGTGGGGAAGCCAGTAGTAACGCGCAGGATCTTCGGGATAGAATGGTGCTTGCTCGGAATGTCCATTGGTGATTATATGCCCGTTGGTCTGCTTCTCGTCCTCGGTCAGAACTTTCAGATATGCCTGTGCAGCCTCGGGACAGTCGTTGAACAGGACCGTAGCAGTATGAGCTCTCGGGTTGCACTCAATTGGGTACAAAGTGATTTTGTCACCTTTCTCGAGCTCCTCGTTTTTGACCAGGAAGTCGAAGCTGAGATGACCGGTGAATCCGCCGCTGCGTTCCCTTGACGTCTTCTTCTGCATGATTGCTGCGACCTTCTCAGTGAATCTCAGCATCTCAGCCGTGAGCTTGCTTTCTTCTGGTGGCGGTAGTGCTTCATAGTGCATGAGCAATTCTGCGGAAGGACAGGCGAGGAAGGCCTTGATTTTGCCGTTCACTACAATGGAGTGGGTACAAAATTCCTTGCCCTTGACGAACTCTTGCAAGAGCCACGGCCTGGTCTGAATGATTGGCAGTCGACCGATGTGCGATCGTGTGGCTTCTTCTGGAGTCATGCCCTTGGGGGCTGTCGAAGCCGAGTATGGCAACAGTGTCATATCGGCCCGGAAAGCGTCATCTACACCAACGGGCTTCAGGATGTACTGCTTGCGCGGTTCAGCAGCGTTCGACTTCTTGCCTGGCGCCAAGTTGATCTTGTTCTGCAGCTGAGGGAGCAAAATATCAAAGACCCGTTGACGCTCGCGCACTTCGATAGTCTCCGGTACGGTGAGGTTGCACTCATCTCGGATGAACGTCATGAAGAGATCCTTCTCATGGAGCGTTCTAGTCGTCTCCACATCGAATTGGACTGCTTTGCATTTCGTTCTCTTTTCTAGGATCTGCTTGACCTGCGCATCCTCAATCGCAGATAGAACACCCGAGCATGATATCCACAGATCGACATTTTCTGTTGCCACAACATCAAGCATCGCCTGAATGTAGCTCGATGGACTCTTGGGGTTCGGCACAGGTAAGCGATAGAACTTGTCGCAGTATCGAGACACGCGACCAGGAGATAAGAACGAGGTATCTGCTCCAATCACTCGATGGCCCGTATGCTTAGCTAGTAGCTGCAAGATGGTCATGCCCTTGGTCATAGAAACTCCAGTGACCAAGATGACCTTTCCCGACGCCCTTGGTATTGGTGGACGCGTCCATTTGAACAGCGGACGAAGAAGGAGCGAAAACGCCAGTATTGTTGTCGAGATTGGCAAGCAGGCCAAACTCAGAAAGATAAGAGACAAGTTCTGCACCCAATGCCTCAGCATCGGCGACGCGAGGACGGCCATTAGGGATGGTGATGAGGTCTTTGCTGGGATGCGAAAGTGAGATGTACTATGCGAAGAGACGCCATCTTGCAACACGGATACCACTCCGAGACTTCACTTTTCGTGTACCGTCGTCTCACATCAGACGTCATGACATGTCGATAGTGGTACTGTTGAGGGAACCTGGCTGCCACGTGCCGGACCCGCTTTTATCGCCAGGGCCCAGGGCATTTCAACTCCCCTCTACGAGGTACGAAGGCCTTTTCTCTCCTTGAAATTCCTCACTTTTCACATCGCTCCGAGGATACAGCTAGGCGCAATCGCGCGCAGAAAGTCATGGAATCGACGGCATTTACCGATTGGGCGATCAGAACGTGCGCCAACCACCTCCATGCAGCTGAACTCGTATTCACTGAGAGTCTCGGGACACATCTCTTGATAAACCATCGCCGAACGGATAGCTTAAGGTCGTTTTGACTACGAGAACTTCGTTCTTACAGACGTACTCCATTTTCGCGCGTAAGGATAGCGACATCAGTTGTACAAGATTATTCCAGCACGAGGCTGCCGCTCTCTTATCTACTCTCCACCTAGGTCCGGCCGTCTCTGCAGACTGTCATTAGTCTCCACGGTCGGGGCGCCCACCTGGAACAGTATTACATCTCGAGCATCATGGATCCCATCACGGGTCTGAGCATTGGGGGCGCAGCCATTAGTCTCATTGCTAAGCTCATCCCGTCAATTGTCCATGTAAAAGAAACCTGGGATGGGATCAAACAGATCGACGAGACGAACACGGGATTCATCGAAGAGCTCGGGGCCTTCGAGTTTTCTCTCCAAGTGATCAGCAAGGAGCTGCAAAAGAAAGACTCTATGGCGCTACAGAATAGCTGGTTGCATAACAGCCGGATGACAGATCTTCTCCACAACGCTGTGAAGACTGTGTCCAGACTCGACTTCATCTTTCAAGAGCTGAGCCGTGAACGAAAGGTGCTTAACGCCGCTAGGAGCTACTACCGTGGCAAGATGTATGAGGCGGAAGTAGGACACCTCACAAATCGCCTTCGAACTTACACTTCCTGCTTGCAGCTTCCTGTCACAGTCATCGCTTTGTAAGTTGTCTCACTCTCATGTTGCAAGAGCCAGATGTTCATTCACGTAGAACTGTGCAGCTAGCGAGCATGGGAGTGGCTATGAACGGGGCACTCGAGAACCCAGCGGAGTCCATCTCTGATGCAGAAACACTGTTTGAGACACAGTTGTCGACTACGAACGGTTCCATCCGAAAAATGCTAGAAGATGTACCCTCTGTCTGTGTTCCGCTAGATCAAAGACAGCATGCACCTCGAATCGCGGTGCATGACAGCCAGGAGCTCATCGAAATTGCCGCGAGCATAGCGCAGACAATGACAAGCGTAGCCACCGCATCACCTCCTCCACCAGAACATCGATCCTCAGCGGCCATAAGACCTACGGCTCAGGATTGGGACAATGTTTCTCTAAGCGGAGTGCCGTTCAGCAACGAAAGCATCGAGCGCATACAAGCTTGGACAACTAGTATTCAAGCCATGACGCCGAGGAACTCGCAGCTTAGATACTCGGAAAGCATGTCAGAATCCCGCATTGATGGCATAAAACGGGGAGCCCGAAATACGCACCCAACCCCAGATAGCTTTCAACGCGCGAAAGCCTTGTTCGCAGGCCAGTTCTACGAGGAAGCCATATCTCTCTTGGACGAGAAGATACTGCCTGTTACAAAAGTTGATGACGATATCATACACGACATCCACCTGCTGCTTGCTCAGGCATTAATTCATGTGAAGCCAATCTCAGAAAGAACGGAAACCCTGCTAGGCGAGGTCGTGGATCGCTCGACCGGCGTGCGACATGCCCACGCCATTGGCTTACTCGCTACTGTCCGCATGGAACTTTACCCACATGACCTGGAAAAGGCGAAAGAATCTTGCAAGCTGGCCGTTGCAGCCAGGGAATCTTCATTTGGTCGAGAACACGAGTACACTTGCGAATCGAGAGACCTGCTGCAACGGTTGTGCGATACGACAAACGACCGTGTCACTGCACGGATCTGACTTAAGTCCCGCCCAACCGCCTCAAAAACCTCCCCGGCAGCCGACAAACCATCGAAGAAGCCTGTCAAGGGCTCCCAGTCCAATAGTCAGGCTACAGCAGGGCTCAACAAGACAGAGCGGACATCGTCAAAAGATAGACGGGAGCTGGAAAAAGTCCTCGAATCGTACAAAATGCAAGTAAAGGAAAAAGACGAGGTAATTGCGAAGATCACGAAACAAGTGAGGATATTGGAAGAGAGCAGTGCGCTGCGAGGTGAGCTACTAAACGTTGCGAAGCTAGATGTCCAACGTTTACGGAAGCGAAATAGCATGATGGAAAAACGATACGATGAGTCGGAAGTTGATCAGGCGGAACTCTGGCATTATCATTTGAGGGCTGTCAAGGAAGCTCAACAAGCTCTTGCGTCAGCGCGAGCGGAGTCAGACCATACCCTGCGTAACTTGAAAGCAATACATCTGTCACAGTTGGAGAAGGAGCAAAAGCGCTCCAAGATGCTACAAGACCGACTTGATGGTGACTCACTGGCGCATGCCCAAAGCCTCATTACGATGGAGAAGACCTACGTAGATGCTACCAGAGAGGCATTGGCTGCACAGCTTCGGTCACTTGATCATCGGGGTGAGAGCGCAGACGCAGCGCTCACAGCTGAATGCGACGAGCTCCGAGTCGAGATCGGACTGTTACGGGGTAGACTAGAACGGAGCGAAAGCCAGGCTAGCACAATGAAGACAGATAACGCGCGGCTGGAGCATGCGTTGCAAGCTTCAAGGCAGAGCGAGGCAGAGCACAAAGCATTTGCGGCTCGCGAAAAAGAAAGTCGAGCAGAGGAAGCTAGGTGTCACCAGCAGGCGGTTCAGGCATTCAAGGGTACAATTCAAGATCTCGAAGCCGGGCTGCAAGAATGTTTGGACCAAAACCTATCGCATGAGCTGGCAATGGCTGAGCGTCAGACAACTCTCACCCAGCAAGAGACAGAGTATGAGCAGAAGCTAGTAGTGAAAGCTGCACAGCACAACAAGGAGCTCAATGAACTCAGACTGTTCAACGAGGCCCAGCTGGAGAAGGCTAGGGCACAATACGTGGAATCATTCGAGCAGAAGCGACATGAAGAGATACAAAAGCTCAAAGCAGCTCACGGAGAGGAGATAGCAAGCCTCCATCAGAGCAAGTCTTGGTCTAAGAGCGCAAAAAAGCTCTCTGAAAGGCACCAAAAAGAACTCACGGAGCAGAAAGCGAAGTGGACCACGCAGATGGAGGCTTTGAAGACTTCCAAACAGAAGGCTTTCACGGCGTCCAACCAGATGTTCAAAGATCGCAACGAATTCTGGCTTGCGAAGTACAAGAAAATGGAGGTGCGAAGTCACGAACTCGACGCCGCTGTTCGTAGGGCTCAGGAGGCTGAAGCAAAAGTGAGGCGGCTCGAGGAGAAGCTCGGTATCACGTCAGCGGAAACTCAGGCAGACAGTAACGAGGACGTAGCTGCGACTTGGCCAGCTGCATCTACCTCTGCACCGACCAAAGAATATACGATGAAGAAGACACTTCGCGCACCAAAGCTTGAGCCGCAGAAAAGTAGGAGTTTTGAACGGTCGCTCACCGATAGGGCCAACCCAGATGCTTGATAGAAACACGATATTCGACACAATGATCAACATTGCCACTACTGCCTCGCCTTCTTCCTCTCCTCCGCCCTCCTCTTGAACCTCACCTCCGCCTTCCTCCTCTCACCACCATCAACCTTATGCCCTCTCCTCTCCTCCCAAAGCCCCTCCTGGACTTTGATCTCCGCCCTTCCCTTCCCCGTCATATAAACATTCCGTCCCACAATCGCACCACCCCCTTGCTTGCCTCCCCTCGCCTTGACATGCTTAACCGGCTCCGCTTCCTCGAGTGGCACGCTCGGTGTATCAGCCCCAGAAGGCACATTGAGCACTACCCATCTCATACCCGGACTACGCGTCGCTGTCGCCATGTCTGCGGCGGGATTACTCTCTTTCCACTCTTGGGGCACGGGAACCTCGAAGAGTTTCACCTCTCCCTTCCCGCCCTCGACATGGAGCATATCCCCTCCAATCCCATATTGACCCTGCCGAAACCTCTCCCTCCATCTAAGTAGGTACTTTCGTGCGCGAGGAGGGTCAATCCCCGCGTCGCGTAGTTGGGTTGAGGAGAGGCGGAAGAGAGCGTCCCAGGAAGGGATTTTGGAGGCGTGTTGGGAGAGGGAGCGCCCGATGAGGGTGAGGAAGGTGGGCACGTCCGGGACGAAGGGTGTGGGTGGCGGAATTGGTCTTTTGGATACTCGTGAAGAGGTTGATGACTGGCGGAGGCATTGGATGCAGTGTGAGAGTGATGCCGCTGTGGGCAGGCCTGGTCGTCGGAGGATCATCTTGGTGGTGTGTTCGATGTGATGCGGTGAGGTGATGAGGTGTCGTTATCTTGTGTGCATTCTCGTGACTTGTCGGTGACCGGATCTCCAAGGTAGATTGTGCGAAGCGCGTCAATGGAACATTGATGTTAATTGCTCGTGATGGAGATGCTCTAAAGTTTGTGGTCAAATGTTTGATTGCCTTTTTCGGACATCCTCCGCTCCGCTCTCCGCGACAAGGCGAGGGCGTCGATGACATCGGCCTTCCTCGAAGTCACTCGCTTTCTACAATGCACAATGCTTATACAAAGGTGACACCCGTGTCAAGGCGTGCACTTGCTCTATGACCTCCCACTCCCCACGACCTAGAACTTGAACACCAAAACCATGGCACGCTCGCCTGCCGTCGCGTCACCAGGCGCGCTACCTAGCAAGAAGCCACCAGCGAAATCGAAGCCCATAGCTGCTCTCCAAGCGTCCTCAAACCTCTCCGCCGCCGCCTCCTCACCCGGCGGATCCGAAGACGAAGGCGCACCTGAAGATCTAGCAGAACGGCTAAACTGGGAGGAGAAGCACAAATACGTCAAGGGCACGCAAATGCTCGTCTCTCCCATTACTCTGGTACTGACACATAAGCACAGAGAAAGCCATAGGCGAAGGCACCTACGCCAACGTCTACAAAGGCCACCTCCGCTCCAACCCAAAAGTCCTCGTCGCCATCAAGAAAATCAAAATCATCGCCGAGTTCAAAGACGGCATCGCGCCCGCCGCCTTCAGAGAATGCAAGTACCTCTCCGAACTGCACTCCCACCCAAACATAATCCACCTCCTCGGCGCCTTCACCTCCCGGGACAAGAACATCAACCTCGTCCTCGAGTTCCTGCCCATGGGCGACCTCGAAGCCATCATAAAATCCAAGGATTCGCTGCGCTACGGCGCCGCCGACATCAAGAGCTGGATGCTGATGGTGAATCGTGCCGTGTGGTGGTGCCATGAAAATCATATCCTGCATAGGGATATCAAACCGAATAATATTTTCGTGGCTGCGGATGGGACGTTGAAGCTGGCTGATTTCGGTCTCGCGAGGGGAATGGTGGATCCGAATCCGAGTACGCCCATGACGACGAATGTGATTACCATGTTCTACCGCCCGCCAGAACTCCTGTACGAAGCGCGCTGGTACAGTGGCAAAGTGGATGTGTGGAGTGTGGGGTGCGTTCATGCTGAGTTACTACTCGGCACTTTCTTCCTGCCTGCGGAGAGGGAAATTCAGTTGCTCAATTTGATATGCGAGGTCTTTGGACACCCGACGGAGAGGAATTGGCCGGGATTGAAGGAATTGCCTAAGTTCAAGGATCTCACGGGCACGACATCGACGTTCACGCCGCTGAAGACGAAGCAGGAGCTCATGAGGACGTGGCGTACGAGCGATGAGTTGGAGGGCGATCTGCTCTTCAACATGTTCAGGCTGGATCCGAATAAGCGGTTCGGTGAGAGGCAGGTGCTGGAACATCCGTACTGGACGAGCAACCCGCGGCCGACGGAGACGAAGGATCTGCCGAAGAGAGGCGGTGGAGAGGAAAAGATGGGCGAGGATTTGAAGAGGAAGGGTGGGGAGATTGAGGAGACGGGTAGGGCGGATAAGGTGGCGAGGAGGTTGGATTTTGGTTGAAAGACTGGTTGAAAGACGTGCCTTTGGTGCCACGGTAATTCACGTCCGCTTGCCCTCGCGAACACGTGGACTAGCTGCTTCGGAAACGGCAGGAACTTCGTGGTCCACGGATACACTATCCTTCGTCGCAGGGCCTCGCGTGGAGAATCGGGACGCATTGCACAAGCGAACAGATCACCAAGCCGAATAATTGAGCACATGCCAGCCACGGTCGGAATGGTTCTTGCTTCGCGTTGAGAATAAGGGCCGAGCTTGAGTGGAAAACGAAAGAGCAAGCTTGTGCCATTTCAAGGCGGGCTATGTTTTGGTAGAGTCGAGGAACCAGGCGAGTTAGGTGCTCGCAAAAAGTCCTGATGCTCCGAATATAGCGGCGGTTGCAAAGCTCTTTAAGTATAGAAGGAATATGGAGGGAGTCCAATTGACTTGACAAGTTGAGTCGAAGACAGGCGCGATCTCTGGTATATTCAGGAAGATCGACCATGATGGCGATAGTCCCGTGTTAGCTCAGAGACGGGATTGAATTTGTTGTGTGACTGCAGGTAGTTAGATGCGACTTGAATCGGTGTGTTCGAGACACATTTGCAGCCTTCTGCAGTATGTGACTGCATATTCGCGGTTTTGTTACGGGAACGCGCATCATTTAACCTCGAACATGCACTTCTCGAATACAACACAGGCAAGTCTTTCTTCGCATCGCACAACACATTCTCACCACCAAAAGATCTCGCGCCCATGCTTGCACTCAACATGGCCAATGTCAATACAGAGGAATCGTACCACATCGCAACCCGCGACGCGCCCAACAATCCAGCAGAACAGCTATCACAACTCCTGTTCCCGCCCTCGCAAGACGGTGCCGGACTCGTGCTCACGCACCTCAAGAACATGACGCTCACAGCAGCAGACATAGGCTACGGGAGTAACGCGGAACTCTTCCTAACCCCCCTCGAGTTTTCTACCATGCAGATGAGTGCCGCACTTGTCAACGGCCGGTACGGTATCATCTGCATACCTGAACCTCTTTGGGAAGAACTGCAGTACGTACACTGGCCTTCGCTGGGAGAGTTGGAGACGATGGAGCTGCTACTGCGTGCAGGTCGGGAGTGGGAAGACATGGCGAGGCGCGTCCTGGACTTGCTGCGTGATGATGTGAACGTGGAGTGGCTGGAAGGTATGTGCGAGCGTGTGGCGCCGATCGAAGAGCTGACGGCCTGGCTTGTGGGATGGATGGAGCTCGTCTCGGATGTGGCGGCCGTGCTGAGGGCGCGTGGTGAGGTGGGCGATTTAAGCATTCTGCAGCTCAAGGACGTACCGTCGCGGCATAGGTCTATCCAGCGCATCCTCGATGCTGCACCTGCGACAGACAAGCTGGCTGCGTACGTGCGCGCTACACTTGCGTCGCTCCCAGAAGTGAACGTGAGTGCGCTATCTGTACGCAAGCTTGGGATGCCGATACCATCTGCACAGCACTGCCTGTCACTGAGCTGCACTGGTTTACAGCAGGTCACAACGGCGCGTTCCTCGATGTGTGGTACGGCTGCGAGGGTGTCCCGCTCGAGTTACCCTGTGGGCATGTGTTTTGTGCTGGATGTGTAAAGAGCTGGTTGGATGTGCCCTGCCGACGGGGGTGTCCGTATCGTGATGATGACTATGGTGTTGTGATGGACAAGAGTGTGGCGCTTGCGGAGAAGATGGTCGAGTTGTTCCGTGGGGAGTGAGTATGGCTAAGGAGATTGGGCCGACTTCGTGTATACATACTTCGTTGCCCTTGAGCATCGCGTTGTAGGGCCTGCGGCTAGACAAGATTACCAGTGTCCTCGTGTGATGAGGTGGGCATTTCTGCGCATAAGAATAATGTCTCAGTCCTTCGCTCTGATTTCGCTGCTCCTGCGTAGGTCTTTCTCGAGCCATCCTAGCTATTCCTTCGGCGGCTGCTGGAGTACAGGCGGCGGCAAGGTTCTTGGATCTTCCTTACGAGATTGAGACACCTTCTCGTCCCGTGCCTTTCCCTTCTCTTGAGACACGAAAGCCTCGGCTTTGCCTTCAGGCGGCTGTATATGGAGAGACCCATTATTGCGGGAAGAGCTGGCTACTACCGTGTCTGGGTTCTGCGTAGCTGAAGAGGCTAGACTATACTGTGGCAATTCGTCCTGTGCACTCGATGACACGTTCTCCGTCGACTCGTCGGTCTCCGGTGGGAATGGGTGGTGTTGATATTGCGTGGGGAGGGAGTTTCTGCCGCGCATCAGACTTAAATAACCAGCACCATCGCAGCCGTGACTCACAAGATCCGGAATTTCCCGGGCAAGTCTATACGGGATATGCACATACGCAACTCCATTTCCAGCCTATGAATCTCCGTTGTATGTCGGGTCATGCGGTGCTGCTTCCTCGCATGTCCAAACACTCGATGGTCCTGTGTCAATTCTGCGATGCCAGTCGCGGGATGCATCGTGATCTTTGACGCCTCGTAGAGGTACTCGTTGAGGTCATCATCGAGCAACCAACGTCTGGTCTCTTCCGAAATCTCTGTCTTCATAGTCTCGTTGTGAATTGGCACGAGCAAGCGCTCCAAGCCTGAAAGTGCTGATTTCAATTTACTCGTTAGAAACAGGTCTTTGTTGGGATCTCCTGGCTCGTGTTCTGCAATGTATTTCTCCTCCAGTTCTTTCAAATCGCCTTGGTCTATGACAAGATTGGTGATCAGTAGGCCGACTCGACTCGGCACATCGTCGAAACGTTCCATCCAGCGTTTGAAGTGCTGATCTGTTGTATATTTGTGCAGCTCCCTAGGGCCCTCTTTGATCCGGAAAATTTCCATTTCTTTCGGATTGGGGATGACAAGCTGTGCCTAGCCTCGAAGTGGTGGTTTCAGCTACTGCGTTCTCCTGTGCTCGTGTATGGCTCACCTCTTCCAATGCGCATGGAAACCGATTAATGGTCATGTCATCTCCTGGACATGCGGCCTCCAAGATCTGCTCTGTTCAGCTGGCTGTGCATGCAGAAGGCTTCGCAGCCGAGCGTCTGGCCAATCAGACCTCGTTGTCTATGCGCAGCCTTTCAGGAAGGCAATAGGCATACGGGATCACAAAAGCATGCGATCTCTGATGCTATCGATTGTATCTCTTCTGCGTGTAGTGTATATCGAGAATCTCATGTCGAGGTTCTTCCAATGTCTCATAAGTGTAGCCGGCTGGTAGCAAATCGTTGTAGGTCGCCAGTGGCTCCGGCATTGTGCGACAGAGAAGGACTTCGCGTAAGCGAGTATTCGTATACTGCTTGATACTTCTGTCCCATTATTGCCATGATCGAATGAACTTCGTGTAGCTGAGTTCAATGGTCAAGAGACACTCCCGACTACGAGGTGCGATTCTACGCGTCGTGATGCACGCGCTACGTCAGCGGCGTTCATATCAAGCTTGACTACATCGCAAAGTCAAAAGTCCATCCAGGTCCGCCGAAACTGCATTTTCAAGGTTACCCGGCCGTTTCCTGCCTTTTATGGTTCAGATCTGCAAGATGTCCAGATAACAGCCTCCCCAAAGCTTTGCGATTGCACCACGATGGCAGCATTCAAGGCAGCTACGACAGCATTGCGCCATGCTAGAGCGCGGTCCATCATCACTGCGAGCTCTGCTACATCGATACTCTTATCGCAATGTATCAATCAACGGCGATCCTTCTTCGGCCTCGGCGAGATTGCAGGCGTTATAGCCAACCCAGCCGAGACGCTCCGCCAACTCAACGAGTCCCGGGAAATGCTTAAGAAAGCCCGCGACGACATCGAGTTGGCACGGGAAGCAAAGAAGATTCCCAAGAAACACACCTTCAGCAAGCTCCCAGGCTTCCATGGCCGCAAGAATGAGATCGCGAGATTGCACAAGGTCCTGACTGGGGAGCCGAAGATGACCGTCATTTTCGGCGCGACAAGTGTAGGAAAGACGGCTTTGCTGAGGGAAGTGCTCGCAGGGGGGGATTACTGGGTCGTCAAATTCGATCTGCGGATCAGTGGGTTCGCCGATCTGAGGACGTTGTATAGGGCACTATCTGAGCAATTTCAGACGTTCTTCACTGAGGTATGTTGTGCCACACCCGAACTACCCGGCCCACGACTGATTCGCTGCAGATGAACGACGAGGAAATGGGAAAGCAGTCATTAGTCTTCAAACATCTGCTGCTCCAGCTCGACGAGAAGGAGGCCAAAGAAGGAGGCTACACCGTGACGGTGGCCGATCTAGCCAGCCTGATGGAGTCGTTGCAGTCTGCATTACTCAAATATTGGCAGTATGATCCAAGCAAAGATTCTTCCGAACAGAGTAAGAACCCGGATAGCGAGAAGAACAAGCCTGCAGAAAGGAAGATCGACAACACTGACGCGTCTACGACTCTGAATGCGGACACACAGTCTGGCCCGATCTTTCGCAAGAAGCCAATCGTCTTTCTCTTGGACGAAGCGCATAAGTTGCCTGCCCTGGTGGACGACACTCTGTCTCTCAAGGTCTTCCTTGACACTTTGCTCGTGCTCACGAAGCAGGATCGGCTGTGTCACGTCCTTTTCTGCACCTCAGATCCGTTCTTCCAGCACTTCTTGCGCTCAATGAATGTTGGTCACCACTCCTCGCTTCTCACCATCGGGGACTGCAGCAGAGAAGAGACGCTTTCCTTCTTTCTGGAGAAGGTGCTTCCATCCGTGCCCCAGAACTTGGCTGGTAAACTAGAAACCCATTTCGAAGAAGTGTGGGAAGCTTTTGGAGGTAAGCTGAGCCACGTGAATGACTACGTGGCTAGTTGGGCGAACAGCGAGGGCGAGTTGACGCCCTTGCAAAGCGCAATCTTCATACAAGCGTACACCTTGCTACAATTCCATCTCACAAGAAAGAACTTCGAGACGTTCTCGCCTCTTTCGACCGCCACGGCTGGGACGTCGACGTCCGAAGACGACGCGCGCTTCTCCAGGGAGGATCTGCTGCATGTGATGCGGCTCTTGACGACACAGCCGTTCAGCATTCCTTACTTCTCGCTGTGCAGGAAGCTTGGGACTGCGCAGGTGGACTCGATGATACAGGCGAGGATATTGGAAGTGAGATGGACTAGGTCGATCACACCAGAAGAAGGATGGGTGGAAAGGCAGTGGTCGGAAGATGGTATCGAGAGGCCTGTCGTGCTTCCAATGACGAGGATGGTGAGAAAAGCCATGGAAATCGTATTGAGGGAAGAAGATGAGCTCGACTCCCAAGAGGAGCTTGAGCCGCCGAGTAAGGCGCAGCCCGTCGGAGAAAACGTTGATGCGTCCAGCTCACAAGATGCAAAAGAGAATGCAGTGGAGAATCTGCCGGAGCCCGAGATCACTGGCACGGCGGCTTCTTGAAGCACTGCTACAGTACGGGAAGGCGAGGCGGACAATGTACCGATCGACGAATGCATCTTGCATCTTCGCCATCACCAGGTCTTAATCATAATAATGTATGTGCAATCTCTTAGCTACAGGTTCTTCTAAGAGCCACGATGTCTCCCTTTCTGTCTTAGTTTGAGGTGGCACGCTTTTCATGTGACTTTTTTAATTGGTGTGGACTGCCTTTTTCTTCAGTCACTGACTTGTGCTTAGTGCGGCTCGCCTTCTCGCGTCTGCTCTGTCAACAGCACAACAACCGTGATTGAGGAAAATTATCAGAACACAAAAGCTCGCTCCACTACTCGTACGCCCTGCATTTGCACACGGCTTCCCTCGGCCAAAACATCTTGCTCGTCCAAACGAAAGCGACCAAAGCCCATTCGACGCGACCAAAACCACACAGTTCAGGCAACTCCTCGCTACGGCGCGAGCGTCAGCGTCATGGCAAAGGAAACGTGACAACGAGCTGCAGATCAAGCCTGGCAGAAGAGGGCTCTTCAGGATGCGCGCAAAATACAAGATGAAGTCGAAGACTACAAGCGTGCAGGAATCATCACCAACTTTCGGTCCATCGATACTTACTCACCACGAGTCAAGCTAGTACTCACGATGTCTTCTACAGTGGCACATGTTGTCAACCCGTTTGGGCCGAGCTGCATCCTTGAGGACGCCATAGACATGTTCGCACAGCATCTGACCGAGACAATCTCGTCCTCATTCATTAACTTACAGCGAGTCAATCTGATGCGTTTTCTATCTTTGATGATCGGGTACTCTTGTCGGCTCATGGAGAAGATCGTCCAGCACTACCGTATGCGGTTGCGGTGGACCACCACCTGGTCTGATTACCACGATGTTTGGCACACTCAACAGCGACTTGATCCAGCACAAAAGCATAACATCACTAAAGCTGTAACAGCCGAGTGGCGCTATCTGGCGTTCCAGATATGCGACTTGCTCAAGCATGATGAGGTGCTCGGCGATCGCAATGAGTACAATGGATGCTGCGAACGAATGACCGAGGTCTGCAAGGCCTTTACTGAGGTTCTACGCCCGGGGAGCACCATCGAGACGCGGTTCGACATAATCTTGGACTTCTTCCATTACTGGAATATTGCGATCAGTGATGTGCTGTGCGTGCTCAAGTTTGAGCATGACGACCTGAGTATCCTTCAGCTTCGTGACGTTCCCTCTCGTCATCGAGTTTTGTGGCGCATTCGAGACGAGACTCCTACCACCGGTGCTCTGGCCTCGTACGTGCTTCCCACGATTCTCAGCCTTCCAAAGAACGACTGCGAATGCACATGCTGCACAGACTCATGGGACACTGACCTTGACGAGCAAACTATGAAGGTTTATACGCGTGGGCATAAGCACGAGGTTGAGCGCTGGGTCGACTGCGATGAACATGGTACGAAGCTCATCATTGCTCCAGGGTACGAAAATGTGCCCGTGCAGTTGCCATGTCGGGGCAAGCACGTATTTTGTGCAGGTTGTTTGAAGAAGTGGCTAGACAACGATGGGCGGCTCCAATGTCCCTATCGCGATTTCGACTTTGGCATCATACGCGATCAATATGTCATGCTTGCTGAAGACCTGGCTCGGCGGTATTGCGAGTGGCTTCGAGGCAAGATGCGCGAAGCAGCGGCGGTTCGACGTTCAAAGGGTGGTGCTGATTAAAGTATAAATCTCAAAAAGGTAAGCTCATAAGCAAAAGCAGGATCTCAGGACGTACCAACTAACTCTAAGGTCTCTAGAGTCGGTTCAGGATATCCTAAGATCCTGCAAGATATGCGCTGCTCTGCATGATCTTCCGAACGGGTGTATCTTGTGACATTGGCGGAAGAAAGCAAGCGCAGAAGGAAACTTACGACAGCACCACTGGTCTGACATATGAAGTATCACTGGAGGTTTGGAAACTTGATAGGCACCTCGGGTGTATCCCGTCAGGACTGTAGAAGCTCCAACAGGTTTAGCGCATCGTACATGGACGTCCATCAGCTCCCTACGCGTCTTTCATCCCTCCATCTCCTCGTCCTTCTTGTCCTTTTCGTCAGACACTTCACGTCTCTTGCAAAGATTTCTCATTCTGTCAAACCTGTCACTAATGTCCCACGAGAATGGAAGATCGCGTTCGGTATTGCTGACGATGATGACGAGCACGTGAGCATTTACTCGTGCAAAATGCTAAAGTGGCGAAGTACCTCCAGCATGATCTCAACAACAACAGGTAGTATCGGATTCGCGACACACAGGCACGCAATCGGCATCTCGATGACTCAAGCTCACCCCTGGACTTGACGAAGCTTACGCGTATATCATCCCCAAGTCCCCAACAGGAATGCCACGTTCTTCTCTATCACTGCAGTCAACATGATGCCTCCTGAATTCAGATGGCCCTTGTGTTGTCCACGAAGGACGCTTGCTGCAGAGGCATCCGAATGTCATTCATACGACATGATCGAGGAGTTCAGCACAGCAGCGGCTATATAATGGTCCTATGCCTTGATGGCCATCTTTGCACCCGTCACCACAATTCTGGTCATTAGGCTATTGCCGGAAGAAGTTTGCGTGCTTGAACGCATTAAAATTCAACGAACACGCCCCTAAAGAAGAGTTCGGTACCCGGACTCAGTCTCCTACATGTTGCTGCACGTCACATAGCGAAGGATGGGTCACTCCTTGCAGAATGATCACTTTCATAGTGACTGCCACACAGTCTGCTGATGCCTTACAAGTCCAGAATAGTAAACAAACACTCCTCCCTTCCTTTCAACACAAGTCGACGCCAGCTTAACACCAACAGCAAGACTGCAGCGACCTTGGCAGGAAAGATCATGTCGTTCGTTCACTACCCGCGCAGCGCGAAGCCCGTTGCGCTTGGCTCAGACGACTTTGTCCGCGCACTTCTCGGTGAGCAGAACACAGGACCGCGATTCCTGGCCTCATTAGATGTCATACACGTTCAGACAGTCTATCCAGATGGGATACCCCGATTGTTGTTCGAGCTGCTTCAAGCTAAGGATGTTGGCGGAAGAGCATCGCAAGGCGTATCCTGTGTCTTAAAACTCCACGAGGCTGTCAGCCTTGGTTCTACTTCTTAGAAGGCCAACGACAATTGCGGTGCAGTGTTCGATGCACAGAATCGCGTATCGTGCGTACCACATCATGCAAACAAGAAAGTAATGCAAGAAACATTTGAAGGCGAGGATTGCTGATCAACGTCGATAGTTCGATGCACCTTTTGTGGCTTTACAAATTAGATATATGAACATTGAACTCAATCCTATCCTCAATATTAGTAGCAGCGTGGAGAAAAGATGATCCGCAACTTTGTGAACTTTTGCCATTTACTAGCACCAACTGTCAGTGTTACCCTGCTGTGCGTTCAATGCGACCGCAGCTTGCTCTGCATTTCGCTTTCGTAAGAGGGGAAGTTTTTGCTCGCTGCAAATCGTCGCCGGTGGGGCGGATGCGGAAGACGGACGGTGTTATTTTCTAGGAGACAGCCAAAACACCAACACTGACTTCCAACTTGCTTTCTACAGCAACAACACAGCACCAATTCATCCCATCAATATCACACTTCGAAAGTCATCGCCCATTCGCATCGCAATCATGGCACTCGTGCCTATCCAGCCAAAGCTCGACCACAAGCTTGATCAAGACAACCAGGGATATTTCATAACACCGAGCTACGCAACCACGGACGAGTTCATTCACGATCTGCTCGGCGCCCCAAGTACGGGTGCGCGCTTCCTTGTCGACGCACAATCAGGCGACATCCACATCCAGCCCGCATACCCAAACAACAGGCCGCGTCACGTTGTCCGACTGCTGAAAATCACCGAGAAGCAGGTTGCGGATGACTTCCTCGTCCAACGCTTCGAAGGCGTGCGTGCCGACGGCAGCGCCTCATGGTGGGATCACTTTCCGAATCATGAGTGGGATATCATGTCGAAAGAGGAAGTTTTCGAAGCCGTCAACCTAGCAGCGCGCGCTTGGGATGGGACAATGGCGGCGATGGTGTCCGTGGTTGCATCTCTGCCTGAGCATTTGAGTGAAGACCTCAAGCAAACTAGCTTCGACTTCCTCAGCAAAGTGTTCGTGCTGATCAAGAAATTGCCCGGCACGGAGAGCCCGGAGTCGACAACGAACAAGAACTTACCAATGGACGATCGCGTGAACGTCTTCTTCCACGAACTTTCGCGTCTCGTCAGCGATCTCATTCATGTGCTGGACCAGGTCGACGATCACACCTTACGGTCTGTCAACAAGCTCCCTTCACGACATGGAATCCTGTTACGTATCGACATCGGCGCACCGAGTAACGAAGATCTACTCACAACGACACGTGCCATCATCAATGCCCTGCCTGAGGATGATCGCTCCTGTGCCATCTGCCTGACCACATGGGACGGCCAAACGATCGCCAACATCATTAACAGTATCCGCACCACGGGGCCATGGCTATCCTCCAATTCTCGATCTTTGCTCCTGAATCCGCACTTCAAGGCGATCCCTCTTCAAATGCCCTGTGGGCACGTCTTTTGCGCGGGATGCATCAAAGCTTGGCTTGATCGAAAAGGCGCCTTAGAGTGCCCGATGCGAGACATGAGCTATGGAGTCCACAGATCTCGAGCGCTGCTTGAGCTCGAAGTAGCCATCTTCGACAAGATAGAGGGGGAAGAACGTTCGGAGAGTTCTGCAGAGCTCCAGTGAGATTGGAAGCAGGTGGAATACGCAGACGCAGGACGAAAAGCACCACGAGATGCTTGGGTTGGGCATGGCTTGAACATTGTGCTGTCTGAACAATTCAACGCGAGACCATAGTATGGAGTCTAGATCGATGAGGTCCGAATCAAAACATGCATCTTCAGATGCAGCATGTCGTTAGCAAGAACACAGTCGGAATGAGTCTGGAAGCTAATGACTTACGTCAATTATACTACGAGTTATGAATCTTCTGTACCAATGTCCCTCTCCCGACGATCGCGCCTCGTAATAACAATCGATGAGACCCTGGAGGTCTTCATCAAGTCACCAACCACCAGCAAGTGACCATAAACAACCACCTCTTGAGCAAACACGAACCACCAGCCCTAGAAATCCTTCAAAAGCTTAGTTCTACAACCAAACATAGACCGCAATCCAGACAACATCACATCGACGCAGACCAACGATTTGAGCAACAGGCCGACAACAGCAACAATGTCAGATCGACAGATCGTGCGATCGCGACGCCTCTTAAAGTCCATGTCAAAAGAGAGCCGACGTATCCACTTCTACAATCACAAGCTATGCACGCGAGCCATTGCGCAACGCCGGAGGGATCTCGTTCGCGCGCTTCTAGGCCGACCACAACCGTGCGCACGCTTTGTTGTCGACGCGTCCGGTACTGCGGAACTCCAACGTACATATCCCCACGGTATTCCTTGGATTGTTTTCCAGTGCTTGCGCATTCTCACATTGCAGATCTCAGAGGAGATGCTCGAGAAACTCTTCGGAGACGACGAGTACGCGTACGACGAACGCCAGTGGTGGCAATCGAATGGTCGTGTGGATTGGAACCGACTTTCGTGTGAGGATATCGAGGAGTTAGTACGTGCCGCTACGGATCAGCTGGAAGAAGCTGGAGTTAAGCTGCTCTGCGAGCACATGTTCGAAACGCACACAGATGTCATCACGACTATCAAACAGTATTGGTCAAAGCTCGAAAAGGCTCACCATGACATCTGCTGCCCAGGGACACATGGAGAGCTGCTTATGGACGAGAAAGCGTTGGCGAAAGAGCAGCTTAGCACCCTGCGGCAATTCTTCGGCACTGTAGCGCGTCTGCAGAGTGATGTGCTTCATTGGCTCAAGGCCGAAGATGATGATCTCAACCTCGACCTCGATGCCATTCAGCGTTTGCCTTCGCGGCCGGACATCATCAAGGATCTTGCCGACAATGCACCATAACCACGAGATCTTCCACCCATTCTCGCCGAGGCTCAAGCCAAGGGGGAGGACGAATGCTCCATCTGCAGCGTTGAATGGGAGCTACCACCGGGCGATCTGGAGAAGGACTATCAAGGCTACTGCCTTGGCTACGTTGGAGAAGGCGGAATCTTGAGGACTGGGTGGAACTCCATGCAGGCGCCAATCAAAATGCCGTGCGGACATATCTTCTGCGCCACGTGCATACAGACTATGCTGAGGACCAGCAGCCATGCTCAGCGCCCCTTTAGGGATATGGACTATGGTATAGTTCGGTCGAAGACGATTCGCCGGGTCGAACGCCTATGTAAGGGTATGCTGGCCAAATGTCTCCCGGAGTGGGATAAGTAGCGCATGCGATGGGATCGGAGAAATCCATGAGCAGGGCACCAGAACGCGACGGCGGTCAATGATAAATGGATTTTTGATGAATAGTGTAGTTAGCAATGACATGTTTCCAGACATAGTTTGGTCTTAGTGATGACGATTGGGAAAGGACTTGACTAACCTCGTGTGCATTCCTTAAGCAGTCGTGACAGTGGAGTGCGTTATCGGCGCGGAGCTGCAGGGCGGAGCGGACTTGGCACAAAAAGTTCGAGTTCCGCCGCATCTCGAACTTTTTTCTTGCGATCGCCAGCCTCGCAGGAGATATTCTTTGACGCTACACGTTCAAGCACAAGTACGCAATGGCAGAATCAGGGACACCATATAAGCTGGACCCGGACCAGGTATGTGTTATGAACGAATCCGCGAACAGAGAGTTCTGACCAGCAATTCCAGGTCTTGCGCGCAGCAAATGCGCTGCTAAAAGCCATTGAACGCTCGAAAGACGAGATCAAGTCGGACAAGCCAGGCAAGAAACCCGATCTCTTCGATGCAGACGGCGAGGGCGAATCGGATGCGAAGGAGACGCCCATCTGGCTAGTCTTCACGGCAAAGAACCACATCACCGACAGCGCGAGACTCAAGCCAGGTAAAATGTAAGGCCGCAAAGACACATTATATGGTGTCCATGCTAATTTTTGCGCAGAAAAGTACCACACCCACTCCTCACCAAGAAGGACACACGCATCTGCCTCATCACCGCCGACCCACCAGCCGACCGCCCGACCGCATACAAAGACCTCGTCGCCTCCCCCGCCTTCCCCGAATCCCTGCGCGCACAGATCCCAAAAGTAATCGCCGTATCGCGACTCAAGGCCAAATTCAACACCTTTGAATTGAAACGCAAACTGCTTGCCGAGTATGACCTCTTCCTCGCAGACGAGCGCATCATCACCGGCCTGCCCGTCATGCTGGGCAAGGTCTTCTACAAGAGCACCACGAAACGACCTGTCCCCGTGGATCTGACGGGCAAGCTGAGATTCAAGGGTGAGGGACGACCGGAGAAGAATAAGTTGAATGTGAAGAAGGCGAGGCATACCCAGGCAGGAGGGTCTAGCGTCATTGGTGCGCCGGCCGACGTGGCCGCTGAAATTGAGAAGACGCTTTCCACGACGCTGGTGCATCTTGCGCCCTCGGTGACTACGAGCGTAAAAGCTGCGCTGGCAGACTGGAGCGGCAAGGACGTGGCGGAGAATGTGGAGGCGATCGTGGAGAAGATGGTGGAGCAGTACATCCCCAAGAAGTGGCGCGGCGTGAAGAGCATACACATCAAATCGCCTACGAGCGCGGCGCTGCCGATCTGGCTGGCAGATGAGTTGTGGAGTGGCGAAGACAAGGTGCTTAATACCGACGAGACGCCCGTGGTGGTGGAGAAGCCAAAGGCAAAGAAGAGAAAGAGTGTTGATGGTGCAGCAGAAAGAGTTGCGAAGAAGATCAAGGCTGGTGCTGAGGGTGGCAGGAAAGCTATCAAGGCATAATGCGGTGCACATTTGACGTTTCATCTTCTCATTAGGCATTGCAGGCGTTGGTCCATGAATATATGCTTGATGCTCAAATTTTTATTAAATTCGATTCAATCAACCCTTTCCATCCGAGTCTTGTTCATGCTTTGCCTGCAGAACTTCAGGCCATGTAAAGCCATTGCGATCTTCGCTGGCCCACCGCGCACTGTCTTGCATAGAACAAGGTCTTCGAGACTGTAAAAATATGGAGATCTCCACGTGGATCTTCGCGCTGTCGGTTCGTTGCATTCAGGTCATTTCGTTCTTGGGCTAATACCTTCACCTCCAAGCTACCGTCCTCCCTTCATTATGCGACTCCCTCGCCAACTCAATTACCCTCAACACATCCCTCGACTGCTGCGCTTTCACCTCCAACTCCGCCTTCCCTAATATCGCATCCGCCACATTCTCATACAAGCCCATCCAGCGTCCCCTCTTCGTCGGATATCTTCCAACCCATTTCTTGATGCCCTCTGCATACGTCTGTACCTCCCCATCGAACTTCTCGTACGTCGTCAACGTGCCCTCGAATTCCTTGCCCTCGAACCCGAAGTCAGGATTAGTGGGGTGAATGCCCTTCGCAATGTCACTCTCCTGAGGACACAAGCTCCCGTTCTGCCACTTGATGAACGAGCCCTTCGTGCCCCTAATCCAATACTTCAACTGCTTCTCCATCGGCGTAATCACCGCCGTCTTCACCGTCACGAGCAGATCCCTCTGTGCGTACTGCAAAATAATGGTAAACGAATCCTCGACTTCACTCTCGATACCTCGCTGCGCGCGGAAGAACGCCGTGATAGATGATGGCCGACCGAAGAGAGTGAGCGCATGGTCTAGACTGTGCGTACCAAGTCCGAAAGCGAGACCAGAGCCGGGTGTGTATTCCTTTTGGGTGAGGTAGGAGAGCCAGGATGGAGACTCGAAGTCGTAGTGGATTTCTGCTTCTTTGACTTCGCCGAAGGCGGAGGCGCTCATGAGGTGGCGTACTGTTTGGAAGTCGCCGTCCTAGATCGTTGCATTTGAGTACTGCTTTGAATAGTGGAGGGGGAGGAGATACGTACCCATCGTCTGTTCTGGTAGCACGTGAGGAGGAGACCTTTCTTCTCGGCGAGCTGGATGACTTCATCTGCTTCCTCGCTTGATCTTGCAAAGGGCTTATCCACCAAGACTGCAAATCACTGTCAGCACACAGTCCGAACTCGGTAACCTGCGTCGAGAATCACGTACCATGTTTCCCGACCTCCAACGCCATCCTCGCAAACGAAGCATGCGTATCCGTATGCGTAGCCACAACCACAAACCGCACATCTCCATCCCCAAAGAAGCTCTCAGCCGTGGTATGATGTCTCGCACTCGGAAAATCGACCGTGCAATGCGAGCCCTTTGGCGCAGACGCGGGATCTGCTGGCGCAGCAGCACGCTGCAGGAATGCTACGACTTCGTAGGAGGGGATGCTGGTTATGAAGGGGAGATGGAAAGATTTGGCGGAGTTGCCGTAGCCTACTATGCCTACTTTAATGGTGGACATTGTTACTGTTGGTACCGGAGATGGGGGAAGGAGTTGGAGATGGGATTGGAGTGCTTGAAGTCTTTGGCTGGCACTGTGCATAGGTGGAAGTGTACTCCGGTCCGTGATTAATCAGGGCATCGAGAGCGGTATATAGACTTCTTGGACCGACATCCGGTTCTGCATGCTGCTTATTGCAGTGCATTAAAGCTCCTGGTGATCGATAGTCCGTGACTCCGCGCATGACAGTCCAAGGTCGGGGACTTGCGGTGCGAAGTCCGTACAGCATTGAAGCTCGTCTAGAGCCTTACTCATCGCCGTTGTTCAATGATGCTCAACAGGCTTCAGATACGTCTGAGTGACGGCGCATCGCTACGTTCGCTATGGAGATGACCAGAAGTCGACCACGAGATCACACTGATAGAGCGGACAACGACCCAATGGCAGCCTGAGGCTTCAAGGAGAAGATAGCGGACGCCGATCTCGGGTCAAAGTGGATGCAGTATCAAAGAAAGTATTCCGAGAAATGTTACTCGCGTAGAAAAGCAAAAATCTTGTTCGGACGAGGTCATAAGAGTTGAGACTTGACATCTTGGAACCACATAGTCTCGCCTACGTTCGGTCGACCATATCAGGGAACCATACAAGCAGAAATTGGCCATCATGGCAAGCCCAACGAACGGCACAACGACAAGTACCCGCTTCATAGCGACCATATTCCAAAAGAAGGGCGCAGAGGGTCCGCAAGAACTCTCAGACACCTGTCTCTCCGCCACGCGAGAATTCCTGCGCAAGCTCTTCCCCAAAGCTTCGACCACATTCCGCAGCCTCGCAGATCACGTGTCCGAAGCCTCGATCCTGATCGCGCAACCCCTAGATCTGCTCTCGCTTCGTCAGAGCCGGGCAGAGGATATACTGACTTTCGAAAAGCAATGGGATGTGGAGCTTGTGTTTCAGAAGGATGGAGCGTTTAGACGGCATAAGAGGCTTGCGGTGTTTGATATGGATTCGACGCTCATACAGCAAGAAGTGATCGATGAGATTGCACGGAAGATTGGTGTGGAAGCACAGGTCAGCGCTATCACGGCGAGAGCGATGAATGGAGAGCTGGACTTTACGGCGTCGCTGAAGGAGCGCGTGGGGCTGCTGAAAGGTGTACCGGCGACAGTGTTTGAGGAACTGAGGAGCGTGATCAGTCTGACGCCTGGTGCTGCGGATCTGATCAAGGCCCTGAAGAGGCTGGGGTACAAGACCGCTGTATTGAGTGGTGGTTTCACGCCCCTAACAGGCTGGCTGGCTGGTCAACTTGGTCTAGACTACAGCTATGCGAACCATCTTGTCGTCAGTGACGATGGCAAGCAGTTGACGGGGGGGGTGACCGGCGAGATAGTCAACGCAGAGAAGAAGCGAGAACATGTGCTGGCTATTTCATCAAAAGAGGGTATCTTGCTCGAGCAGACACTGGTTATTGGAGATGGCGCAAACGATCTTCCAATGATGGGCGTTGCGGGTCTGGGTGTGGCGTTCCATGCGAAGCCCAAGGTGCAGCTGGCTGCTCCCGCGAGGGTCAACTCTGAGAGTCTGTTGGATGTGCTGTATTTGCTTGGCTTCTCGAAAGAGGAGCAGGAAGAACTGATAGCTCCAAGATAGCAAAGTTGAACGCAATGCCCTTCCAAGCGCAATGCGGCAGGTCAAGCTGACGTCGGTCCGCTATTGACATTGATGTCTCTTGCCAGCTCTTCGGACGAAGTTTGCGTGTACACATTCCACAGAGATAAAGACGCATACGACCTCACCCATGCTGGTGTCCGGTCGTGGATTTGAACTTCTCTTGTGTCCATGAGGCGGGCTTCGTTTTCCCAGCCCTGCTGAATACGAACCGCCTCCATGTCTCGCAGATAACGGGACCTGTCCGGAACCCAGTCGACATCCATGTAGGGGCATTTTCTGTGCTCATTGAACCACCTCTGAATACACCCCGCGCAGGCAATGTCGTTGGCACAAAGGTTGAGAGGAACAATTTAGTACCCCGGCCAGATGAAGAGTCTTGATCCCGCCTGTGCTAACCACGCTCCGTCTTTGAATTCTATTAGATCTCCCTCTCAGACATGAATGAAACACGAATCACGGGACAATTCGTTCCAAGGCTCCCTGGACAACGCGGTAAAATGAGACCTGAATCTTTGTAACTCCCATGGCTGCCGACAGATGTAACATTCTCTTGAGTCCTCAGACAGACCACGCAGCAGATTGTTGATGAACTCCATTATTCGGTGCCGTCCAAAGTCCGACTTCAGAAAGCCGTTGGCAATTAGGTGCTTGCTTTTCTTCAGCTCGAGCGATCTGAGATTTTCACGTTGAAGAAGGGTTGGATGGCCTGCTATCAGGTTCCACACATCTGCCAGCAAAGTTGCAATCGCATAGAAAAAGCCGTAGATGACTTTCTCGCGCTCACGACGGCGGGTCGATGCGTGGCGCAGCATTCGAAATATAGCGTCTCGAATGCCGTCGATCCGGGATTTGAAAGCCGTACTACCCACACGTGGTTGGAAGTGAAGAGCAGAGTAGAGGTCTCCAAGACAGATACTCCACATCTTGCTGATGTGGTATATTTGAGTATGCATGCCTGGGTGACCTTTGAGCGAATAAATCAAAACTTTGCGGGGATCCATGACAAGCGTGTGCCAGGGTTTGGAGCGCATTTGCAGTTGTTTGCTCAGAATCTTGTTGTGAGCCGGGCCAATAGAGTGGGAAAAGCATGAGTAGAGCAGTGATTGTCGCGTTCTGAGTACCAAGGGGGACGAAGCGTCTGCCACCCTGTGTTGAAAGACTCTGCCATCATCGAAGTCCCACCCGAGTAATTCCCTGGTGATGGGGTTCGCGAACTCGCGTTGGAAGTACAGGCGATGTTCTTGAGCTTGAGGGCTGGGATTGCCCCATGTGAGGAGATCCTGATCGGTCATGCCACGTGGGTCCGCGATACTGATGGCTGTCACGCCCGAAGCAAGATCATCCAGATCCTGAGTTTCGTCATCAGGCTCATCCACTTGACCTGGGCCATTGAGGACCTCGTCATGCGCGCTCGTCTGTTGAGTGGACACCATCTCAACATCGCCATTCTCATCATCTCGCTGATCCATGGTGGCAATCTGACCCTCGAATGATGCTGCATCAGAATTGTCAGCCAAAAGAGAAGCCTCAACGCTGTAGTCAAGAGTCGCGCACCTGGTTTTCGTCCTGACAGTTGCGTTGGCTTTCTCGTACGGGGAGTCTCTTGCACAACGAGAGGTGGAAGAATACGCAAGCGCTCGAAGCGCCGCCGATGAGTGCTTGCGAAGTGCGCTGCTTTCGAATGAGAAGTGAGTGTTGTCCTTCGAGATGAAACGTGTTGATGAACGCAACGACTGCGGTGAATAGCTTAGCAATGCAAGCGCAAGAATGATTGCAGACTTGAGATATATTATTGCGTAAACAAAATCATGTTCTTGCGACGGATGTACAAGCCTAACAGGATTTGAATCATTTGATGGTCCGCATGAACAGGAAGGTGCATTTTGCTTAAACCATGCTCTTGTATCACGGAGGAAGGAGCCACCGTGCTGTTCTGAAGGCGCAATCTTGTGCGGAGCTAAGGACTAGACTGCCCTTTCCACCTTTATGCATAGTTCGCGGACTGGAAGTTGCGCGATTGAGCAAACTGTATATTGGGTTAACTTAAGCGACCAGCAGCTTGATGAGCTCAGGTTTGGTCCTGAGTTGCGCTCTTTGAGCAATGTAAGCATCGAACACAACGAATCGCGGCTTGATCAGCTCAAAGATGCTCCACAGCATGCATGAGCCGGTCGAGGGTATCAGCGCCGGCAGCATCATTACAAATGCCTTCAAGCAGTCTCGCTCTGCACGAAGTCAGCATCACTTCCCATACTTCCGTCGTAGACAGCGAAATGAATACTTACGCATTGCCCACCTTCCTCCTCCCCACACTCCTCTCAAACTCCTCACTCCTCCCCTTCGCAACCTCAATCACACCCCTCGGCAACCCAGCCAACCTCGCAACATTGAGCCCATAACTCCTATGCGCGACCCCCTCACCGACCTCATACAAGAACGTAATCTCCTCCTCTCCCTCCCTCGCCCCCTCACTCTCCTGGAACTTAACATGCACATTGCGCAATCCCTCACATCCCACCGCCACCCGTGCCAAATCCTGATAATGCGTGATAAACAGCGTCATAACGCCCCTTTCCACAAGCTCCCTCAACACCGCCTCCGCGATAGCCACACCATCGTGCGTACTCGTCCCTCTACCCAGCTCATCCAGGATAACCAGACTGCGGGTTGTAGCCTGCTTGAGGATGTCTGACGTCTCGCCCAGCTCGACCATGAATGTAGACTCGCCACGCATCATGTTGTCGAAGGCGCCCATGCGCGTGAAGACGGCGTCAAGCATGCCGAGGCGTGCGGAGTCGGCTGGCACGTAGCTGCCGATCTGACCCATGATGCTTATGAGGGCGATGGAGCGGACGAAGGAGGATTTGCCGCCCATGTTGGGGCCGGTGATTAGGAGGGCACTTGGGTCGGCTTTTGCGTTGTCTGCACTTTGCTCTGAGGCGGTACCCACAGGGCGGCTGGAGAGGGAGATGTCGTTCGGTGCGTATGCATCGAGTAGCAGTTGCTCGACCATCGGGTGGCGACCGCGCTCTATCTGGATCTTTGCGTCCGCTGTGAAGGTCGGCTTGCAGTATCCAGGCTGCGCAGCCACGTCCGCCAGACTAAGCAAGCAGTCAAGATGGGCCATCGCCTGAATGCAATCCCTCAGTGGCTGATACAGCGCCGAGATCTCAGCCAGCAGATCGCTGAACGCTTGATCACAAGCAGCAGCCAGGCTCTCCTTGTGCAAGTCTCGCTCTCTGATCATCTTGATCACCTCGGGCGTGTGGAAGCGCGCGTTCTTCTTTGTGCCCGAGATCTTGACCCACGATGCAGGCACTTTCTTGATGCTTGCCGCAGCAGTCTCAACTTCGATCAGGTACTCGATACCCGCGACCGTGACATACTCCACCTTCTTCTTGCCAAGTATAGCAGCGGCTTTGGGCCTGTACTCGTTGAGCTCGTGCTCCACAGCTGCGATACCCATCTTGTGGTCTGAAATCTTCTCCATCTCGTGCTCCTCGCGGAAGAATGAGTACTTGTCATCCTCCTTTGCCGCTTGAAGATTGATGCGGTCCAAGAACGAGACAATCTCATCTCCTATAGATGGAAGCTGTGCAATGGCCTCATTAAGTGTTGTAGACTCAAAGCCAACGTCTTCTGCGCTCTTGACATGCGCAAACTCGTTCGACACATGCTGCAGTGTTTGCAAGAAGCCTAGCAACTCCGATCGCGAGGCTTTCTTGTAGTATATACGCGTGAGTATCTTCTCAAGGTCGCTCTTGACATTCGATAGCATATGCTTCACTCGATCGACCTGGGCCGTACGACCGCCTTCGAGCAGTTCCTCCACGGCTTTAATTCGATCTTCAAGCTTCGGCTGATCAAGCAACGGTCGACCGACCCAACTCCTCAGCAGGCGCTTGCCGAATCGTGTTCGCGTGCGATCAAGTGTCCAGAACAGGCTGCCTTTCTCGGTATGATCGGACTGGTTTTTATAGATCTCGAGACTGCTCAAGGTATTGCCATTTAGAAGCATATGAGTCCTTGCGCTGAACGGCTGGAAGTTCTTCGTCAAATCGAAGATGTGCTCGAGCCCGTACTCGACCAGATGCTTGATCATAGCTGAAAGGCAGATAGTGACATGCTCTGAAAGCTGATGGACCTTGTCAAGCACGTGGCTGCTCTGTTCGCTGGCCTCGTCCTGCGAAGAAGAGAGTTTGCCAGCGTAGAAGTTCGACACATGGCTGTATGCTTGTGCTGCCATGGTCTTGTCCTTCTCGACTCTCTCCACACGAGCTTGATCTCCGAAGACATTGGACTTGCTCCCCGACAAGTGCTTAATGAGCTTCTCGGTGGCGCCTGACAGCTCGCCAACAATTAGATACTCGCACGGTGCAATGTGTAGTAAGCGAGTCTCAATCTCGCTCCTCATGAAACCATCCTCGAAGTCGTCGTAGATTATGGAGCCTGTCGCAGGCTGTACAGCGACGATCCCCACATGTACTTTTTCGTCATTTCCATAGCCCCTCGCATTTGACTCGGTCAAACACAGCAAGTACCCTGTTGATGGTGCTCCTGCAGGTGCTGCGACTGGTCCTTCCAAGCCCTCGAGATCATCCACGTACGTGCCTTTAGTATACACGTTCGTAAGCTTTCGCACGAACGGTGCACTGCGGTTGTCTCCTGCAGCTTTCAGTGCTGCCGTCTCCAACTGACGCACAACACCGACTTTGTGTCCGGCCTGCACCAGCCTCTTAACGTGAACATGCAGTCGTGCCACGGGAAACGACGCTGAAGCGAACTTGTCATAGTGTGCCTCTGACGAGTGGTTGTCATATCGCATCTTGCCTGGTATACACACAATACCCAGCTCCTTCGCCGCGATTCGAGCATCCTCGCCAAAGAAGCGAAACTTGTAGCCGACCTCGTACACTATCACCGTGTCAAGGTGCTTCTTCTTGATGTCCAGATACTGCATCTCCATAGGCGTCAGCTTGCCGTTGGCCCTCGCACCGCCCTTTGGCTTCGCTTTGCCGCCCTTCTTTGGCGCCGGTTCTTCCTCTTCCTCGTCTGGAGCTTCACCGTCTCCATCGCCACCAGCTTCCGTCTCTTCTGTGATGAAGTGGTTACGTCTCTTGATCTCGGCGATGGCGTCTGGTCGTCCTAGCTTCTGCACGAACTTCCTATGCAGCATTTCTTTCCTCTTTCGCCCCTCTTCAGTCTCGGGCTCCTCCTCTTCCTCACCGTGCCCGTTCGACTGCACGACTGGACTGCTGGAGTAGACATATTTTGACGTCCTCACTGACGGGAGCTTGGCTACACTTCCACTTCTCGCGTTCTGTGCACTACTTGAGCGCCGTACAGGTAATTCGTTATCCTCCTCATCGGCGCTTTGCCTCGCTCTTTTCGGACTGGGCTCTTGATTCTCGACGTCGCTCTCATCGCGTTCTTTGATTCTCTTTGACTGTGTTGAGGCTTTCCTCTGAGATGCCGCCGTTGTAGCATCAGGCACGAACAGCGAATCGTCATCTGGAGTTGGCGCAGCGGGACGCGAAGACGCAGGCTTTGGTGTGGGAGCGGACTTCGTGAAGAAGCTCGAAATTGACTGCTGCTTCTTCACCTGCGATGAAGCAGGTGGCTGTGAGTTTCTCGACGGTGCCATGCTGGCGGCATCGATCAATCGTGAATCTGCGCAATTGCTGCGTAGGAGAAATAAAGGTGCTACTGATAATTGATGTCACCGATCGCGGAACCTGGAAACGCGTCGCGTCACCACGTGAGTTTTTGGACATCAAGGGGTTGCGACCGGCACAGTGAAAACTTTTGCACAACTGAATCTTTATCGGCATTCTGATGAGAGGAGGTGCTATCTAAACCACGAGAAGGATCATCGAGCAGCCGCAGCAACCGTTCTAATCCGCTTTGAAGCCATCCGAGCGCCATATCGCTCACAATGCATACCCACAACTCGAAACGCCTCATCCCAAAATGCAGCAACCTGATCAGATCATGAGAAACGCCATGCCGGTGATCAGCGACGTGTGCCACTGAGCTTCTGCAGGACCGAAAGAAGACCTGTGTATCCACGTTAGTATCAATTGTCTTTCCGAGAGGAGTGAGGGAAAGAACATACCATTCGTGCCCTGCGTCAGCGTGAACATGGCCTCCGAATTTTTCTTACCCACGCTCACGGTGGTGACGTCCTTGACTCCGCCCTCCATGCCGTTACCCAGTTCGTTATTCGCCCATCGGAAGACCTGTTCGTCCTCCCTGTCATCACCAGCCACGAAGACGAAGTCCGGCTTGCCCTCGGCGCCCTCCTGGCTCTCCGGGCCCCAATTCTCCTCGAAAATCTGCTTGGCTGCGTAGCCCTTGCCAAAATCCTTTGGCTCGATGAGGACAGCCTTCTCCATCGGCACAGCATGAATCTTGAGGTTCTCGCAGGCATCATTGATATGATTGGCGCAGTCGCTGGCAAGACGGACAGCGGCTTCCTTGTCCTTCACGTTGGAAATCTTGTCGTACCGGAAGAAGAGCGAGGTGTTCTTCTCCTCAAGGACACTGTTTACCATGCGATCCTGGTAGTACTTCATGATGGACTTGACATCGGCCTTCCACTTCATCATATGCTCCATGTCCACATAGCTCTTCCACTGGTCGCTTCCGTGCGGACGCACAAAACATCCATTCTCGGCAATGAGACCAAGACCGGGCACGCGCTCGAAGATCTTATCGAGGTCCTCTGGTGTGCGACCCGACATGACGTATACAATATTGTTGCCGACAGAGATGAGGTCTTTCAGGGTGTCGAGGACTTTTTGTGGTGTGACAAAGTGGACGTGCTCGCCAGAGTTGTCGATGGTCGCCAGCGTGCCATCGTAATCGACAAGGAAGAAGCGCTTCTTGGCGCCCTTGTACTTGTCAATGAGTTCACGAAGGTTCAGTCGAGGTGTAGCTCGAGCATCGCGCTGATTCCGAGACTCGAACGCCTTGTCCAACTCCGTCGCCAATCCTGCCATCCACGCCTCGCCAGTCTTGGTCATCACGACATCGTGAATCTTCTTGTGGCGTCGCTCCTTCTCTTCTGGACCCATCTTCAGAGCTCGCAACAGGGCATCAGCAGTACCCTTGTAGTTCCATGGGTTGCACGTCAAGCGGTCGTTGTTGAAGATTGAGGCCGCGCCTGTGAACTCTGACAGTACCATAGGGCCGTGCTTCTTCTGTGATTGCTGGCCGTCCTGGCAGATTGCGTATTCGTGGCTGGTCAGACTCATGCCTTCTCGCAGTGACGTGACCATCAGCACATCTGCCACGGAGAGAAGGGCCAAGTATTGCGGGAAACCGATGTCTTGTCGCAGGAAGACCAACGGTTGGTGCGCAAGCGTAGAATGTGTCGTGTCAATGCGAGTAACGATGTCAGATACCATGACAGCAACCTCCTCTTGGTCAGTGGCCGATGTCGCGACTTGAATCAAAACCACTTTCTCTCTCCACTCAGGATTGTTGTTCAGGAATAGCTCGAACGCAAGCAGCTTCTGTCGTACGCCACGGACTTGATCTAAACGATCTCGTGCAACGATGATCATCTTGTCCTTGTAGCGCTCTTCCATAACCTTGATCCATTCCTCCACCTCAGACTCCTGGCGTGCCTTATCAAGCGCAGCTGGATCAATACCGATTGGTATCGATGTGACGTGCACAAAGTGATCCTCCATCTCAACGCCCTCTGGCGACACAGGAACTCGGAGCAGTCGACTCGTTGTCGTCAAGAAATGCTCGGCGTACTCGGGACATTGGAAGCCAATCAGATCAGCTCCAAGCATGCCCTCAAGTAGCTTAGTCCTCTGCGCCAGGCAGCGGAACACCTCTGATGACGGGAATGCTGTGTGCAAAAAGAAGCCAATCTTCGCGTCTGGCAGTTGCTTACGGATCAATTGCGGGACGAGCAGAAGATGGTAATCGTGGATCCAGATAACATCGCCACGCTTGTAATTGGCAATCACTCGTTCCGCAAAGTCCTTGTTGACAGCTTCGTAGTACTTGAAGGAATGATCCTCATATGCCTTGCTCTTTGGAGAGTCTGGTATCTGGTAATGGAACACAGGCCACAGAATCGTCTTGCAAAAGTGGTCGTAATGCCCATTGAAGTCCGAGTCGCTTACGAACACAGCATCCGCATCGTACTCGGTGCTCAATCGATCCTCGATCTCCTTGCGCGTGTTTTGAGGTAGCGTGTCGGTCGGGAAGCCAACTGTGCCCATCCAGATCACATCCTGGATGGTGCCCGCGTCTACAGCCTGACGTACTGCATTGGCAAGACCGCCATTGCCTTGGAAGGCAGGCACAATCATCCACTCCGTGTTCCATCGCATCTCAACACTAGCCGCCCTGGAGTGATGTTTCCGCGGTCTGCTTTGGCTCAGCTTGCGTGGAGAGTTCGGGACCTCTTTGGTAAGCTTGCGTGCTCGCTGTTGATCACGATTCGCTTCTTCTTCCGGTGAAGAGCCATAACCCTGCACGATACGTGAAGGCGGTAGTTGCTTGGGTTTGGCAGAGGGCTGGTTGAAGACCATACCTCGACCCCATTCTGGCATGTGGGTGTCGCTTCGAACCAGAGTGCGCGGATTGTGCGGCTGCACAAAATGTGCGCTCGCATTTGCAGTCTGCACTTGCGAGAAGAATTCCTGCACATCTGCTGTTGCAGCTGGTGTCCTTGGTGGCGTAGTATCTGGAAACAGAGACATGCGAGTCTCGAATGAGCTCGTCCTTGGTCGTCCAGGAGTAGGTGGCGGGAGCCCCACCGCTTCCTCGAGGGACGTCCTGCTGGTCTTTCGTCGAATTGGACTCGGCCTCCGGGCTGGTGTTGGTAGCTCATTGAAGTCTACCGTGTACGGCAGGAAGCTCGCACAGTAAGTCAGCAATTTAGATCACATGTCGTCTTGTATGATAATCACTTACAGCGACACAACGAATGTAGACATCTTGGCTGACTCTCGCGTAAGTCACAGTTTGTGGGGGCAGGTTTTGTCAGGTCAATGCGCCGTGCTGCCACTTTCACCGCTTCGAATCTCCAGTGCGACGCTTTCGAGACGACGTGCGCGGAGGTCTGATGTTTGTTGTAGGTGGAGTCAAGTGTTGCCCCTGGTTTGTAAGGGCAGGAGTTGTGCTCAGGCTGTGCTGGTCAACTCGATCCTTGTAACGCGCTCACGATGTGCAATTGTGCTGATGTGTATTTGAGACAGGTTGGGGAAGTAAGTACCTGAGCTCGAGCTGTCAGAGCGACAATAAAGAAAAAGTAAATCTGATCGAGCCAATGCCCTTTTCGTCAGTCGAAACCTAGGAGGCTGATCGATCGTTCTTCAGCAATCAAGGTAAAGAAGAAAGTCCACGCCCTGCTGTAGCGAGGAAGAAGGATAGGAAGTTTGCGGCTTGAAAATGAGAGTCGGAATGTCGGAAAAACTTTAGGGAGTGTCAGGTCAGCTTGATGTTGTCCTTGGAAGTAAATCGATGTGGTTGTGTTGGCCGGACTGGGGTGTGCCTTGCCAGCCTTGTGCATCAAAAGTCACGGTGACGTAGCCGCGCTCTCTCGAAGCTTCCTCAAAGTTTGCACTTCTCGGTTGAGCAAACGTGCTTTTTGTGATTGACTCAATTCCTCCACGTGGCGGAGTCGGCGAAGCTCGACTTGTACCGCTTATGAACGGTGCACTTGGTCGGGTCGCGCGAAGGCTCTCTTCGTTCGATTGAATTGATCAATCGCGAATCGAGCGCCACCGAAGCAAGCGATCACCGCGGTGACACCCAATTGTAATGGTCTCGTCATGCACAATCACCATCTTCTCATGTCATAAAGTGTAATGTCAAACTTCACGATCAGCGATCATGCAGAGATCCAACTTTATTCTGGAGCATCCAACGGTTCGGCATCCGTCGAGGTTATCATCCAAGCTGTATGATTGGTGGACCTCTTTACGCAAGCATGGGCTTTTCAAAATGCCATGTCGATCACGATGCAAGAAATAATGGCCTGGTGAGAAGCATGCAGAAATTCTCTTAGCATTTGCAGCTCACGAACTGCTTTCCGCTATCGACGTCGACGCAATCTTGTCTGCAAGTTCAGCGACCGCAGACTTCTCCTTCAGAGTACTGTCGCCCAACGGTTTCCTGAAAACAGCCTGCATCCAGCATCTGTACATTTTCAGCCTTCTCTGCCTGTTCACCAGCATCCGCCTATCAACACCGAAGCTCTGCACCTGAAACCCTCCTTTATCACCCCAGATCCGCCTCAACTCATCCTCTTCAAAGAAGTACACTCTTGTACCATCGCCTCGAACGTAGAAGTTGTCGCCCATCCATCGTCCTTTCTTGAATCGCACCTGCGCCAGATCACCCCTTCCATAGTCGCGGAACAAGAGTACGCCACCAGGCCGAAGGGCATGCCACGCATTCCGTACCGCCTGTGCCCAC
The DNA here is from genome assembly GCA_000611715.1 of Scolecobasidium constrictum UM 578. Lineage (NCBI taxonomy): Eukaryota > Fungi > Ascomycota > Dothideomycetes > Venturiales > Sympoventuriaceae > Scolecobasidium > Scolecobasidium constrictum. The sequence goes on from AZYM01000184.1 coordinate 112,900, forward strand.
TGCTCTGGTGAAAGCGCAGAAAATATGAATACCATAATCATGACATCCACCGTGGCAGGTAGAATATTCCCGGGCAGACTGTATGGTTCCTCCTCTGAAGGACCTACAGCAGCCGCATCCCACACACTGGCCTCTATACTGCCTATGCAGCTCAAGTCCGTGTACTCTTCATGATTCTGTATCACCTCCACGGCAGTTTTCGAAAAGTCGCATGCGTAGACCTTGAGATTCGGATTTTTGTTCAGCTTGAGGATGGGGAACGCGGTATTGCCCGCTCCAGCGCCCACTTCAAGCAGCACTGTAGGTGGTGCATCTTCTTTCGTTACTTCATTCAGGATTGGAAACTCTTGATGTAACCACTTCCTGTTCTTGAAGAAGTTGTTGGCATTGTTCGAATAGAACTTGTTCCACTGTCGTTCAGGATGCTCATTGTATCGCTCTGTAGAAGGGAGATAGATCAGCAGCCCGCCTTGTGAAGGGAAGTGTACCTGGCTTAAGCAGGACATACATACTCCTGTCAAACTCGCTCACGGGCGCGTCTTTCTGCTTCTGATAACACTCCTCCGCAAAAGTCTTATACGCATCGTCCGTCTCGACATGATCCCACGCATTAAATGCGAATATATCGTCACCTTCCTCAAGATATCGCGAGCCGAACTGGAAGGGGTCTGATCGTTTCTCTGCGTTCTCTGCGGCGTGAGGCGTCTTAGGCTTGCGAACAGGTGCGAGGGACGAGGGTACGCCGTAGGAGTCTTCCTCGCCGGGCGTTGCGATCGGCGAGTTGATTTGCGCTGGTGATGCTGGCGGCAGAGTTACGAAGCCGCGCAGATGTTCCATGCCATCTTTGAGCTGCTTGCGCTGCAGTGCCGGGACTGCAGGCGATTCATTGTCGGCAGCCATCTTTGCCTTTTCTATGGCTGCGAGGTTTTCGTCGGCGTTGTGCTTTTGTTATGTGCGCGAATTGTCGCACGAGCGCAGTAGAGTTGTACTATTATCGTATTCAGAAAAATGTTAGCGAAATCGGAGGTACTAGAGATGTCCAGGTTATAGGTAGTAAGCGTCTGAATGGACGTAGGAAGTGTTCCAAAGTCATCGCAGTGTGGTCATGCAAATTCGAAAGAGCTGCGCTTAGAGGCACTGAACATTGTTCTGAATCTTTGCATTCGATTCTACAGAGCCAGGTTGCCTCTGCGTCTCCTGCCTCGTTCTCCTGCAGCACTCCTTTGGTCTGTACTCCCCAGAACCTAGTTTGGATATGCATCTTCATGTTGGTAATGTTCATGATCTACTTAAGATCTGTTTGCTCCAATTCTCATCCATCGTAAACGCCAGAAAATGCTGAACATTGGCTGTTCTCCGCCTCGGACCCCCCTGAACGCCAAACAAGCGAGTGTTGAAGAATTTGTGTCGAACTGAAGGGTATGTACGGGTATCGAATGTCTTGCTGCGAGTCAGCATCGCGTGCAGAGATGATGTACTTTGAATGGCTTGGGTCGTGGTCATCGTCGTATCCTTTTGCTATCACAGTCAGTGATCAGGCATGGCGTCAACATCGAACGAGCATATACTCACTCCTATGATCTGCCATTGTCGCCGATTGGCCTCGTGTTGCCGTTCGCGTTCTTCACACCACCATTGACAGCCTTCGACACGCCCACGCCGATGCCGACCGCCGCACCGATGATGACCAGAGCAATCACAGCGGTGACAATCAGCTTCTGACGCTTGCCCATCCGCGTAATTGGGTTCCAGCTCTTCGCGCACTTCTCAGCCTTGTCTTTCTTCGCCTTCTCCTTCTGCGTCTTCAGGCTGGGCCACATGCTATCGTCGCGACGGTCGCCCTCCCTGCTCAACGTAGACTGAGCAAGGCTGAGATCAGCATTGCTGCGTTGACCTTCTAGATCGTGGGTGTATGTTGGCGGCGCCTTGAGGTCAGTGGACGTCCGGTTGCCATCGTCGTGATTGTAGAAGGGGTTGCTTGGTGGTTGCGACGAGGTCGTCAGTGGGCTGGGTGGCGCGTCTCTGGTAGTGAGCGGTAGAGGATTCTTGTGCTCAATAGTCGCACCAAACGTGGTCTTCTCGTTCTCAGACATATTGGTGTAGCGTTCCGTCGGTTGTTGCGTAACAGAAGTGTATACGAAAGCGTTCGTATATATGCTGTGGCAGTGCACACGGAATTATGTAGACAGCCTAGTCTTGTTTCACGACCATAAGAGCTGCTTGACTTGCTTCCTTTGACGCACGATGACCAGTGAGTATGAATCCTCAGCACTGAGCCATCTGCCGGATGGAAAGCAAGAAACAAGTGTAGAAAAGAGGACCGTTGTCACTGGAAGAGTGACTGGATGTTTGTGAGGAGGGCCCTGAGAGTGATCGCAATTATAACAGGTCGGACGAGTGGTGCTCTTGTTTCAGACAAAGTGGGAGAGCTGTGGAGGGAAGGATCGAATGACGGAGCGAACAGCGCGTAGCAGGCTCGTGGCTTTCAGATAAGAATCCACGATGGTGCTAAAGGCTGCGAGGAAGGTGTGGAGCGTCGCGTGAGTCTGGACTCCCTCGTGCAGAACTAGCGACGAATGGTGATAGCGCTCGCAGGGGAACGTCAGGTGGTTCTTGCAATGTCCCGGAGAAGGCCCTTGAATGTCGTAGGCGAAAAAGAAAGCACTCAAATCAATGCGAAATGCAAACGAGGGGGTCGGTTTATGCAATGTCGTGGACGCCGGATGCGTTCAACGGGCGGTCCAGAAATGCAGAATGCAAGGAGAAAGGAGCTTTTGCGCAAAGGAATTGGAGCAGGAAACTTGGCCTTCATGGGCAGGATCGATTCTTGAATTCTGTGGGGTTGCAAGAAAGTCAATTGCTTCATCGGCGGTCGCTTTGACCACGAGTTGGTTCGATAGCGTTGCGCGGCTGCGTTTGTGAGATGCTGAGTGGTTTGGATGGATTATCGGATTCCAAGGGGCTAGTCCTCCTTCGGAAAGGACTCAGAGGAGGCGCGGCGGGCCGAGTGATCAACAGGCACAGTTGCATTGAGCGCGCTTGGCAGTACGGTGACAGCGTCAAACGTTCAGAGACGGTTTGCTGTCGTGCTCCGAGATGTCCTTACCAAGAATCTGGTCAATAACTCGTTCTCTGCGCTGTCAATCGCTGTCGCTATGTCTGGAATCGCGATTCTGTTTGCTGTATCGGCGCAATTGCAGTGCCACACCTTCCTCTAGGGCGCCACACTGAACCCCAACTTCACTGGCCGAAATTGCGGTGCTTTTGGCAGTTTCCGACCTCATTTCACGGCTCCTCAACGATTGTCTTCAAGACATGAATCTCCGCACGTTGAGGGTCGCGAAATTGCCACTCTTCACTCCGACTCGTGGGTGTAGAATACGACGTATGGCTTTTTTCGCGACGTATTTCGCCACCACGTGCGGACGTCAACGTTAAGATAATGCTCTGTATGAATCGATTATGCTCTATCCACAGACGATAGGATTGAGATGCTAAATTCAAGCTGCCATCGCTTCTATGTTAAACGGATCTGGTCCCAATCTTCGGCGTCATAGCAGCAAACGCTTTTGTAATAATGATGCGTAGATGCAGCCCTGCGCCGTTGCGATGCAAAACATTGTCGCGAAATCATTCAACGGGTGCCAAAATTTGGCTTCAGCCTCAGAAATCCTCTCTCCTGATCTTGCTTCGCTCACACATGCTGTAGAAAATGCCCTTCTTGTCAAATAATCCAATTGGTGTGTCGACTTCAGCAATACGACCTTGGTCCATGACCACAATACGGTCGTAGTTGATGATAGTCTTCAACCTGTGGGCGATGCAAAGCAAAGTCTTGCCCTTGAAGCCAGTTGCGATTGTGTCCTGGATCTTCGCATCGGTCTCCATATCTACTGACGAGGTTGCCTCGTCGCAGACAATGATTTGCGATCCACGGACAAGCGCTCGTGCCAGAGCCATGAGCTGTCGCTGGCCAAGCGAAAAGTTCAATCCTTCCTCCTCCACTGTGGTGTCAAGCGTGATGCGTGCAGACTTGTCGTCCATTTGGGTGTCGGCGCCGACGAGATCTGCTTGTCGTAGAGCTTGCCACAGCTCGAGATCATTGTGCTCATTGAACGGATCCAGGTTCGACCGGATAGTACCACGGAACAATGTCGGGTCTTGAGGAATGATCGCCAGTCGTGATCTCAGATCTGAAAGTCCAACTTCTGCAATATTGATGCCGTCGATGGATATGGTACCGCCAGACAACTCGACCATGCGGAATAAGGTACTCATGATACTTGACTTGCCGGCTCCTGTTCGTCCTACGATACCAATTCGCTCGCCGGCCTTGACATGTAGCGATAGTCCTTGCAGTACAAGTGGAAGTCCAGCACGGTATCGCATCTCCACATTGTCGAATACGATCTCGCCCTTCTCTGGCCACGAATCTCTGACATCCTTGAGCTTGAGTGGTGCTTCCTGGTCCAAACTTGTAGCGTAGTAATGAATGCGCTCGGTTGCATTCATGTCGTTTTCGACCTCGGCCAACTGCCTAACAGTGAATTGGATCATCTGCACGATACCCAGAATATACGACAGGACCAAGCCTCCGATACTTGGGTTAACGCTGAAGCGAGAAGTCACGACCAGCATACCAGTAACGAACACCAGGCAGTTGCCAATGACGTCCAGCCGCACGGAGAGCCATCTCTGATTGGCGAATGTGATGTAGTATGCGGCATTCATGTTATCGATGGCTTGCTTGACGCCATTCGAGAAGTAGTTGCCTAGGCCATACGCACGAATTGTAGCGACACCAGACACGCCCTCGGAGAACTTCGCAAACACGAAACTGCGCTGCACAGACTCGTGACGCTTGATCTCGCGGGCAGAAGCTCGATAGTATGCCGCTGAGAAGAGGAAGACCAGGAACAGCGGCCCAAGAGCGACTGCGAAAAACGGGAAGTACACGATGATGAGGATGAAGACCGAGATAATCATCGCAAGCGTGAGGAAAAACATGCGCATGGCGTCCGTGAGATTGTTGTCCATGGTGTCGATATCCTTGGAGAAGCGGTTCGTGATTCGGCCAAGCGGTGTCGTGTCGAAGAAGGACATCGGTGCTCGCAGAACGCGGTACATAGAGTTCTTGAGCATGATTTTGCTGGCATTGGTGCCATAGACCGAAAGACTGACGGAGAACAGGAACATCAGGACAACCTGTGATGCTCCTAGGCCGGCATAACCTGCGATCTGCATGTTTTGTCAATTGCTGTCGAATTTCGGGGTAGGCTATACTCACATATATGCCTTCGGGATAGTCAAGACCATCCGAAGTCCACCAAGAAAGCCACAAGCTTGTCGCTATATTCGAGCCCTGCGTCAACACCAGCAGGATGAAGACCAAAGGCGCCACCCAGTAACCGCCTGATGCCTTGACATACGCAGCATAAACGTCCCAGCCTACACTTGCCACAGCTCTTTCCTCGGCTGTCATCAACCCTGCCGCCTTCTTTTTCTTCTTCTTGGAATCTTTGTTTTCTTCCTCGCGCTCGTCTTCATTGACCTCGTCCTCATCCTTCTTCTCTTCCTCAACAGCAGTATTCGACATTAGCTTTTGGAAACCGACGTGGTTTGCAATCAGATTGTCGTAGGTGTCCACAGCTTCAATGTGGCCATCTTCCATCCATACAATTCTGTCGCATCGATTCAGGACCCACAACTGATGAGTCGCTAAAATACGACACTTGTTCTTCAGAAGCCCGCAGATCGCATTGTCGAGAATATGGCGACCTACGTGTGCGTCTACAGCTGACAGAGGATCATCCATGATGATAATGTCGGCGTCGAAGTAGATGGCACGAGCGATGTTGAGACGCTGTTTCTGCCCTCCAGACACAGTGATACCTCGCTCGCCAATCTCGGTGCGATCGCCATCTGGGAACATTTCGAAATCTGGTCGCAGAGCAGCGGCATCTACGACCTTGTCGTACCAGTCTCGCCTGTATTCCTTGCCGAAGCAGATGTTGTCCTTCACAGTCGCATTTTGAATCCAAGCATACTGAGGGCAGAACGCACGATTGGCACCAAGCTTGACCTCGCCACCTGTCTTGCGCATATCGCCCGCTAATGCAGCGAGCAATGAGCTCTTGCCGGATCCGACCGATCCAATGACTGCAATCAATTCGTCGCGACCGACTGTTAGATTCACGTCGGTGATCTTGAAAGGTGGATTCTCGGTCAGAGTGCTTGCTGTGTCCATACCACTATCGCTATTCGCCGTCTGTGGTGGACTGTTCTTTTTCGCTTCCTTTGCCGCCTTCTTTGCCGCCTTCTTGTCTGCCTTTTTGGCGGCTTCCATCTTCTTCGCCGCACCAGGACCTGACGGCGCGAGGACCTTCTCTGGGTCTTGCGTGCGCTCTCGCTCCCACGTGAAGTCAGCATTGTGCACTTCCACGGCTGGCGCCATGTCAAGCGCGAACTCGATGTCTTCACCCTGCTCTTCTGCAAGCAAGAACTCCTGAATACGGGTCGCGGACCCAAGTCCATCAATCACCTGCCCAAGAACAAGGGGCAAGAAGTTAAGAGGCATGCGGAGCGCGTTGAAAAGAGCCAGTGACGAGAAGATCGGCGCAGGGTTGAGGACGTGGTTCGACAGCGAGTAGGTGATGAAAGACAGCATCGATGCGAAGATGGGCATTGACATCGAGACCGCGTTGATGGCGTTACGTGTAGCCAAAAGCCATTGGATCGAGCGCACCTCAGCCTTCCTGAGCTCGAAAATGCGGTCCAGGAACGCAGTCTCCCAGCCGAAGAACTTTACGAAGCGAACTGCTTGCAAGATTTCTTGCGTCAAGCTTACACGCTGGTCGGTGATCTTGTTGATGCCCATACGACGCTTGAACAGGGCTCGAATGGCGCGGGTAAGCAGTGGCACACTGGCCACGATCAATGCGAAGCCAGCGAGGGCGCTGTATGTCAAGTTGACAATGAGCAGGATGAGCGTGACCAGAATCTGAATTGGAGCAGTCCAGATCATGTGGAACAGGCCGAATGCAGTGTCGATACGGTAGGTGTCCACGGACATCAGGTTGATGATGCGACCATTGCTCCAACCTTGACCATCGCCCTCAACACCCTTCTTGCCTCCGAAACCTGGACCTGGCTTTCCCTTCATTTTCTTCTTGAGCAGCTTTTTGTACCACTTCTTCTCTTCTTCGCTGCCCGCCTTGACACCTTCTGGTGGTGCAGGTAGGCCTTGGGCTTTTCCGCCAGCCTTCGCACGTCCGGAAAGCACCATGGCCTTGTCAAAGATCACAGCCATGAGCATCGCGCGGGACATGCCACCGTTCATCATGCCGCGGTAAATAAAGTGGTTCATCGCGAGCGTCTGTATAATCTGCATGATGGAAATCCCGACTACGAGACCGACGCCGTGACCGATGTGTGGCGCCGGACGACCCTCTCGATCTGCGTACCAAGCCTCGCTCGCGAACTGGATCAGGTATCGCAACAGGAAGGGTGAGAAAACCTGGAGTAAACCAGCGAGGAGTTGCATCCCGCCACCGATCAAGAAGTCCTTCTTCAGGGTATCGTATATAGCCAAGATCAGTGCCCGTTTTGAACCTGCGTCCAAGCGCTTGTGGAAATTATTCATCAAGTTTGTGCTTAGGAGGTCAACAGCTCGGTCTGGGTTGACTTCCCAGAGATCACCATACTCCAATGGTCGTTTGTAACCCACCTGTCAAAGCCATTGTCAGTACATTACACTTGCGAAACGTCGGGTGAAACCACATACTCGCATTATTGGCGTAATCCAATTGAACGTAAGTAGACTGAACCATCCAGCAGTATGTTCTCGAGATGGGCCACGGGTTTCTGGAACAGGCGGCGGATGCCTCTTCAACGGATTTATTCTCTCCCATCTTGTTCGTTCTCGTGGTTCTGCTGCTGGTGTGATGGTCGAGACCTCCGAAACTCCGGAAGCGTTCGACTTATACTTGGTCAAAGTTGGCCTTCGAACTTTTTCGGGATCGTGGTATTTGCCATCGCTTGTGTCTTCATCGATATCGAAAATACTGTCGCCTGAAGACGACGAATGCGCTGGTGAGGCAACAGGCTCGGATGCTGGTGCGGCTTCGTTTGTTTGAATCCCGACGGGGTCCAGTTCCTTCAGGTCGTTCTTCTCCGGATCCTGATGGTGCGCCATGATGGCAAGAAAATGATGGTGAAAGAATGCCCAATACCCAAATAATATCCTCCAAATCAACGAGCCAAATATTAGGTATTATTATCGCAACAATGGAGCGGCGAAGAGCGATGAAATGCACGGCTCAAGCATTATAAGTCATGACGAACGTTAAAAGTCACGCTGTCTTCCCGCTTGCTAGAACCCAGCAGTAGCCGCACGCACCACACCTTTTTCCTCGCTGCCGTTGTCGCTTCACGCGCAAAGAGGACGCTAGACCACAAATTCCCGTGTGCGCGCTGAAGGCGATTGGATGGCGACCCGAAATCTGGGGCTCGCTGCGAGTTCGACTGGGGAGGGGCAAAGCGGCAGTCTTGCTTGGTCTGGAAAAGAGCTTTGGGATGCGAGGTGGACTAGGGCAGCTCGGAATTCGTGGTCGGGCGTAGGAATGACCGATGGACGTGTGATTTCAAAGCAAGGTCGTTGAGATGGACAAGGCAGCAACAATGATGCATCGAGATAATAGTATGGTCACATTATCAAGTCGGTGAGCGCTATGGCGATGGGGAGACGAATTGTGCATGGCAAAATCGATCGGCGTTAAGGACGTCTTAGTGCCGGATCTGGAGCTATCAATTGAACCGTGCATGAACGAAGTACGAATGATTACTCTTGCGAATCCGAATGTTCTCTGGATTTCTTGTTGAGATAGTTCGGAGGTTTGCCATCGCCAGATCGAGGCTCATCTAGCGAGCTATGCTCGAGAACGCTGTTCTGATGCTGACATCGCGACAAGAATATCGAGAGATCGAAAGACCTCAAGCACGATGGACAAACCACTAGCCAATCAGACGTGGTGTTTTGTGAGGCTCCACATTTCTCCACGAGTGTGTCGAAGCGATCTGTGCAAGGTTTGACACACAAATTGTCCTGAGAATGCTTGATGGAATATCCGTATCCGAGGACATAAATATGTACCTCATTCGATCGCTTCCCGCTGTTGTTACTCGACATGTTCTGCTCTGCAGACAAGTCACTCGCCATGCAGACGGACGAATAAGACTGGAGCGTTACCGGCTCCACTCATCGGCGCCGAAAGATGTGGCTGGGTAATTCTATTCACCGGTGGCCATTTCCAGCTTGCCTCGAAATGTTACTGCCTAAAGCCCGAGAAGCACGAGAGACAGCAAATCTGTATACCGGAGCAGTTTTCAAGGGCAATCCTCCGGTGATCTCAGGACATCTCGTCTCTCACGTTCCCAGGTGGTACGAATAAGCTCATGCTTGGCATACATTAGCATCCAGTGGGTTAAGCACGGCACAACCGAGGTCACAGATACTGGAGAGGTTCTGGAATCCAAGGGTACTTCAGTTGAGGAGTATGAGGAGCGTACTGCGGAGAGCCAAGGCCCCACAGCGTTCTTTTCACGAAGCGTAATCGGAGGACTTCGAGTTCTGAATGGATCCACATGAATGCATTGCAAAGTATTTCACGCACTCCTCTCAACTCGATCACCGAACGCTTCCAGCATGAGCGTCTCGACGCAAGGAAACGCCAGATCCGGCTGGTAAAGCTTCTCCCGTTGTCTGCCGAATCTTCTTATTCAGACGTTGCCAGTAGAGCATGTCCGGTTTCATGCCATGTCTATACTACCGAATTGTCCGCCTTTGATGACGATGAGCGGTACATTGCGCTTTCCTATGCGTGGGAAGAAGGACTACCAGTGCAGACAATATTGATGAATGGCTCCCCGTTTGTTGTCAGACAGAATCTCTACGATTTTCTTGTCACGATGCAGTGTAAAGGCCTGATCGAAGAGCCTTTCTGGATCGATCAGCTGTGTATAGACCAGAGCTTCGTCTCCGAGCGTAGCTCGCAGGTGGACATGATGTCGGAGATCTACAGCAGAGCAGCGGCAGTATACATATGGCTTGGGTCAGCCACCGAGCGGACCTCAGGAGCCATGCAATCTATCGACTCGCTGAAAGATGCATGTCTCGATGTGTATCACACGTCCGAGGCTCAAACTGACGCGTCAGACTCAAGGAGTGACTACGGGGCACTAGTGTCGACAGTGAGACAGTGTTTGCTTGCCAGTGGGAATGAGCTGAGTAGCGAAGGTCTCCTGGCCGAGATCTTCGGTCGACCCTATTGGCGAAGAATTTGGATCGTACAGGAAGTGCTTTTGGCATGGGAAGAGCGACTACTCTGCGGTCTCTTTGAATGCTTGCTCCCGACTGAGCACTCCGGCGTGATGCAGCTCTTCCTAGCATACTTGGAGGATTGTAGCAGAAGCCACTGGCCTGTGACGACTTCCGAGAACATAAGCGCTGCAATCCAAATGCTACGACACTGTTACGTATCAGGACATCAAAGCTCCGAACTTGTCGATGTCTTGACCATGCACATAGATCGGTTGTGTACGGATCCTCGCAATAAGGTGTTCGGTCTGCAATCATGTGTGCGCCCTGGAGAACAGGTCGTCATAGACTATTCTCTCGAAGCCGAGAACGTGTTCACGCGCGTCGCCTTCGCATTCGAGACAGATGGACTCGGCTCCATCACTGAAGACGAACCAAAGTCTAAGCGTGCGCTTCTGTCGAGACTGCGCCCAGTATTGGGTTTGGACTGGTGGTCGGACTATGATGTTGAGGAGCTGTGCAAATTCACTGGGTATTATGTGCAGGTTCAGAAACGCAGGGCCCGCGTTGCGTAGGAAGACTGTGTCTAGCCATTATCGAGGCTGCGAAGTCTACAACCTCACCTCATCTCATCTAAGAATAATTTCCTGCCATTCCGGACGATCGTCCGAAGCGTCCATTAAATCGTCTTTGTCAATCGAGCCAATTGCGATGCTCTCGGCGTATTGACCTACTCCATGCTCTTGAACATGCAAATGGAACAGCTTGTTCGCCGAGCAGCTTGTCGCTTTATATCATGAATACAGTACGCTTGATACTTCGCGATCATCGACCAACTTCTCTCTCAGCTAACACCTCTTTCACCCTCTTCTCAAACGCTTCAATCATGTACCCAGCAACCTTGTCCGCCACAGCACCGCTCATAGCGCTATAAATCGGATTTGCGAACTGGAACTCAATCGCCAAATCCACATCCGTCCTTGGAGCCTTCCCACTCCCCCCAGCAGCATCCCTCACAGTCCACCTCGTCAACAGATGACTGAGCACACTCTCATCGCTGCCCCGTCCACTCAACGCCTCTCCTTCAAGGTGATGCGCTATCTCCTCCCTCCTCAATGTCGTCTCCGTCCTCCCACCCACAGCCTCAACTGCGCGTCCAGGGACGCAGTACACCCTACTCACGAAGCGCTCGCTGACGCCCTTCCAGCCGACCTCGAGTTCTGCCTCTGAAGGCCAGCGATGACCTGAGATGGCGTCGGGTAAGGACCAGCGGGTGACGGTGCTGCGGCTGCAGAAGGGGAGAAATTTGTCGTAAGAGGAGACGTCCGCTATTATGGCGTAGATCTGGCGTGATGGGTAGGGAAGCGTACGAGAGGCGGTGAGGGTCTGCGTTGGTGTGGTGGTGTTCGCCGCGAGGGGATTGAAGGGGAGGAAGGTGCGCCGTTGCTGCCGTGTTGTCGAGGATGCGAGGTCGAAGGACGAGGATGCACATCTGGGAGATAAGATGCGCTGGGCGCTATGTATCCGCATCGCCTTCATGTTGTTGTGTTTGCGCCGAGAGATTGGATGGACGGCGACTTTGCTCGTGGTGCTACCTCATTGTTGGGTTGTGTAGTGTCCTCATGGTCAGCAATTGCTGCTGGCAGTATTGTTCTTGCATCATGACCGCCCTAACGGAGAAGACTCCAAGACCTCAGGTCCATGCACCGATGAAGATGCGCGAACAACAGCCGCGCGCTAAAGCTCGCCTACTTGGGATGACAGCACATACACCATCGGCAAACAATTGCATTTTCGTGAACGCAACTCAGGAGTCATCTAAACTCGCCGTCTGGAGTTCTCTGCTTCTCTCCGCCGAACACGCTCGTTTGTCAACGGCACAGAACCACCAGAACCGCCCTGCAAACAACGTAATGTGAACAGCCTGATTGGATGCCGATTTCGCTGTATACGGCAGCACCTGCACTTAGAGGTATGGAGGCCTCTAAGAGCAGGAGCTGGCTAGACGCGGAGCAAACTACTCCACCAGAAGTTGAAGATAGTCTGATCATTTGATCTGATATCTGGTTCAGGGTTTGATCCGAAAAATTCTTATACATTCCAACCAATTTCGCCTCTGCTATTCCACCTGACAACATCGCTTTTCTTCTCCAGAGGTACCCCACAATTTGGCAGATATACTTCTCCACGTTTAGACACTTTGACTATTCACACGTGTGATTTGGGAAGAGCTTAGACGATCACGACATAGAATTGGACTAAGAAGATGGCACCGATTGCTGTGAGCCCGACGACGAATGGCGCCGCTGCCAATGGCTCGAGCCTGAAGGCGACGGCGCGCTCGTTTCACCCCACAGGTACTCCGGACGTGAGCAGGTACCATGCGAGCTCGTCGTCTGCTGCCATGCAGACTGAGGCCGAATATGCTGCGCACAACTATCACCCATTACCCGTAGTCTTCTCCAAGGCCCAGGGCGTGAGCGTATGGGATCCGGTATGCCATCGCCCCAGCAAGCCTTCAATTAAACCATACTGACAGAGAATGTGACTACAGGAAGGCAAACACTACCTCGACTTCCTCTCCGCCTACTCAGCCGTCAACCAAGGCCACTGCCACCCCGAACTCGTCAAAGCCCTCACCGAGCAAGCCAGCCGCCTCACCCTCTCCTCCCGCGCCTTCTACAACGACGTCTTCCCGCGCTTCGCCGAGTACGCCACCCGCCTCTTCGGCTTCGACATGATCCTGCCCATGAACACGGGCGCCGAGGCCGTCGAGACTGCCGTCAAGATCGCCCGCAAGTGGGGGTACAAGAGCAAGGGGATCGCGAAGGATCAAGCATTAGTATTCAGTGTGCAGGAGAACTTTCATGGGAGGACGTTTGCGGCGATCACGATGAGCTCGGATCCAGAGAGTAGGGAGTTGTATGGTCCGTACCTTCCGGGCATCGGGAGTGTGGATCCTGAATCGAATGAGCCGATCCGGTATAACAACGTAGACGACGTGCGGAAGGTCTTCGAGAAGTACGGGGAGCGCACGGCCGCGTTCCTGGTGGAGCCCATCCAGGGCGAGGCGGGCATCGTCGTGCCAGACGACAGTTACCTGCGGGAAGTCAAGGCCCTGTGCGAGAAACACAACGTCCTCCTCATCTGCGACGAGATCCAGACGGGCATTGCGCGGACGGGCAAGCTGCTCTGCCACGAGTGGAGCGGCATTAAGCCGGACATGGTGCTCCTCGGCAAGGCCATCTCCGGCGGCATGTACCCCGTGTCCTGCGTGCTTGCATCCAAGGACGTCATGCTCACCATTGAGCCTGGCACCCATGGCTCCACGTACGGCGGGAACCCGCTTGGTTCGGCGGTAGCGATCAGAGCACTGGAGATCGTGCAGGAGGAGGATATGGTCGAGCGCGCGCAGACGCTCGGTGTGAGGTTCAGAGAGGGACTGGAGAAGATTCAATCGCCTATTATTAAGCTCGTGCGCGGTAAAGGTCTACTAAACGCCATCGTGATCGATGAGGAAAAGACAAACGGCCACTCAGCATGGGATCTATGCATGCTCCTCAAGGAGAAGGGCTTACTCGTACGTCTCCAACCTCCCCACACAAGCCCAACAAACTAACACCACACACAGGCCAAGCCAACCCACCAAAACATAATCCGTCTCGCGCCGCCCCTCGTCATCACCGAGGCCCAGATCGACGAGGCCCTCCAGATCATCAAGGACGCTGTCATCGAGCTGCCCGACCTCAAGGGTGAGAAGGAAGCGAAGATCTTGCCGCCGGGCGAGAAGAACGTGCATATTGGGGTGGACAACTGATGCCGTGGAGAGTAGAAAGAGGGATGATGTGGTGAGCAGCCGTCCTTTCGGGGGTCTACTGGGCATTTTAGCGTGGTGTTGGTGGGAATTCTGGGGGGTGATCAGGTGAGTAGAGTCTTGATTCTGGATTTCGATATCTTGCATGCTGACGATGTCCTCGTGCAGGTAGACTGGACTGTTTTGAGATCAAAATAGGAGCTTGTGTTATTGCACGTGAGCAGAAACGTGTCGACCGAGAATATCATCGAGGATGTTTTGGCCCTTTTACTCTTTCGCGCAGCATTTCCATCTTGTGATCGGCAATTTCTCAGCATTCCCTACGGACATGAATTGAACGTGGTCGATTTGAAGATGCCATCTCGATCATCAAGGAAGTGCGTGATTAGGTGGGTGAACCTGCTCGCGCGTAAGAGTGCTCAGCCTTGTGGTCAAGCCTGGTGGTGTTCAGCTCTTGGCTAACGAATGTGCAGGAAGCTTGCATGATGTTACGAGGTAGCGCGAAGGGGAAAGCCTGGTCATGTATGATGTGATCAGTTGTACGCTTTCACCACTGTGGTCATCGCAGGGGAAAATCTGCGACAAGTAGCCGACGATATCTGCCTCTATCAGGATTGAGCAATATCTGGTAATCTGTGTTATGATTGCCGTGGTACAGAAACCTCGACTCGACTGGTCAGGCTGTGGTGCCGACGCGTCCCACTGCTTCGGGTCTGCGGCTGATGTTGAGGATCATCACACGCAGTGCGAACCACTGACTTAGTGCAGAGCTCGCAAGTGCTCATCGACCATGGCAGACATAGGTCGTGTCTTTGCGAAGGTAACGCTGTTTTTGCTGTTCCAAGTACTAGGAGCATCGGCTGGTGAACACATGGCTCAGGTCGCAATTGCTCTTCAAGCCAGCATATGCAACATGCCAGTGACGCGGAGAACTGCTCACATTTGTCTCTACCACGGCAGCAGTGAAGTGTTCCTGATCGAAACAGCCTTGCGGTGCCGCTATGGAAAGAGAAGGCAACCAAATCCTACCAGACTATCGGAAGCGTCAGGATGTCTAAGCCTTCGCCCACACAACCACTAGCAGAGGACGACGATATGCAGCCATGGCGAATTCGCCCAGTTCGTCGCTTCGTGGCCACGATAACAAGGCGTCTCTGGGAGCACAAGCTAATGCAGCACATGGGGCTTAGGCAGTTGACGACTGGCAGGAAGCATGGGTGAACCGGAGGCATCCTTCCTCAATCAGTGCAAGCCACCTATTGAGCTTCTGACATATCTGGACCTCACCGGAAGTGGTTATAATTACTGCGCAAGACCCAAGGCCATGGACGTCTGGAGCAAAGATTCCCACCTAGTGCCAGCTGTCTCACGGCTTCTTCCGCTTCGCATTTCGGCGTCCAACCATTTCTCAGAGAGCTTGTGGAGGTGCATAGGCGAGCAACATGGTTCTCTGTCGACTTCTGTTCATTCTTTGTGTGTTATATGGGGGCCGGATACGAGCTGAGGATCAAGATCTACTTTCTGTTCTATCTTCAACGCCATCTTTGGCGACTTTCACCTCGCTTCTCAGCACTCATCCAAGTCTGGTACACACCACGGAGGCTGGTAGTGTCACCATCCTCGCGCCGGCCAATGAGGCCTTTGAGAGCTTCTTCGCTCTTCAAACAACGGAGACGAATTATACCTCGTGGTACCAAATTGAGGCGTTGCTCTCATACCACATCCTCCATGGCGTCCACACCCGAGGCTTTGTGACGAAAACGCCGAAGTTTCTGCATTCATGTCTGAATGATCCGCTCTTCGCCAATGTCTCCGATGGGCAAGTCGTCGAGGCTGTCTTGGAGAATGGGATCCCCGTGTACAAAGGTGCTGTGAACTCAGAAGCCAGACATGTCGACGGCGAGAGTGATCTGCTTCTCCTCACTGGAGTTGTGCATATTATCGACACGGTACTGGTGAGTATGCTAAAGTAAACCATGTAACAACTTCGCTTACGGAATGGACAGACACCACCTCTAAGCGTCGTCGGGACAATCACCGCCGCACCCCTACCGCACTTCATCGACCTCATGTCCATGGCTGTGCTCAACAGCGCGTTCACACCATACATCGAGCAAGCTCAGACTAGACTAGACACCACGCATTTCTTCATCGATAGCCCAAATCTCCCTGCCGGCCTCACGGCCACACCGGAAGAAATCATCAAGGACATCCAGTACAACCATATCCCGGGAATGGTACTCTATTCACCCGATCTGCGGAATGGATCAAGCTTCACGACTGCCGCTGGTCTCGACGTGACTATCACCCTTGGCCTTGATGGATCGATATGGGTCAATGATGCGAACATCACGAGAACGGACTTGCTGGTCAGCAATGGCATCGCACATGTCATTGATCGTTCTCTTACTGCTCGCAATCCCGATGCGAGACCATCGTGGGAAGATCTGCGCGGTGTCGTACCCTCACCGATTGCGACCGGCCTCACAATTGTCGCAAAAATCGGCATCATCGTTGGCGTCAGCATCGCTGTCATAGCGGGCGCATTGACGGGCACGATCCTGTACCATCGCAGAAGAAAGCAGCACGCAGCCCGCCGAGAGTCGAGCGAAAATTTGATCCCTCTTCCAGTGGTGCAACCAAGGAGGCAGACGGTGGACTCGTGGGTGCTGGAGCGACCGTGGTCAGCGATGTTTGAGATGATGGGGAGATCACCACCTCCTGAGCATGTGTTGCACGAAATCCGGTCGCCGACTCCGTTTGTTGAAGCGCCTAGTGGGCGGAGGTCGCAGGCTTCTTGGTGACTTGAGGCTACATCAGTGCTCATTTCTTCACGTATCGGAATGATATACTGTCAACTATTTATCAGAAGACCGGGCGCCGCAGCACCTCCGGTCATTATAAATACACCGATCGCATCTTTTAAGCTGTATGCAAATGGCTAAACCAATAATCATACTTGCTTCTTCCAGAAGCAACCTGAGCTGCGTGCGCAGGCTCAGGATTATCGCGAAGCCACTGCTCTATCCTATCCAGAACTTGCTGCAGCGTTGGCCGATCTTGGGGTTGGAATTTACAAGAATCGATGAGGAGCTGAGAAAGCGTGCCGTCTGCCAGGGAATGTTGCCTCCAGTGACCATAGATTGCTTGGTCATCCTCTTCCTCATCAGATGTTCCAGGTGTGCCGAATCTGGAGAGCAGACGCGAATGCTCGTCTGTGATGTTGGGGTCCTCGTAAGCCGGCCAGTCGAGGGCATGGGGGTCATCATGCCTCCAAATCGCTCCCGAATCGCTATTATGCTGCATCATGGTCATGAGCGCGAATACCGTCATAGCCGTCCCGAACACATCCGTCTTCTCGTCCATGAGATATCCGAAGTGGCCTTGGCCTGTGTTGTCCTCCACTAGCGGAGGTATACCAACAAATTGCTCTGGAGCTGCATAACAGGCCGTCTGCGTCTCATCAAAATCGCAAGGATTTCTATATCGTACGGGAGCCACTGGCATGGCAGCGCCAAAGTCAGCAAGCAATGGGCGAACGCCCCAATCGCCCATCATGGGATCTGACGCTGCCGTCTCCCTCATCATCAAGACATTCTCAGGCTTTAGATCCCGATGCATCAGTCCGCGGTCGTGCATATAGATCAAAGCCTTAATGATGGATCCGTACACGCGCCAGATTAAATGCACCGGCATCCACTCATAATTATCATCCTCTACATCGTCGACGCCCTCGTAATCATCTGGAAATGGTAGCCGGCTCGGCACTCGATATTGCGCCGGCGTCTGACGAAATACTCTCGACTCAGGAGACGGATAAAAGCTGATCGCCAGCCTCTTCAAGTCACCCAGACTCGCTCGTGGAGCCGCAATCCTGCAATACTTGTAACGACTTTCCAAGCGTGACCCGCGGTAGCCGAGGATGTATCGACGGCCGGCGTCGATCTCCGGGGTAGACGCTTGAGCTCGCTGCGTGACCAGCGTGCGATGTGCCGCTACCTCACGAGCAATAGTTCTGTCGTCGGTGCTCCAGCAGGTAACCTTGTCCCACAGCGTCCACATCATCGAGTCTTTGATGACGAGATTCTGTGCGCGGAGTCAGTACTCGTATACCCATCCCTACACACATACGAATCATCACTTACCTCTAGCTCGTTACCATTAGCGTCCCGGTATGACCACCGCCATACCTGCCCGTATCCACCGTCGCCCAACTTTGCATCACGGTGCCAACTTCCGCCGTCCGCATGCCCAGACGCAAGAGGCGTGACCTGGAACTCCTCAATAACGTCTTCAAAGGAATATATATCATCCTCCCGATCTCTGATCCTCACACCCTGACTATCCCTCACGGCAAGCACATGATTATCCGGGAAGTTCAGCGCCGGCAACGCGCGCAAATTATTGGGATCCCCCGGATCTTGCGGGAAATCCGTACGCGGCACCCACGCGCTCCGGTTGGCGCCACGGAAGCTGTTGGATGCCTGCGGTGGCTCGTACAGGATCTGACTGCGCAGGTCTCGTGACGCGTTCTTGTAGTAGGGTTTCCTATGGTCTCTGTCGAGGGCTGCCCACACGGCTTGGGCTCGTAGAGCCCATTTCTGCTCCACTGTGCACAAATAAATCATCAGCGAACCACTGCTTGTTGCGGCTTAAGGAATTTTGCTTACCAGTCTGCGCTCCTGGGTTGTCTATGCTGTTCTCGAAGTACTCGCGGTGGCAGGTGTAGAATGTCCTTGCAGGACCGGTTACTCTCCTCGGCATCTTGCAGCGGCTTGTCGATCGAGGATAGAGAGTCGGTGTTGTTTGCTGCTGGCATGCATGCTCGTGACTGAATCTAGTCTCAAGACCTTGTGACTCTTTGTTCGGTTTGCCGAAAGCAGAACAAGCCCCCAGAAACATTTTCTGAACAAAGACTTCCATGGCACAAGGACGAAGAGATGTGATTTTGGAGCTCGATGAACGGATGTTCCTGACGCGTGGCTGAGAGACTATTCGATTCTTATATCTCGAGGCACGACCAGTATCAGACAGATCATGCTGCTCAAGACCATTCGCAATGCACCTTAATTACTGATCCTGGACCATGCCTAAAACTTCAGGAAGAGGATTTTGATGCTCTAGATAGACTGTCTTTGATTGGCTATGGTCTATGGAGATGTTCAAACCAATATTCATACTTGGTCAGACCTGAAGCCTGATGGCTGGGATGGGGCGGTTCCGGATGAGCTCCAAGCCAGGTCTGGATCCTTGTCTCTACCTGAGACAACGTGAGTCGGTCCTCCGGCCGGAACCATAGGCAGTCAATGAGGAGGTTCTCAAGTGACGGATCCTGCGCTGCTTCATGCGCCCAATGTACGTACACGTCTCGATCATTAGGGACGAAATCCTCGCCTCGCCATATCCCGCCTGGCGTCCTGAAGAACCTCATGATGCGCGTGAACTGGTTTGTGATTCTAGGGTCCTGATAAGGTGGCCACAGCAGTGGATGGGGATCGGCTTTCCAGAGTGGGACAGTACTGACCTGCGTCTGCACCATGAGAGACCATATAGTCATCGCTGCTGCGAAGACGTCCGTTTTCTCGTCCATTGGATAGCCGTAGTCTAGATTGGCCTGGTCAGGCACTAATGGTGGGATGCCCACAAATTGTTCAGGTGGTGCATAGGGTATCGTGCGTGTCGGGTCAGCGTCGTGCGGATTCTCGTAGCGGACTGGCCGCACCGGCATCGTTGCCCCAAAGTCAGCCAGGAGGGGCCGCACGCCCCAGTCTCCCATCATTGGATCATCTTCAGCTCCGTCGTCTTCTCGCATGAGCAAGAGGTTGTCTGGCTTTACGTCCCTATGCACAAGGCCGTGTTTATGCATATGTATAAGACCCTGGATAATCGCACCCCACATACGCCACACGAAATGTATAGGAATCCATTCGTAATTCGCGTCGGTCACGCTCGTTACATTATCTGAAGTCAGTATCTCTGGGAGCAAAACAGGCTGCTAGACCATGTAAACTTCCAGTATCAGCTCGTGCTGACGCGATCCGAAAGCATTTCCACCGTTTCTCAAGGCGTGAGCCTCGATAAGGCAGAATGTATCTACAGTCCTCGTCTGCCGGGTCCGCGTCGGGAGGCGGTTCCCGTATTGTGCGATGCGCTGCTACCTCACGTGGTGTGTCTCTGGCGTCGTTGCTCCATGCAGTGACCTTGTCCCAATATAGCCATAAATTGACATCCTTAATGACGAGTCTCTGCGAGCGCATGAGTTTACGGCCTCCTGCTCAACTTGCTGATACACACGTCTGTCGTATTGCCGTATTGGTCCACATAGTGCCAGGATGATGCTGTCCCGAAAGATCCACTTCCCAAATGATGGATCCGATCCCACGATCCGAGATTGTTGTGGCCAGGCACATTCGCGGCTTGGTGTCTTCGAACAAACGTGTTGAAATCGTCGGCGTCGTCGAATTGTCGGCCGAAGACATTGTTGCTGTCCAGGAATTGGTTGGGTCGTCCGAGCTGCAACGCAGGTAGCCTACGAAGACCCAGAGGCTCTCTTCTATCATTTGGGAAGTCTGTACGAGGTGGTGGCGGAGGTGGCCTACCAGCACCTTGCCAGTTGTTGCCGCGCTTCGGCGGCTCGTACCGAATCGGGTTTGCGCGATCCCGGGCTGATGCGCCTCTGTGGTAGACTCTTCTTCGCCAAGGTTGCTGTTTACCTAGATCTTCCCAAAGCACCTGTGCTTCTAGCGGCCATTTCTGCTGCACTGATAACACGCCATCAGCGCTAGACGGATACAATCGGACACAACTATGGCTTACAGGTAAGTGCATCTGCATTGGGAATTTCCCGTTCAAAATATTCCTGGTGGTCAGTGTAGAACCTTCGCCATGCGTTGGGGTCCTGCCGTCTCGGCGGCATCTTGTCTTGATCTGTCCTTTGAGCGGCCGATTTGCAGGAGGCTCCCAGTGGAGTTTCTGAACAATGTTACGACCGTCCATGTCATTTGTGCACATGCTAAATTTCAGACTGACCAAGCTCTTTGTCTGTATTCCGGAAGCGATTCCAGCATAGATAGCAAGATCGACGCGAACAAGAGTCCCTTGTTCGAAAGCACAAAGCCTCGAGTTCGGTATCTCACCAAGTCCCGTGATCCCATCGCATGCAATGGCATTTGCAGGTGCGCAAACTTGAACATTCTATCGAGCGGCGTAGACGGCGTGCGCGACTGGAGTTGCGCGACTGGTATTAATTTCTCTTCATTTCATATGACTATCTATGTACATTTTCCGTCATGGAAGAGACCACCAGTCCATAATCATCATGCAAACTAACCGTATGTCCAGGGTATCATTGCTTGTTCCCGATAAAATATTGACATAAACTCCGTGATGTGCTTCCAACCCTAGATGACCCTCACAGGCACATCTCCAAGATCCATGCCCTGATAAAACCTTCTCGTCGTCGTAGTCGTGGCAGGGAAATTCCGTTGTGCACCAGAAGTCGTGTGCACATAGCTTGCTCTGTTTCCTCCACCGTATGTTGTGGTCATGGTTGTAGTGTGGTTCACTGGACCATGATGCACAGTGCGCATCTGCGGCATGCTCTTCCTGTTCATCTGTAATGTTGGTCTTTGTGCGCCTGCTACAGTCTTTGTCCCAAGATTGGTCACCGTAGTTGTGGTCACACTCATCGTCTGAGTGCGCGTCTGTGGTACTGGTCGGCGCTGCTCGACTGCACGTGGCGGAGAGGCAGTCTGCTCGGCGTTCATGCGACGCTCGCGCCAAATGCGAGAAGAGTCTGTCCAATCTGGTTGCTGTGCGGGCAAAGGAGGTGGACGAACTGGTGCATGCTCGGTGGCTCTCTGCTCGAAAGCATTGACCAGCTTCTTCACTGGGCTTGGATCGCGGCTTTGCGCGTGTGGCGTTCTTGGTCGCGAAGCAGCGCGTCTCGTATCTTGAGGCATTGCTTCTCGATCATCGTACCAGCTACCTGTTGGCATCGGAGCTGGCTCAGTCCCATGCATGGACTTGGGCCGAGCTAGCGGAACACCAGTAGCCGGTCTGAAGATCTTCAGAGTCGGCAGCCCCTCGTGATACGACATAGGTCGAGCGGGCATTGGTCTACGCTCAGAGCGTGCGATGATCTCAGCTTCACGCTGCTGTTGCTCAGCGTACATCTGACTTGCGCGCTCCCGGCTCCTTGTCTGTGCTATTCTTGCCGCTGTCTGGTCGTCCCAGCCCTCGCGTGGTCCACTCCAGCTGCCGACTGTGCTCAAGTGATGTGGCTGAGTATTGAATCCACCACTTGGTCTTCGTGGCATTGGTGGCATGGCCGCGTCATAAGGGGACGTCCCTAGCGATTGCCCGACCGTGCCAAAGTCCGCGATGCCGTTCGATAGGACTTCCTGCTCGTCGACGCGAGGTTTGGACCGTGATCTTGATCTGCTAAAAGACTTTCGTCCTAGGCTCATGCGGCGATGTGCAGGTGGCGCAGGTGGTTCGTCCATGTCTGCATCTGGAAAGAAGCACGATGGGAGTGTTGGCTTGCTTGCTGCTGTGGCAGAAGCCGGCTCGAAAGAGCTCTCGCGATCTTTGACTGGCTGATCGAACGTCGTCTCCAAATGTTGCATACCAGGAGACGCGGACAATCTATTCGAGTAACGCGAGAAGACCGTAGAAGGCACACGAGGCACTCCTTTCTCGAGCATGTGGCGGTCGCCCAGATTGATCGGTGGCTGTGAGAGTGGACGCTTCTTCTGCAACTTTTTGGGTTGCTTCTCGCTGCTGACTGTACTATCGCTCACAGCAGATGTCGACTTTGAGAAGACGCTTGCTGCACTTTCTGCGGACATTAGACGAGGCAGACTTCGTCGGACAGATTTCCGCCACGACTTTCTGCGATCCATCTTCTCTTGTGGAGTCGGGTCTCGCTCAATGCTCTCCACGATATCTTCTTCGACGTTGCTCTCTATTGGCACAGGCTGATCGGTCTTTCCATCAATATGGCCAATGCGATCAGAGATATCGGCCAGTCCTTTGCTGCTGTATACACGGCGTGTCTGCTTTGGTGGAGCCGGCATAGCTGGCGTCAAATATCCAGCAGTAGCAAGATGCGGGCGTGCTTCGACAGGTGAAGCATTCTCGGATGTGCTGTTTCTTGCGCTAGCGTTGGATGAGTAGCCCGAATCAACCTTAACTCCAACAGGCCTTCTTGGCTTTTGGCTGTATTGCGTTGGCACGTTAGGTGGTGGACGATTTGGAGCCGGATTTGAGTCCAATGGCCTCCGAGGTGAGATTGCTGGGGGATCTTGGCCGATGCTTGGAGGCATGATCACGACTTGCTCCCGGATGTCTGAAACTGGAGACATCGGTGGTCTTACGACGTCTTGAAGATCTGGCAGACCAGGCGTGTGAGCAGGCTCTCGTGTCGCAGTCATAGGACGTTGAACTACATCCTCAAGCCGCGGCACATTTGGTGGCCCCACCTCCCGTTCGACCCTTTTGTGAGGACTAGGTGGCATCTCGGCCATGTAATCGTTCGCGAGATTGTTTGCGCTTTGCGACCCTTCTGGTAAACGCAGGGCGACTGCAGGCAGTGTTGGCTCGGGCGTTTCCTCGAAAGAGAATCTTCGTCCAGACTGAGAAGGCAGAGATGCCATGCTTGGTGACGAGCGAAGCTGCCTTGAATATACGCTTTCTGCATCAGCATCCTGCGACGCCTCCAAACTCGCCATGCGAACCTCCTGCTTGAGTGGACTCGTCTCGCGAGGCTGTGGAGTGTAATCCAGGACCCTACCTCTTCCACGCGATTGGTTCTCCGCACCAGATGGCGCGTTCCACGGATTCTGTGGCATTGTAGGCGTTTGCTTCGAGGATGGCCTGCTATCATCACCACGTTCCGACGCAGTGAAGTAGTTCTCGTCTTGACCATCGCTGACCTTCCGATCTGTGCGACCCGGCGAAGCCATGCTCGGAACTGGAGACGGGCAGCCATTGACCACCTGGAGTGAACCGTGCTTGAGATTGCCCAATTGTGAGTAGTCAAACTCCGAGGGCGTTTGTGCTCTTTGCTCAAGATTCTCCGATGGCGGCTCCATCAAGTCCATACTTGAAAGTCGTGCCAACGGGCTAGCACCCATCATGTCTTTCGTCCAAGATTGTCTTGGTTGAGATG
Organism: Scolecobasidium constrictum UM 578; assembly: GCA_000611715.1. Classification (NCBI taxonomy): domain Eukaryota; kingdom Fungi; phylum Ascomycota; class Dothideomycetes; order Venturiales; family Sympoventuriaceae; genus Scolecobasidium; species Scolecobasidium constrictum. The sequence continues at coordinate 137,200 of AZYM01000184.1, forward strand.
ACGGCGCCGGTACTGCTTTGCGCAACACCGCTCTATCTGACTTGCCCAAGCTGAATCTGGTAGCCACGCCAGGTTGTGCGAACGATCTTCGACGGATTACTGAGGCGGTCGCAGGGTCGATGTCGTCAGGGATTTCACACTCGTTCACTTGCGCCAACGAGTCTCTGCTTCCCATTGGCATTAGAGCCTTTTCTATACGATGTTAGTTCATGTGCATCAATCTCAGACCAGATAACATACGTAAAGCAGCCATATCTTCGGGTGAGGCAGTCTTCCTCAGCTCGTGCAGTATAGCAATTGCAGACTGCAAGTCAATGGGCCTTTCGCTCGTCATGGACAGCTGCGACCCATTATGAAGCTGCGCTGCTGAGGATCGTGCACTGATTGTGTTCGTGCCTTTTGAGTTCCGTCTGGATAGTGTCCGGACGACACTAGCAGCAAGCGAGTCCATCGTTGGCTGCTTGTGAATCTGCGGCGAGCTATCCACGGGCGACAGAGTATGCGAGAGCGATTGGTGTCGAAAGCTCTCGCATGGAGCACCATCACTTGTCGGTGAAGCAATGATGCTTGGGCTTCTCTGCGAAGTGTGCTCGAGCGAAGTGGAGTCGGCCTGCAATCCGTCTGGTAGGCTTGCCGGAGACAAAGACTTGGATGACCTCGCATTGACCTGTGTTTTAGGTTTCGCGATCTTGCGGTCCTCCGGCGAGGACTGTGCATTACCCATGATCGATGTTTATCAAGCTTCCTTATGCGAGGAGCAACATCAATCGAGAGACTTCCGACAACAAAACGCCCGGAATCCCCAGCCTCAGTCTACCTGATCATAGCAGCGTAGAGTTGCACACTGATCACAGAATATGCACTTTGCCAGATCGTGCAGGACAGACGAAGCTCCCCTCAAAGTCGTCGTAAACTCGGTGGCTGCGGTGGAGAGCCTTGCAGAGTCTAGGATGTACTCTGCATCTAGCGTCAACCTCCAAATATTGAAAAAAGACAGCCAGAAAGTGATGTGTGAGACAAAAGTGTATGAAATTCGGGACCGACTATTCTCGTACACGAGGATATTCGTCAGGGCCAGGTATGTGTCTCAGCGAAATGTGCGATATGCTGGCTTGGAACTTGGGGAAATGAAGAGTGATCATCCAAGTCCAAACCCCAGCAACCGGATCGTATACAGAGCACAGGCTGGAAACCGGTCCATGCGCCGTGCAATCACCAGCTCATTAGCCACACGATCTGCATTGTTCCGAAGCTGTTTCCGAGCTAGCTTGCCTCAGATCAGATTGTGATTGGTGTCTCAGATGATCAGAGTCGCAAGTCAGTGGCGGTGCAAGCAGAAGACCTGGCATCGAGCTGTTGAAATGCCATGATGTTCTTCAGGCGAGATTCGTATGCTGTCGAGATCAGCGACAGATCCACGCTTTCAGGTCAGGTCGGTGTATGTCTCTGCCTGTGATATCAGAATTGCCGAAACATGATGACCTTGCCACTCATTATCGCATGATTGCGCAGGAGCTTGATCCCAGCCAGAAGTTGGAAAGTTGGTAGCTTTCATGCATGGCCGCGAAAGGCCGCGTCTCCGTAGCGCCTGGCTAGATAGAGCAGCACAGCGCCTGGACACGGCTCAAGAGACTTTTGACTTCTGCAAGTCATCTTCACGGTCCCAATCGAATCTTCACGCGGATCGAAGCTTCATGAGTGGACGAGGACACTTTGATTTTGAGATCTTTCAGATACAGCTGTTGCCTGAGGCTTAGTAGGCCTAATACGTAACGTAATTCACTACCGAGCCAATCGCACTACCGAGTCGATCGCTAAATTATATATAAGCTCTTTAATCGATTATAGCTATATAATAATATAATTAGATTAGCTATCTACTAATTTATTATATTAATCGGCAGTATAGTTATAGCTATAATAGATAAAATAGTTTAGTAGCCCTACGTGGCCTCCTCAAGGCGTACTTTTTAGTAATAGAGTTATATATACTCTACTATTATATTAGACTACTTAAGGTAATTATATTAGCTATAATAATACTTACGTATCTATAGTAACTAGAACTAGATCTTAGTTTATATAACTTCGTCTATACTACCGTTTACGCTTCTACCTCTTATTTATACCTCATAATCGCTCGTTATCTATAGTAAGAAGAACTATACTCTATATTACTATTTAATAGCCCTTAATAAGTTAACTTATAGCTCGATCTATCGGCGTAGGTAGACTATATAAGCGATATTCGATAAGGCCCTTAATTAAGGATATTTATTACTCTAGTTAAGTAATATTATATAGCGTTTCTAACTACTATTACTCGAGTAAAGTTAGTACTCTATTTAGCGGTATATATAGCTAGATCGAGAACCCTAAAAGGACTCGATCTAGATTAAATAGTACTAGACTACTTATAGCGAAGCTACTCTATATATTAGTAACTAAAAGAACCTAATTTCGTACTTATATAAAGTAAGATAAGAAGTCGGACTTATTAATATAATTAATACTAAGACGGCTAAGCTTAGAGACTTAAAATCGATATACGTATTTAAGGGCCGTAAAATAGCCTACGTCGAGAGGCTAAAGAAGGTATAATAAGTATAGTAGTATATATAATATAATAATCGAGTTTTATATATAGTATTAGTTAAATACTAGTATTACGTAGCTATTATATCTATCGAGAATAAAAAGACGATACTTACTAATCGATTTTAGCGCCGTATACTTATTAAATACCTCTATAAGCTACCTTATTCTAAGCTTATTTAATATCTAACTATTTTTACTAACTATAATTATTTAATTAGGGGGAATTATATTCTCTTCGTACTAATTAGATAGATAGATCTTACCCTTAAAGATAATTATCGGCGGGAGGCTCTAACTAGTTATACTAATTACCTTAATCGCTATTACCTATTCGCGATTACCTAGCTAGATCTATAATAGTCTACCGTACTTCTCTAATATAGTTATAATACGCGAAGTACCTATAAGCCCTATCGTAAATCCGGTCTCGTCGAAGTTATAGATATCTACTATTTAGATACCGTACTTCTTAATTATATTATCTATAAGCTAAAACTAATCCTTAATTATTATTAGGTCTTTATATTAGGCGCGCTAATAGTCGTACTAGCGTATAAAACTTAATTTAAGTACTTATCGACGTTTAGTATACTTTAAAACCTAATTTACGCCTAGAGTAGTAGAGGGACCTACGCGTTCTTAAAGTAGTATTATCGCCGTATCTTTAACTACTTTAACTACTAGTAGATACCCTCGGTTATCTATAGATAGGATCTAATACTCTAATTTATCCTCCTCGTTCTTTATAAGTTTATAGCTATTAGCGCGTTAATTAACGCGTATAACGCGTCCTTAGATATAATTCTATAGTATAGTATATAGGACGCTGAACGCGTTTATAGTAGTTTTAATACTTAAAAAATATCTAGTCTAATAGGCCTACTTTACGAGAAGAATTTAGCCTTTATTTTAAAGCTTTTTTACGTGTTATTATGCAGCTATAATCGATTAAAGAGCTTATATATAATTTAGCGATCGACTCGGTGGTGCGATCAGCTCGGTAGTGAATTACGTTATCTAATATGGATCTGGAAATTAAGACACCACGAAGCTAGATACGTCTCTTGTCCAGCACGAGCGACATGGATTCCATTATACAGAGCCTCGTTGACAGTATGAAGACTGTGAAGGCTCGCCGGTCATCTTCCTTCCACATCGCCAGGGCTCCATCATAAGGATCCGACGAATTTTTCTCATGGACGGTGATCCGTCAAAATCGCAAATACCAGCTTTTTCGATGCATGCCGGCCAGGCACATGAGTTGTGCAACTCGCTCTCGATCCTTGAACCCTTTTGGCTTATGTGCAAGGCCTTGGTATAGTCCTGCAGTATTGGAGCGCGGTGCGATGGCGATTGGCTAAGGCATCTTCGTGTTGCGTGCGGACTCCGAATTGTCCACATCCATATGCTCGCTGGAGAACTTCGATACCGCCTGGTGGCCCTGAGCACCATCGATCTTCTGTTGGTCGCCTCTTCATGGTTCTGTGATGCTGAGACCGCGCCTGTTCCACCAAGGCCAAGGTTGGCCATCTGCTCCATCATCTTCGTCTCCCTCCTCTTCTGCTGCTTCCTCAGATTCCTCTTGCGGTTCTCTTCTTGCTTCCTCTTCTTGACGTCAGCATCTATGACAAGGCCAGCCATCATGCTTGCCATCTTTTGCTCATTCTTCCTCTGCAGCTTAGCATCACGCTGGCGGGCACTCTCCGCCTTTCTCTGCAGCTTAGCCTCCCGCTTTCACATATGCTCCTCGTGCCTCTCCTACCTAGCTTCTTTCGAAATCGGGGGTTTAGGCATCGCAACCGGTCGACCGAGCAGCTCGTAATCCGCCTTCGAGAGAAACACCACGGAATCTGCTGGTGGCACAAGCTGCCAGTCTTCGAAATCCTCGCTCACTAGGTTGCCGTCGGTCTCCTGTCGCTGCGGACCTCTCAGCTCGTCTAGAGCTCCTCGGAGTTCGCTCAAGGCTTTGCCTTTGTACAGGCCTCGAGTTTCGCTACCGCCTCGAGCAATTGTGTAGAGGCTTTCTGCAATGGAGTGCAACGACTACGAATCGTTAGCAACCTTCACACTGTAGGTCTGTGCAACACACCTCAGCACATTTGGGGTCTTGTGCATTTGTCGCCATCAGGCAACACGTTTTGATGCGTAGGTAACCGGAAAGTGAAGGGAGCAGCAACAGCTTACGACACTCTGCGGTGCCGAGCTCGATCTTTCTGGCGTTGAAGAAGGCCTCAGCCCTCTTGAAAAAGTTTTGTGCTTTATATGATCGACTAATACGCGCTTCGGGCGCCATCTGGTCGCTTACTTGACAGTTGTGGAACAGGTTGGTTCAGAATCACAATTTCAGTTTTGAAGGCGGAGAAAGGGTTGCCTCTGGGACGACACCTTCTTCTACGTCACCGCTACCTTGCATATTGTGACAAGTGAATATCGTAAAACTACACTGCTGGCCACACGGGAATTTACAATGTGCTGTTATTCTTGGAACTTTCCGCATTCGCATTCACGTTGCCGGCAATCGGATTCGAGAGAAGGAGGTCACGAAAATATCAGCCAACTTGTCAATTGAGATTCTGGAAGAGAAAGAAGACTAAGGCCACCGAGCCTGTTGTGACTGTGTTGAAGGTGGCTTTTTTGGGCGATGGATTGCTATGCAGGTCTCGCACATGGTGCAAAGCTTCAACAGATCAATGGCAACGCCAGGAGACTGGACATTCATCTTCCTCCATGTAGTGCTTGCCAACAGTCGAACAGTGTTTTGCTGGCTGAAAATCATGAGACTATGAGATGGTCGTTATTGGTTGTTTTACATGGCGTCCTACCTCCTAACAAGGCGATCGAATTTGCCCACGAATAGTCTAACGCGTGGACATACTCGATCAATCTCGGCTCTCAATCGCTCAGCGGTTCGGCGACTTGAAAGGCACTTTACTTGAACTGTTGCTACTTTGAAACGATTTCTAATGCTCTCACGTGCGAGGCTGAGCTCGAAGCGGCTTACTCTAGCGGATCTGAGGCATCGGAAACCGGAACTTTGCGCCACAAGATGATTTTTCGACTCACAAAAATCCAATACGAATCTCTCTCCCAAAGCACAAAGAGAATCGATCCATTGCTGCTCGCCGCAAGCTGTCAGGCTTCGCATGAGTTCGAATGAGTCATTCCAGAGGCTTCTACTTCGACCATTTAAGATAGCTCGGCTTCGCCACCTGCAGGAACCACCCAGAACACCCCAGCACCATGCTAGCTCTTGCCAGAGAATTATTGTCGTTCTCAGGAACACTCCTTCCAGCATCTGCTTTCGACATTGTTATCGTGGGATATTTTTGTGAAGCCCACATTTCACACGAGGTCTCGTTTGAGACACTCGTTTGCGAACGCAAAATTCGGCGTACAAATTCGATAGACGTCACTATTGAAGGAATTCTGCACACGATCGAAGCCAGATCTTCAACACGGCAGAACAGAACCAACGCAGTGACTTTCGAGTCTCTTCAAATATGACAGACGCTGTTCCTACGGGGCTCGCTGCGGCTTTAAATGAGAGAGGTCGACGACCACGAGGACCAAGACGAGGGCGCGGCGGCGCGAGAGGTGGCAATCGCCAAAACCAACAAGATACATCAAACCATGCAGAATCATCACACCCACCACAGACGCCGGCTCCGGACCAGCCAAGCAATCCGCAAGCATCCCAATCGCGAGGAAGAGGCCGGGGTGGTCATGCTCGAGGACGAGGGCGAGGCAATCGACAGGGCGCGCCAACACCGGCTCGGATGGCTCATGGAAGAGCTTTCGGCGGTCAACTCACAGGCGTAGACGAGGATGCCATGTCAGAGTCCGGATCTGTCCAGCTTCAAGCCGATGCGCCAGTCTTTGTGCCTGGTCAGGTGTCAGCTTCACAGAACCAAGCAAGGATACCACTACGGCAGCGGAAGCGGCGAATGTCGAAGTCCACAGCAGCTGATCTACCGACCCGGATACACGAAGACATCGACAACGGCAACTACGAATGCATGATCTGCAGTAATGAGATCTACCGCAACTCGAAGATCTGGGATTGTTCGGACTGCTGGTCGGTGTTTCACATTTCGTGCATCAAGAAGTGGGCTTCATCGGAGGGCTCTGCAATCCAGCAACGACGAGAAGAGGATGGCTCACTACCTCCGCCTCGACAGTGGCGATGTCCTGGCTGCAATCTGCCCAAAGACGAGAAGCCTAACAACTTGATGTTCACGTGCTGGTGCACGAAAGAAGTGGATCCGAAGTCGTTGCCAGGATTGCCTCCATTCTCATGTGGCCAGACTTGTGCGCGAGATCACATACTGCCGAAAGACTGTCCTCATCCTTGCCATCTCAGCTGTCACGCTGGACCATGTCCACCTTGCCCACAAATGGGTCCTACCCAGTCATGCTTCTGTGGCCGTGAAAGTCATACACGGAAATGCGTCGACACGGATTACAAGAATGGCTGGAGCTGCGGGCAGGTGTGTGGCGAGATGATGCCTTGCGGCGAGCACTTTTGCGATCGGCCATGTCACGAAGGGCTATGCGGCGCATGTGAAGTCAGAGTGGAGGCGAGGTGCTATTGCGGACAGGTCGAGAAGAACATCTTATGCTGCGATCGAGAGGACGAGAAGAAGAGCAGGAGGACGTACAAGACGGAAGCGGGCGAGGAAATCAAGGAGGAGTGGACTGCTGTGTTCCATTGTGCGAATACATGTGGCAGACTATTCGACTGCGGTGTTCATGCCTGCGAAAAAGCTTGTCATGTCCAGGACGAAGCAACGTCGCACTGCCCACGATCGCCAGACATCATCACGCACTGCCCGTGCGGTAAGACACCTCTTGCAGACTTGACTGAGCGGGTGAGAACATCCTGCACAGACAAGATTCAACCATGCAAGAGAGCGTGCGAGAAGGAGTTGCCATGCGGCCACAAGTGTGAGAAGATCTGTCACATTGGCGATTGCCCTCCTTGCCTTCTCAAAATGTCAATCAATTGTCGCTGCGGACGCACATCCGTCAGGACAATATGCCACCAAGGCGACATCGAGCCACCAGAATGCATGCGCACATGCAAAGCGACACTCAATTGTGGGCGCCACGAGTGCGGCGAGCATTGCTGTACTGGGGAAAAGAAGGCTGCGGATCGACAGAAGCGCAAGCCACGAGCGCTCAATGCAGGGCCAGCACCGAACGACTTCGAAGCAGAGCACATTTGCACCCGCATTTGTGGCCGTCTGCTGAAGTGCAAGAATCATACCTGCCCGGAGTTGTGCCATCGTGGACCATGCAAGAGCTGCCGCGAGGCTGTCTTCGATGAGATTGCTTGCAATTGTGGCCGTACGGTGCTTCAGCCTCCTCTCCCATGCGGTACACTTCCACCGCCGTGCACTTTCCCTTGCGAGCGAGAACGTGACTGCGGTCACGCTCAGGTACCGCACAACTGCCATCAGGACGCGGAGCAGTGCCCTCCCTGCCCATACTTGACTACCAAGCGGTGTCTCTGCGGCAAAGACGAGCTCAAGAATCAACCTTGCTCCTCCAAGAACGTACGCTGCGGTAAGATCTGCGGTCGTCGCTTGAAATGCGGGTACCATCACTGCCGCAAGACCTGCCACAAGCCCGGCGAATGCGAAGACGCCGGTCAATCCTGCCAACAGAACTGCGGTAAGGAGAAGACATGCTCACATCCATGCGAGTACAAGTGCCACGTTCCATCCATCTGCAAGGAAGATAAGCCATGTCAGCACAAGATCTTCATAACCTGCGACTGTCAGCGGATCAAGCAGGAGATCAAGTGCGGTGCCACGCGTTCCGCGCCTGGAAATGCAAGCAAAAGCCTTAAATGCGACGATGAATGTGCGCGTCTGGAGCGTAATCGCCGCCTCGCCCTCGCATTGAATGTCGACCCCGAAACTCGCCAGGACGACCACATTCCTTACGCCGCTGAGACACTGAACATGTATCTTGAGACCCCGGCTTGGTGCCAGACTCAAGAGAAGGTCCTCCGTGCCTTTGCTGCGGATCCGGACCAGAAACGGAAGAGATTCGAGCCTATGAAGACGCGACAGAGGGCATTCATACACAGTCTGGCAGAGGATTTTGGATTCGACACCGAGAGTGCTGATCCGGAACCGCACCGGCATGTAGCTGTGTTCAAGACACCGCGCTTCGTGATGGCACCGATGAAGACGTTGGGTGAATGCGCACGGATACGGCAGATACAGCGACAGGTGCAATTGGGCTCTGCTACCAGAAGCACTGCCACCATCGTGTCAAAGGAAGCCCCAAAACTGAGCAACGTAGTCGGTGAACCCTTCAACGCCTGGCTAATCAGCAACGCTCGCTTCGGCCTCACAATCGAAGATCTCCGCGCAGCCATCACACCCGCCCTCTCCACCTCCCCCACCCACAAAGACGGCGTCGAAATCTCCTTCCTCCCCAGCGAGGATATCGTCCTGCACCCCTCGCCCAGCCATCCCTTTGCCACTCCCAAAACCCTCGAAGACCACCTCACCTTCCTCAAAGAGCCCCTCGCGCGCGCCCTCGCTGGCCCACCGTATTTAGGCCGCGTCCAACTCGCCCGCGTGGACGACAGCCTCAACATCCTCCGCCGCGAATCTGACGACGCGAAGAGCAGCGGCTGGAGTCAGGTGGCCAAGGCTGCTGCTGCGCCGCGGCGCGCGCCGGTGGAGAGCGGGGTGAAGGTGAGTCGGAATAACTTTGCTGTGTTTGAGACTGCGGCTGCGAGGGCGGCGAAGAAGAAGAAGGTGCCGAAGATTGAGAGGGAGCCGACGGTGGATGATTGGGAGACGGCGGAGCTGGAGGATGAGGAGAGGGAGAGGAGGGCGGCGAGTGGGGACGAAGGCGGTGATGGAGAGGTGGCTGAGGTGGATGGTGGTAATGCAGATGTGGCTAAGGTGGACGAACAGGTGAGCGTGCCAGCAGATGGGGGGCGCTGCGCGAATCAGTGAAGGTGGATTGACTCAAATTGAGGTTGACTCGCCGCGGCTCTGACAAGTTGCAGGCGCGATGCCTATTACGCCGATGCCGTATGCCTGTAGTGACTTAATAACGCCGGTTCATTGTAGAAAGGGACGAGCAGATGAGTCAACCGACAATATTGAAGCACGGATACCTGATCCTCGTGCAACATAAGATTCATTCGTATCCGTCTCTGATATCTCTCTACTCGCTCTCGCTCTCACTCTCACTGTCTTCCTCAGCACCACCACCCTCACTAAATCCACCAAACTCGCTTTCCTCCCCTGCATCCTCGCCAGCACCGCGCTCGTTCATCACGAAACCCGCTAGACACGTGATCCGATTCCCCGTCTCGTACTGTGCGAGCAGATGGCCGACTTGCGGTACTTTACCCGCTGACGATTGCGCAGAGGACGCTTCGAGGGCGATCTCGAGTTCACCGGTGGAAAGGGACCACATCCGTATTGTGCCGTCGCTGGAGGCGGTGATGAGGATGAGGTTCGGGGCTGAGGGCTGGGAAAGGATGACGAAGTCCTTGATGCGTGAGGAGACGCCCAGGTGTCTGCCGCCGAGCTGGGCGATGAGTGGTGCTTGCGGATGTTTGTCTTCTTCGGTGGAGGGTGCTGCGTCCGTGTCGAAGAACAGTATTCGGCCGTCCTCCGTGCTGAGCGCGAGGATATTCCCCTCCAAACCGGCAACATAGCACATCTGGTGGACTTTACTCGCCGGCCGTGGGGACAGCACACTCCGCACCGCGCAATCGATATCGAATACCACGGCGCCCCTCTCAAAAGCTACTGCGAACTCTTCGCCATTCTTGTCCCATATGATCCGTTGCCCCTCGCCGGTGCCGTACTTGCCCTCCCCAACAGCGTCCAAAACGCTCCGCTCAAAACTCAACACACCCGCCTTCTTCCCCGTGACCAGGTTCCAGAGCCTCATGCACCTCTCGCCCTTGCCCACGCTGAGCATGAGTTTCATGCTTGGGTGCACGGCGAAGTCATTGACGCCCGCGGGGACTTCTCCAGGCGCGAACGTATCTCCCGACGGACGTCCCTGCGTCTTGGGCACAGGCGCCTTGATAGTAGACAGCACAGTCCAATCGCGCGTTCTTGCAATCGCAATCGTGTTATCCTCACTAGCCGTGAGCAGTTTCGAGCGACTCGGGAAGAGCAGCCGCGTCACGGGCCCGTTGTGGTGATCCAAGCTGCCGAGTTCCTTGTTCAGACTGTTCTGGGAGACCTTGACGCCGGAGAGGGAGGGGAGCTGTGGTAGCGCTTTTGCCTTTGAGGTGGAGGAGGTGAGGTCGTAGGGCGGGGTCGTGGAGAGGTTGTACAGGTTTATGCGCTCGTCGTTGCTGCCAGAGGCGAGGAGCAGTTTTTGGGGGGAGTCGGTGGGGGAAGGGACGGGGGACAGGGTTAGGCAGCGGATGGCGGAGGAGTGCGCGGTGAACATGAAGGTGTCTGTGAAGGTGATTTCGAGGTCTTCGTTGTCGTTGGCTTCGGCGTCTTTGCTCTTTTCTTTCGCGTCCGCGGTGTCCTTTCCTGTTGTGCCATTTTCCTTGCCCGTGGCTTTGGGTGTGACGTTGGATGTCTCCAGCGGCTGCAGGACTTGACGCGGTACGGCTGCGATGATGCCGTGAAGCACTTTCTCGTAGGAGCCTGCTATGATCTGGATATGCACGGGACTGGGCTTCGCAACTGCAATTTTCCGCGTCTTTGAATTGGGAGCGCCCGATTGCAGGGTCGTAACTTCCCGCTTTCGCTTAGCCATTGCAATCGAAAGAAGGAGCGATTGCTATGTGTGAATTTCAGGTAGAGGAATTCCAGCATGCAACTCTGGTGGAATCGTTCCTGCCAAACTTTTTTTCCATGATCGGCCATCCTGGGGAAGTCGCCGACGGCACTAACGCCTAGATCAGTCTAGCGCTGGCTTTGTCTAGAAGGCGCACAGGCCACTTTTTCAGCGGCGAGCACGGCAGCGTAGCACCTCACATCTCTGTTCCCCAAAGCAGAGGCCGCGCGAACCCAACACCAGGACCAGGCCGCAGCAGAACATCACGAACAGCGACCATACCACCGCCCTCGCCATCACAAAATCATCAAAGAACCGGAGTCCTCCATCGTCCGTGTTGCCGCCTCCATGCAGACGGCAATTTTGCCATCGCCCTAGCCAAATCATATGTCGTCGCTCGACGTCGTCAAAGCCCACCATGTTACCACGACAGAGCAGCAGTTGAGGTGAGTTGTGCACCGCTCCCGCCCCAACGCAACATCGAAAATGTTCCAAACTTGCTCGATATCATCTTTGCATCATGCGACAAGTATTGTACGATTTTTGGGATTTTACTGACGCGCGTTGGGTAGTGAGACTTCGAACAGGATCTCAGACGGCCTCGCTCAGCTGGTTCGAATTAGAGACTTTGTCCGCGCCTGCCAGGCGGTCCAGGGCCCCAAGGTGCCCGAACTCGACTACAGCGCTGCACTCACCACAGAGCAGTCGGCCTTTGTCGAAAACAATCACATCGCAAAGTGAGTGTCCTCTTCAGCATTTGCGCAATCGAAAATTCCGTATCGGCGCTGTCGTCGCGTTGTTGCTGACTGGCATTCTTGTGCGTGTAACAGCGGCCATGAGTTCGATGTAGCGAGCCTGCTCTCGCCCTTTGAGGATGTCACACCTCAGCCGACCACCCAACCTATCCAGCAGTCTTCATTACGCCCGCCGTCCCCTTCGCGCGCACGGTCACCGCTGTCGCCCATCTCGAATCCGTCTCGTGGAGCCCAGGCGCAAGACCGCATCTCGCCTGCGCCTATCGCATTGAAGAATGAACCTGCTGGTGCAACTGCGAATGCGCCCAAGGCTGTCACTGACACGCCTACGCCTCCGAGATCTCCAAGGGCTGCTGCCAATGAAGATGCGGAATCTGTTGCTGTTCAGCAGCTCAACGCAACATCGGAACCCAGCAGGACGAATGATCCACCGCGTAATCTTCACCCCACCGCAAGCGCTGTGTCTCCGGACCTGAGAACCCCCATGACGACGCTACCTGGCCCGAAGGAAAGGACGTCCAAGGTGCTGCATCTCCCGCCAAAGGAACAGCAGGAGCAGCATGTTCGTGAGGTGGAGAGAGCTCATGCTGCGCAACGTCAAAAGGAGAGGAAGGAGGATGAGCATGGACTTGGTTTGTCCGTGAATGTGTCAAATGCGGACCTTGTCTCATCTCCATCTTCTACTGCAGGTGCGTACTCGACGTCGACGCCGAAGCCCGCTCAGCATTCGCCGGACACGAGTCCGGACGCGGATTACACGCACGAGGAGCGGGAGAGGTTGCGACAGGCTAGCCTAGATCAGCTTGTGAAGGGCAAGGACAACGCGATGGATATGACACCGGATGCGCAGTTAAGGAGGGAAGAGGAGCAGGCTGGTGCGCAATCGGAGCAAGAGAGGAAGTCTGAGCGAGAAATGCAATCAGAGCGAGACAGGCAGTCTTTAGATGCAGGGTTCGCAAAGGCACAACTCGATCTACAGACACCGAAAGCACCTGCTAGACGGCGCACGGACAATCTCGAGATCGATATGAACGATGCCCCGTCGTCGATGAATACGCCTATGCAGCCTCCCAACACCGACGGCATGCAGCGACGCATGACCAGAGTAGCTTCAGGTGCCATGAGACAGAAGTCTGTATCGGAGATACTCGGTGAAGCGCCGAAGCTGACGAGCTCGACGAGCGCACTGTCTCGACGAGAGTCATTCGGTGCACTGATGTCGGATGGGGATCGATCAAAGCACTCGATGGTCGTCTTCTCGAAGGGTGATCAGTCTCACTCGCCGAACCGAAACAGTCGGCTCGAGCCAGATGGCTATCTCGCTCTTCGAGGAGCACAGGACGATGCGGACAAGGACTATCTACGGCCACTTTTCCTCCACCAAGCATACCAACCACCCCGCGCGCAAACATTATCCGATCTCATCCAGTCTGCCCACAAGACACTCACTACCACCAACATGTATGCCAACATCCGAGAAGGCTTCGACTACCGCATTCTGCGACGGATATACCACCTGCAGAATGCCAACAAATGGGCTTTCCGTCAGATGGCGAAGTTTCCCGACCCAGCGCCCCAAACATCGCATATGGACCATGTGCTTGCTGAGATGAAGTGGATGCGGACTGATTTCCGTGAGGAGCGGAAATGGAAGCAGGCTGGAGCGAGGAGACTGGCGGAGGCTTGTGCTACGTACGTGAACAGCTCCGAGGATGTCAGATCAACCATGCGGATCAAAGCTCGCATCCCACCCCGACCTGGAAGCCAGGACACAATGGAAGGCATCGAGGAGCCACCTGAGCTGGATCCCTCTGGCTCAACGGACTCGGGAGACTCGCTAGCTGACGATGAGATCGTGCCTTTCCCAACGCTGTCGACCGTGGCTCCTGCTGCCCTCTTCAATCTGGGATACGATGATGTCGTGTTCGAGATTGATGACAGCCCTGCTTCTGATGGCATACTGCAGGAGCTGCCGATGTACGAGAGCAAGCCGCTTGAGCCTTCGCCATTTAATAACACGAGGAACTCCTTGATTCCTGTTTCGAAATACGTCACTGGCAAGCTCGTGCCAAAGCCAGCTCAGATCCTGCGAAAGCGAAGTCGATACGAGTACGAGTCTGAGGATGAGGAACCCGTCTCGCGACCGACGTCATCAAAGAGAAGAGCTTCCGAGGTCTCAATGTTCTTGTCGCCTGCACGACGGTCACCGAAGCGGAGAGAAATTTCACCCGAGGCTGCGGATGTCGCATTGTTTGACCCGATCAACAGACACATCCGAGATCGACTCCACGCTAATCACGCTTTCAGACCGCCTTCTGAGTTTCCGATGCCAGCGACTAGCTTCTTCGAGTGGAGACAGAATTCTCAATGGACGTGGGACGAAGACCAGAAACTTCGCAATGCTGTCAAGAAGTTCTCGTACAATTGGTCGCTCATCGCTATGGACCTGCAGCAGTTCAGCCAGCCCTCGATGTTTGTCGCCGCGCAGGAACGACGTACGCCTTGGGAGTGCTTCGAGAGATGGGAGCAGCTTGAGGGTCTGCCGAACGACATGGACAAGACGTCGTACTTCCGCACGTACCGGTCAAGGATTCAGGCTGCTAACCGCAACGTTGAAGCACGAGCTCAGGCTGCGCAACAGCTTGCAAGTCAAAATGGCAACACCATGACTGTGCGACGCAGAACGGAGACGAATCCATTCCGTGTGCAGAGACGCAAGGACGACAGACACATGATGATGATTGGGGCGATCACGAAGCTGCAACGCAAGCGGGAGACGCACCAGCACCGGCAACTGGAGTCTGCCAAGGCTGCTGCGCTCAGGAAACAGCACAATGATGCGAACCAGAACAAGAATGGGAATATCCACACGCCGCAGGAGTTCAGCCGCATGAAGCATGAGAGGGAGCAGAAGATTCTGGAGAGGCAGGAGATGTACAGGCAGCAGCTTATGCAGGCGCAACAGGCGAAGGTGGCGCAGATGCAGGCGAATATGCGGGGAGGTGGTGGAGGAGGGCAGCCAGGACAAGGCCAGGGTATGCCCAATGGAGGCCAGCAGGGCGCGACGTCGAGCGGATCCCAAGGCCAACAACCCCAGATGGTCAACGGCCACCAAAACCCCCAGCAGCAGAACGGCGGCAACATCCCCCGTCCCAATTCGCAGGGCATGATGCAGAATGGCTTCCCGCAGCAGGGCATGCAAGGCATGCAGATGCCCAACGGAGCGCAAATGCAGGGCCAGCAAAGACCGATGAACCCGCAGACCCAGCAGGATATGCGCATGCTGATGGCGCAGAGGCAGGCGTACGCCATGCAGGCTCAGCAGGCGGGTGGTGCTGGTGGGAATAACGCCGTCAATAATCTGGCGGCTGCGCACCTCGCGGGGCAGATGGGGACTCCGCAGATGCAACTTGCAGCTGCCATGGCGGCCCAGCAGCGCAACCAGCAGAACGCGACGAGTCCGCGCGCCCAAGGCCAGGGAGCAAACCAGAATAGTAACAACGGACAGTATGCCCAGCAAGGCGGCCAGGCGAACCAGCTGAGCTCCGGGTATCAACCGGCGCTGCTGATGCACCAGCAGAGAGTCATGCAGGAGTTCCCGCACTATACCCCACAACAGGTGCTGCAGACAGCGAACGAGCGTCTCAAGAGCCAGATGGCGCAGATGCAGCGCAATGCGATGAGTGCGGCGAGCGGTCAGTCTGGCAATCAGCAGTCCCCCGCTGGAGGAAACTCCGCAACCCCGCAGCAGCAAATGACGAACAACATGATGATGCAGCAGAACTTGCAGATGCTGGCGCAGGCGAACAACAACAGTGCAGGCGGGAACAATCAATATGGTGTCGCGAGCACGCCGACACCTGGTCCGGCGGGGCAGGGGAGTCAAAGTCCGCAGCAACAGTACGCGAATGCGATGGCAAGGAGCCAGCTCAGTCATGCCAGGATGGGGAGTGGAAGTCCCGGGATGGGCGTTGCGATGCCGGTGCAGCAGCAGGGTGCGGGTGGGAGTAGGAGTGCGACGCCAGCGAGGCCGGGGAGTTCGATGGCGACGCAGCAGGGACAGGGTGGTGGGGGGAGCCCGGCGCTGTGAGGGGGGTACGTAGGGCTAAGGGAGGGGTGGAGGGAAGACCTGAGTATTCGTGTATATAAACTTTGAAAATTGTGTTTTATGAAGGTTGATCACTAATCATCCGCCTTTGTCTTGAGGCTTTGCTTTTCTGCCTGCATGTGGTGAACAGACCCGACGGCTTCTGCGTCTTCGCCACTGAGCGAATGGGCTTGCGAGAGCCTCACTATTACGCGATCAGATATCAGGCAGGCTACATTCAGGGATGAGATCACGTTCACTCCTTCTCCTCGCCAACGCACCGCGTAATCTCCACCCCATCGGGCACGCCCGTCGGTTCAAAGCTATTCACCAGCTTACTCTCATACACCAACCCCGGGTTCCCCACCCTCGTCGTATCCAGCTTCGCCATCCCCTCACGCTTATTATACTGGTTCGCGCTCCTCGACGCGAAGCGGGCGTCCACCCCGTTCGCGCCCTGGTGTTCTTGGGAGGAAGCAGAGTGGAGAGCGGCTCGCTTTTGGGATACGGAGGAGCGCACATACTCGAGGTAGGGTGGGTTCCCAGGTTTAATCACGTTGTCTGCGCAGAGCACACTGCCTGGACGGATGAGGCCGAGTTCCTCGCATAACTTGAGGTCCGTGGTGTAAGCGGGCTTGTAGTGGTCGAGGAACATCATGTCTATCCTGCCCTCGCCCTTCCCTTCTCCCTCGAAAGCACCAGAAGAAGCAAGACGATGGATGGACTTGTCGCTGGCGCCGATGACGACGGTGACGGTGTTGGAGAGGCCCGCGAGGTCGACGAGGCTGGAGATGACGGCGCCGAATTCGGGGTTGCGCTCGAGGGTGTAGTATTTACCACCGGGAGAGGCGGCGCGCAGGGTCGAGGCGAAGAGGATGCAGCTAGGGCGGGTTGTCAATTGATTCGTGGGGTTGAGGTTTAAGCTGACTGCTGGGATGGGGAGAGTACGGGTCTTACGAGTAGCCTATGTAGCCGCCTAGTTCGACCTGTTGTAGAATGTCAGTTCGTTGCCTGTGATCTTCGCTCCCATGCTCTTCCTTGGAATTGGGGCGCGTACCATCACTTTTGGCTGAACCTCCTTGATCACGTCTGTGACTATCCTGCCCTTATCCTCGCCCACATTCATGAGATACTTCTTCGTGCGTGCATATTCGTCTATGGCTGCAAGCACACGCGATGGATTCCCACGTATCGATTCGATGTCTTCCCTATTGTAGATGTAGTGCAGCAGCTCTATCTCGCGTCCATCGTCAAAGAAGGTATCCTCTTCCTGCGCGGCATACGCTTTCGACTCGTCAAACGAAGGCATTTTTTCTCAATTGATCGTTGTTTACAAAATCTCAACACAGGAAGAATTGAAGCTGTTTTCGCGAAAGCTCACGCGTTGACTACCTGAGCTCTGTCGGACGAGACTCCACCCCTCTCATCCTCACACAGGCAAAACCTTCATCCACACCCAGCATCCCTGTTCTTGCTCTTCCTTCCGGGGCACTTTTGCGTTTCTCAGTACCAGACTTGGACAAGCGCTCGTGTCACCAGTCAAGTGATTTACGCGTTACTGACGTGATCGATCGGCCGAACGCGTTACGTGGGATGTGTAGATGTCATGGCGGGGTCGCGTTTTGGCTTGTGACAATTGAGGGGTAATCTTGACATCAAGACACTAAGATCAATCCAACACCAGAGAAATTTCTTCCTTGTATGACATGCGTCGGTAAGATCCGTTTCTTGTGTCTTGCCCAATCTGAGAATGGACGCAGTTCTCGACAGGTCGAACGCTGGTGTTCTCGTCGTGTCGTCAGCTATGGCGTGCAGGGAGACTAGTTTTCGTCTTGACGTCTTCTTGTGGCTCGGCCAGTTGTGTACTAGGACGTTTGATGCACACGGTTCCTGCAGGGCAGGGCAAGGACAAGTAGATGCCAGTACAGGATGGACAATTTTTGTCTGGATGCTAATGTCCGCATTGATCGAGTATAGTGCTCATGATGAGGCTCTCGCGCAGACGGGCTCGGCCTGTCACTGGGAGGGAGTGCCTCCGCCGGAAACGTGCATTCGCGCCCAAACGCAAGGGACACTGCTCCGAGAAGCTGGAGATTGTTGTTCAGGTGTCAATCACTGATCTGACGGTGTTGCGATGCCGCTAAGATCGGATCTGCCACCGAATCATAAGCACGCCACGCATCACAATCCTCCCACGACGTACTGCGGTCCTGCAGAATCCACAATGGAAGATGGCATTCCACAGAATCCCCTGTGGAGAATCCAGCTTTCTCCCTGGTGATGAGACGGGATTTGCATTCTACAATATGCAACTAGCCTCCATCGAGGTTAGAGGCAAACGTACAACGTTTGCACACTTATGACAACAACACCATCTTCATCTCCAACCGAGCCGGGATTGACCAATTGCGCCGCGCACTACCTACCTGTTGCAGCTGTTCTAAGGCCCATTCAAGCGGCGAGATCGGGTTCCTGGCGGTAGCCTTGGAGATCTTAGCAAGATCTATTGCGGGCTCAGGCCAAGAGATATTGCCTGATGTCTGTTTCCAAGTACCGTTGTCCCTTGATCGTCGTCCCAGCATGCCCTGCCGGAGAAGCGCAGAACGCTAGCATGACACACTACGAGCAAGTCTTACTGGATACTTGGAATAAGACCTCAACATGGTGTAATAGACCGTTGTAAACAGGAATCTGGTCCTGCTGTGGGCCGTGTATACTGCCGATGCCAGGGCTTGTCCAAGGTATGGTTAAGTACCGGTGATGTCTCCCAGTTCCTGGGCGAGGACATCATCCTTCTAGGTTACGTCTTGCACCTGTCATACCAAGTTGCTGAACTCCTCGAGTACCAGAGAGTTCTACCGTTTCTCATTCTTCCTCTCTCCCTTACATCCTCAATTCAACACTGAGTTATTTCGTTGCAAGACGAATCCAACATCCCACCACCACAACCATGTCTGACATGAAGGCTTCGGTCACCGAGACCGCCAACGGCTTCGACGTAACTGGCTACGAGAAGATCGAGTACGACTTCAGCTTCATCGACGGCGTCTTCGACACCAAGCACGCCGATCTGGCCAACTGCTACAAGCCATGGGGCCGCTGCCTGGCCGTCATGGACATGAACATCTACAACGTCTACGGGGAGCAGATGCAGGCGTATTTTGATCACTACGGGCTCGACCTGAAGATCCACAAGACCATGATTGGCGAGAAGGCCAAGTCGATCGAGACGCTCCTCAGCATTGTTGATTCCATGAATGAGTTTGGCATCATCCGCAAGGAGCCTGTCCTCGTTGTCGGCGGTGGCCTTGTCACCGATGTTTGCGGGCGAGTCCTCCAACCTGTACTCTGGCCTATGATAAGCTCCCTAAGAGGCTGCAGTCCCCATGCTGAGAGAATGTCGTTGTTAACAATTTCCATAGCTTCGCTTGCGCTGCGTACCGTCGCAACACGAATTACATTCGCATTCCGACTACAGTCATTGGATTGATTGATGCGTCCGTCTCCATCAAGGTCGCCGTTAACTACGGCAACTACAAGAACCGCCTAGGTGCCTATCACGCGCCTCGACACACCTTCCTGGACTTCGGTTTCCTGCGGACCCTGCCAAAGGGCCAGGTACGAAACGGCTTCGCGGAACTGATCAAGATCTCGACGTGTGCGCATTTGCGTACATTTGACTTGCTCGACAAGTTCTGCGAGCAGCTCATCGATACTGGATTTGGCCGCATGGATGGCGCATCTTCGGAAGTACGAGCCGCTGCGGATGAGATAAACCGCGCGGGTATCTTCGAGATGCTGAAGCTTGAAACGCCCAATCTGCATGAGATTGGGTTGGACCGAGTTATCGCATATGGCCATACGTAAGTGACTGGTCACTTTTTCAGAATTCCCATTGTTTTTGCAAGGTCTCAGACAACGCAATGGACTTGTTGCTGATGTCGTTTCAACAGCTGGTCACCACTGCACGAACTTGTCCCAGACGTGCCCCTTAGACATGGACATGCCATCTCGATCGACATGGCATACTCTGCGACACTGGCCAACATGCGAGGTCTGTTGAACGACACCGACTACAAGCGGATCTTGGGCTTGTTCTCGCGAGCAGGTCTGTCGATGGATCACCACCAATTCGATGAGGACGTCCTAGACAAGGGCACAAAGCAGATCCTCAAGACACGAGACGGCAAGCTGCGCGCTGCAGTCCCAAGCCCGCTCGGTAGCTGCGTCTTCCTCAACGACGTCTCGCAGGACGAGATGTTCGCTGCGCTGCGAAAGCACAAGGAAGTCGTGAAGGACTACCCGCGCAACGGCGAGGGCCTCGACGCCTTCGTCGACGCCAGCGACACCGGGTATACCATGAACAATCGCCCTGTGGAGGAGGCGCTGAATGGCCATGCCAATGGCAATGGCGCAAGCAACGGTGTTGCAAGGAAGACCGTGGTTAATGATGATACCTCCACGAACGGGTATGCGAACGGCGGTCCGGTCCAGGATGTGTTGTCCAAGAAGGTGGCGATGCATCATGCGTCTGCTCCGGAAGGGGTCGACGGCCTCCAAAAGAATGGGGTAGCCAACGGGAACATCAACGTGTTTGTGAATGGGAACGGGCACGCCAATGGTTCGGCCCATTAGAAGTATCCAATCATACGCGTATGCTGGGATGCTGCTCAAGGTCGGTCCTTTTGGATCTCGAGCTAGCATCTCCATCTGGTCTCCTCATGCTAGACAAGGGGTGGATTAATCTGCTGCATGCTGGTAAAAGGCGACACAGTATTACCAAAAAAAATTTATGGTAGTTTCCGCGTACTCTGGGAGAATTGTGAAGCTTCCGTCTCTCTTAGCCGTCCGTTCTGTAGCCAGGAGAACCAAAGTTTTGTTGCGGCAGATTCTCATTCGTCGATATAGAATCCATGGTGCACATCATGTATGCACTATCGATCACATCACACAGTATCGAATGACTTCCACTGACTCCTCGGTTGAACATTTCCAGTGGTAGTTGTATCTGTAGTCTCGTGGAAGCCCGCTGTTTCGTAGTCATGAGACCTCACTTTGATCGCCATGTGATGGATTTTACTCCGACCGTTCCGCAACGAATGGAGATGTCACCAAGAGTGTGGAGGGGACGAAGGCGCATCTGTGGCTTGCGGAACTTCGAAACATTCGAGCCATTCAGAATCCAGAAGCGACACGTCCAATTCCCTTTTCCACTGGCGACCTCAACCGGGGTTGTTCCAACGCAGGTAATCTTCCGAGCGAACGTGAGAGAAGGATCCGGATCCGTTGGACATGGTTGTTTGTCCCGTCGGAAACGAGCAGAGACCAGGAGGCCTGGCTTTCAGCCGCGGAGCTTGCTAGGGAAGCGTCGAAATGCGACGTTCGATTGCGTCTTTCTAGCCTAGGGGAGGGAGGGAACCGGGGGCGTGTCGAATATTAATGCATTTCTTGGTGAGACTCCTTGTGCTGTGCATATGTATGTTTCTGTGCGGTGCATCGCCGTCTGGAAATGAGACTGTCATTTTGGTGTAGTGAGCATTGCTCTCGCGAGATGGTCGTGAGATGGCTTGCTGCAAGGCACATCCCACTGATCTAGTGAACATCAGTCAGGGTCCTGTCGAGGTGTATCCCAGATCTGCTTGAGTCGCACTGGTGAGCTGTCATGGCGTGTTCTCGTCGATGTCTTCGCAACCGTGACCTGGCTCACACAATCGTCCCCTCATCACAGCAAAATTCGCGATAATGTTATCGTGAGCAACGCTCGCAGAGCGGGCCGGGCAACTTCGAACCCCATGCCAGGAAGGCGGCCCGACGGAATGGTCCTGAGAAGCTAAGCAAAATTTGGACCAAGATTTCGGCCTAGTCATGAAGCCAGCGCTCATCATGGTTTAGGCGGACAGTGGGAAAAGGAGAATTCGGCTCGATAGGGTGAAAGATCGGCTGTATGATTGCTCTGAAGAAATGCAGCCCAAGACGGTGGCTTAAGCACGATCATTTCGCGAGATCACAGACCCCTAGAGAGAGAAAAGCGTTGCTTGCACTCTTCACCACGTCCACGACTCGCCGTCTGTCAACTCTGGTGCGGTGACTATTGTACATACACGCTTTTCACCACCGCTCATTTTCCATTCATTTTTGTTGGCGCGTGGTCGTCTTCCACTGTCCTCGCTGTCGCGCCGAGTCCCTCTTTCCGTTCAGGTACCTCACATCCCGTCAAGGCCTTCCCTGCAACAAACCGTCGCTCGCCGCACGTTCCTGACCTACCTACCTCACGGAACGCAAAAGCACCGTGTATACTGCGTCCATTCGGATTGTGATATTCGCGGATCGGAGACAGTCGAATGGATGGTGTGACAGTCTCGCGCTCTCCCCGCATGAGCTCGTAGAACACTCTCTATCTATCCTTAACCAAAGTCCCCTGGTGCTGCTGTTGCACCCTATGTCCCAGTAACGAACCCGGCAAACGTCGCCATCCGCATAACGAAGCATCCGAGCCGTGTCTTACCTTGGGGTTCTGGAGTACGACGCCTACGTCTGGCCACTGCTCAGCACCGCGTCCCGCACTTCTCTTCTGCAAACGCTTACACCGCCTCCTACTTCCACTGCGGCACGCACAGTTAGGGGAGCATGACGACCACATTACCGCGGCCGTCACGGCCTTCGCTCGGACCTCCAAATGCGCCGCTGCCAGCTCTGCCTGTCTCGAGGACGAGGAAGGGCTCCATCAGCACACCGTCAACGCCTCGGCATTCGTTAGGCGCTTCACAGCTAGCTGCGCCTGCAGTGACACCGGCGAGGAGTGTATCGTCAGGTCTACCAACGCCAAAGTCGAGCGGCATACCAAAGCAGAAACACACAGGCTCGGTTTCGAGCGTTGCAAGCACACCTGCCGCGTCCAAAGCCCCCTCACCAGCACCAAGTACCTCACGACCGTTAAGGAAGACGATTAGTGTCGGTGCCTTCCCACAACCACCGAAGGCTCGCCCGTCATCGAGCGGAAGCTCGCCTACGACTCCCAACGGCTCGTCGCATAGATTGTCTGAAGGCGGGGGTAAGCTTGGTGGAGGGGCTATCAAGAAGCCACGAACGCCGTCACGAGTCAGCTCGCTACGGTCGTATGGGAATGGCACAAGCTTGCTTAATGGCGGGCAGTCTGTGTCATTATTGGATCTGCCCTCGCTGCCTGCGAGCCGGGCGTCTTCGGCTCAGGGCTCACATGAGGAAGAATCCAGAGGCCGAACTTCGGATGAGGAGGAGAAGCAAAGCAAAGAGGGCAAAGGCAATGTTACAGTCAGCGTCAGAGTGCGACCTGACGTCGCATCTGCGGAGAAGGAGAGGGACACAGATCTGGAATGGATGGTGGATGGTCGGAGATCATTGATTGCTTTTCGAGGGAAGGAGGGCGGAGAATATTCATATGGTTCGTGCGACCCTTCCTTGCTGTCTAGTCTATAGACAGCGCTGACAATGCTACAGACAACGTGTTTGGCGTGAACGACAAGAACGGACGAGTGTACGATTGTTCGGCCAAGCGATTGGTACGACGAGTCATGGAGGGCTATCACGGCACTGTTTTCGCGTACGGCATGACTGGCACTGGCAAGACCTTCTCTATGCAAGGCACTGCTTCCTCGCCTGGCATAATACCTCTCGCCATCACTGACATCTTCTCCTTCATCCGCGAGACACCCGAACGCGAATTCCTGCTGCGAGTCAGCTACCTCGAAATCTACAATGAGAAGATCAATGATCTGCTCGCCGGCCCGGGTATGGGCGCCGAGGACATCAAGCTGCGAGAGGACAGCAAGCGTGGTGTCTACGCTACACCACTGAAGGAAGAGATTGTGCAGAGTCCTACGCAGCTTCTTCGTGTCATCGCGAAGGGTGACCAGGCAAGGCGAGTTGCTGGCACCCAGTTCAATGCGCGAAGTTCTCGAAGTCACGCAGTCGTCCAGATCGTTGTCGAAAGTCGAGAACGAGCGCCCGCCGGCAGCATCGAGAATAAGCGACAGGCTCTGACGCCAGGTGGTGTGCGAGTCTCTACCCTGAGCTTAATCGATTTGGCCGGTTCAGAACGCGCCGCAGACGACAAGGACAGACAAAAGGAGGGCGCGCATATCAACAAGAGTTTGTTGACCCTCGGCACCGTCATCTCCAAGCTCTCCGGCGACAAGGACAAGGCGGGCAATGCTGTGGTCAAGGACAACAAGCACTTGCCGTACCGGGACAGCAAGCTCACGCGTCTGCTACAACACGCCCTCCAAGGTGGCTCGCTTATCAGTATCCTCTGCACGATCCAAATTGGCTCGGCGGGCAGCATCGCGACTGCTCAACATCATACCCTCGAAACGCTCAACACCCTCAAATTTGCCTCTCGAGCAAAGAATAATATCGTCAGTCACGCTAAGAAGGCGGAAGAAGCCTTTGCCGGCGATGCGCGCAGTCTCGCTCTCCTCGACAGATACCGCAACGAGATTGCGGATCTCAAGAAGCAGCTTGAGGCGCAAGGCAAGGGCAAGAAGGAGAGTAGGATCGAGGAGGTGGAAGAGGAGGAAGAGGAGAAGCCAGACATAGAAGCGGAGAAGCTGCGCGAGCAGGCTGACAAGGAGAGGCATGAAGAGCAAATGCTAGAGATGCAACTCGCCCGCACGGCACTGAAAGAGCGCATCGAGCACCTGAACCGGCTGATCCTCAGCTCGAAGTCCATCGGCGTGAACCATCCGCGCTCAGTATCACAAGCGAGTTTTGGCCGCAACTCCGTCGCCACGAATGGCGATCGCTCGGCGCGCTCGTCGGCATCAGCCATGGACATGCCGTCCTTGACTCGCAATAGCTCCATGGGCTCCATACGCTCATTCCGCCAGTCCAACGCCTCCACAACCATGATCGCAGAGCACGACCCTTCAGCCGTGGAAGAGGAGGAAGACTCCTTCGGCGAGAACGGCGACGGCATGGCCAGCTCCGCGATCCAGATCCGGGCGCTCCAGGCAGATCTCTCGGACAAGAACCGCTACATCGCCACTTTGGAGAAGCGACTACTCCAGGCGCGGCGCTCGAGCCACTCGCGCGTGAGCATGAGTTTTGCGCAGAGGGCGAGTCTGGATCAGGATGGTGGCGTGGAGTCGGTTATCAGGGAGAAGGATAGCGAGATCGCGGAGTTGAGGGCGAGATTGGATGATAAGGAGAGGATGATCAGCGCGCTGAGGAGCGCGGCGCGTAAGAGGGATATCGCGGACTTGACGGCTGATACGCCCCTTTCCTCGCCCTCTGACCGCAGAAGCAATTCAAGCAACAACAGCTTACCCGTCGGCGCGTCAGCCGCACGGGTCTCCGGGCTGGTAGGCAGCCCGCGCGCATCCACCAGCACGCCGACTACTGCTGCGGCTGCAACCCCTGCTCTCGGCGGCGCAGTCCAAGCTTTGGAGAACGTAACGACAGTGAAAGAGAAGAAAGAGAAGAAGCGCAAGAGCGTGGACGAGATGACTAGGTTGCTGGACGAGATGATCACGGAGCGTGTGCACAACGGCGAGAGGATCGATAGCGGGTACGCTGTGCATCAGCCTCACGTTGCGAACGGGGTGCTCAGCAGCCCGAAGAGCAAGCAGATGGGGAGTCTGAGAAGGACGAGCGTGAGGATTAGTGAGCCATTGCCTTCGAATGCGAGGGGGAGCATTGATGCTTGAGCATGTTTCTCCCTCAGCGTAATGTAGGAGGCGGGTAAGGGGAGAATTGTACTACCACTACGCACGCGACACAAGTTTCTTTGGGTTGGGTTAGGACAGAGGGTCTGTGCATTGGACTCTGAGGCGTTTACTTTTCTTGATACCCTTTTTTGGTGCATTCTGGGTTTTGGACATGCAATTGATGGATGGGGCAGGGAGGGGGGATGTGAGTGACACTGCTTGTACTAATGATGAGTGCGCTTGGTAGATAGCTACGAGGACGAGAATGAGAAAGTATTGTTATTGCTGCATTATCTGGCATCCGTTACGATTGTTCTGTTACACGACTGAGTGCCTTCATTTTCAACACGCGGAAGGTGCAATGTGGTTAAGGAAAGAGCTTGGTGTAGTGCAGTTGCGCCTTCCTCGTCACGAAACTTCTCTAAGCAGGGGCCAGTTTTTTCTCTCTTTAAACTGTTCTCGAGTACTCGTCTATGCTCACGTTGATATCACTGGCGGATCATTGACCGAGCGATGCCTTTGCCTCGATTCAAGTCTTTGTTAGCCATTGTCTACAACAGCGAGCTCTCTGTTTGCGGTTCGCCGAACAAAGAGGCCAAAGCTCATTCGCAACTTCGAAGAAGGACGAGAAGCATGTTCTCGCGGGTGGAATCGAGATGTACTACTGTCCTTGGTTCACTTAGAGAACAGCCTGGCTGCTGTATGCTTGCAACATGCCTCCACAGAGGGTAGACAGAAACGCGCACCAGAACTTCTATGCAGCACATCAAGCATACTTCGAAAGCTTCATTCCAAACGCGAATCGTAGGTCTTGTAAGTAAAGCCATGCAGAAGGTCATGGACACGACAAATTGACAATGGCGGTCTGCAGTTCGAGACAAATACAATAACCGCGCAAAAGGGATATGGGCAACTTACGACATCAACCTCAAAAGATGATACAACAACGGTGTACATAGACTTCTGGCGCGGTACGAGCCACCGAGCGCTGCGAATCAATGGCAAGGCGCAGACGCACCGCCTCGAACGGATTTTCCAGATGACCCTGAGGAGCCGGCGAATGAGCCTGTGCTCCCTGCCCTGGCTGTCCCCAATGCTCGGCACATTCAGCAATTGCCCAATGGTCAGCAAGTTCAGCTTCTTAATTTTGACGTGAGCGCTGCTGCGCCTGGAGTCGACCGAACGCAAGAACAGGATGATTATGCGGGAGCTGTTGCTGCGGTGCAGGGTGGCCCTCATCCTGTCGGCCAACATATCTGGCGCCGGAGTGTCCCGCTTGGTCATCATGGCAGAGGTGATATCAATCGATGGCGTTTGCATGACGGGAATAATAACATTATCGATGTGGGTGCCCTTTCGCACCTTTGTGAAGACTTGAGCTAATATTCATCAGAGTGTCGTGCTCAAAGACGTCAACGCCATGTTGATTTGGGACAAAATATCGACCTGGAGTGGAGACGCTCGTACGACACCTCGTGAGGTTGTAGCGCACAGGACTGCTGCGCCACCCTTCCATGGCCCCTCGCAAGATGGGCAACATTATGTGCTTCCTTATCGAGCATCACGCCTATCAAAGCCGCTAAGGTACTACCGCATCGCTTCACAAGAGGCTGATCTCAGGACGATGCACAGCTTGATGGATGTCTACACGCCCGGCAGGCACAGATTCCGCCAGCGCCACATACTAGGCATGCATTTCCGCCACCTGCAGTACGAGCCTATGCCCATTGACTTCATCTTCCGTCTGTTCCTAGCAATTGCCAAGGGCTGCAGATTCCTACGATCGAAGGGACTAGTTCATCTTGGCCTCAATATCCGGGACGTCTACCTGATGCGTAACCATAACCCCCAAGATTCAGTCATGGGCGATTGGGGAATACTACCGATGATTGGAGACTTTGGGAACGCGATGCCTGTGCGTCCTGTGCGGTATGACAACCCGATAGACTTCCACAGCACGCACACGTCCATGTATGCTGCGCCAGAACAATTCGTCACGGTACCGCCTCATGTTGTTGATCCCAATGACAACATGGCTAGCCACACCATTGACGAGAAGGCCGATGTTTTCAGTATCGCGATGACAATGTGGTCCTTCATGCTCCTCGGAAGCCTTGGCTTCGCGGGTGGACCTCTCTGGCCATACTCCACTGACTGGCGGCTTCGTTACCCTGGGGTCGGCCATGAAGTGCCTTACATACAAAGATGGATGACCATACCGGGAGCATCAGCTGCGAACGTAGCAAATGATAATTTCTGGAATCTGCACTGGCACAATCATGCCCATCATCTCCGCACATACCTGAGGTACATTTTGGAGAGTTGTTTAAGGCGCACTCCTGCGGATCGCTGGAGCTTGGATGCACTCATTAGAGCCTTGCAACTGTACACCATGAATCACCCGATTGGAGCTCCTGATCCCCAGAAGTTTGCCCACTGGTTCACTTGATCGAGGCCTGGAGCTCCCAGAGGTGACAGGCACGCGTGCCTTCGACTTGCTAAAGTAGTGCCACATGCATAGCATTGCAGGCTGGCTTGAGCTCGCCAGGCTCAAACGACAAATCCGATCTGCTCCCCAAGATTGTGGTATTCGACGCGAGAAGACCGCCAGCCGTAATGAGAATCCAGCTTGGAGTGCGCGTTGCCAGCGATCCATTCGTTGAACCCAGTCATTGCAACAGCCGACGGCTCAAGATCTTCAGTTGACAGTAGGTCGGATACCGCTTCCTACGAGCCGCTCATCAATGTGCCGTTGGATCGTCGGTGTATCGTTCAACAGCGTCGGCTCTTCTACTCTGATATCACCTCCAAGCCGCCGAAATGCTTAGGCTCATGGTCCGAAAAGCGTGCAATTTAAGATCACCCGCCAATGCAATGGGAAAGAATTGGCTCCTGGTCAGTCTGCGAGGGTCAGATGCGAAATGGACAGTGTTGACTCTTGAAGTCACTATGAGCTGCTCTCCCAACGACACACTGCTTGCCATTGAAGACTAGATCAGTTGTTGATGATACTCTTACCTCATACCGTACACCTCGCCTATATGATCTTCACAGGCATGGGAATTCCTTGGAATAGCATAAGCTCAGAGCCCAGCAAGATTGTGAAACAAAGTGGAGTGCAGGCACGATCCCGCTCCCGACATGAGGAATGGACACGAGAATGTGGACACACGGCACGGAGAATCGGCGTTCTCATACCAGCGACCTCAGTATTCCAAGCTCGTTTGGACGTCGCGCGAACTTCTCGGTCTCGCTCACACTACTTTTTCCTTAGTAGATTCCTGGTGTCGCTGAAGTCGCTTGGAGTTCTGCGAGTACCCGTAGTCTTGTGGCGCATATACTGCAATGATCGACAGGGTGTGGGGCGCTTGAAGCTTGTCTCCCATAGTGGAGGGTTCACGGTTTCGCATGCCTCGGACAAAATACACAAGAGGTTTGGTGTAGTCGTGTGCCATTCGTACACACAGCAGACCATCACAATGTATCCAAACTGAGTGACATAGGAAGGTTAGTGTTGCAGCAGACCTCCAGCCTAATTGTTCGTACTGGCAGTCCACTGGTCGAGAACTATTATTATCCCATCCCGCAGATGGCTGATCACGGGCACGCTTGGCTGCATGGAAGACTTCTAGCGCTCGTGAACCGACTTTCTGCTACGACCCTAATCTTTTCCATCGTGTTCGCGTCCGGCAGTTCTTCCTCGACGACATGTCGGTGGAAAGCACAGTGACTGAAGAAAAAGGGTGCGGCTCTTTCATTCGCCGAGCTCCACAGATTTAGTCGGAGAGATCATCACTCTTGGTTTCCTAGAACATGCCGCGACGTGTTTCATCTTTGTGCGACTTTACTACTATGCCATGACGCAAGTCCCTCACGCACCCAATAAGCGGCATCCCGGCCTTGTGTTGCAGTCGGGGCATGCCTGCTGCTTGGGTACGAAGAACTTGATGCAAATTGCACTGAGAAGGTTCGCTCCCGTGCTTCCGGGCGATGCGTTGCTCGTGTGAGAGATACAAGTAGGGCTTTGCGGTTGTCGCCTTCGCGAGGGAGAGAACGAACGAACGAAGTCCTCCATTCTTTTGCGTCTTGTGTACTCCACTTTTATGGGATTTTCTTCCGAGTAAACGCAACGGAACGCAAATCTTTCTTCTTAATTGATCTTTGATAGTCCGATCAACTTACCCCCTTCACTCACGGAAACGCGACATCCTCAGTGGTTGTTGCCGGGCCTCTCAGTCGCCCTTGCCTTCGAAACAAGCGCACCTCCTGTTTAAGATCGCCAACCCACCCAAGTTCATGCGTTAGATCCAAGTTGCTTTCTGACATTCTTCGTCCTTCTTTTCGAAAACATCTCTGCTTCTGCTCTGGAGCAGAATGAAAGGTCGGACAGCGCAGAGATCGTGATCCGCTCGTCCACGCCTTCATTCCTGCTCTCAGTATTCGACCACCTTTAATCTGACGACATCTGACTCTGCGAGTCGAAGTTCTGTGTCCGACGACAGCATCAAACCATACGGCTGGTTTCCGTATCCGACTTTCCTTTTATTCGAGCGAAGCATGAGATACCCATAGATTCGGATACAATCGATCACTCATTTGCATCTACCTGCATACAAGCATACGCCACCATGGAGAAGAAATTCACCAATCGAAACAACCTTTCCGTCTCGTCAACGTCTTCGACATCATCGACCTCGTCCTCTTCGTCATTGATGTCGCCTGGCATCAGTCCCCGCAAAGGACTTCTCTCGCCCGGAGGGTATCTCGTTGACCAGTCACCACCACCGTCGCCCGGTCTACCATCGTTGATCCCGCGCCATGGCAAGCAGCCTCAGAAGACATCGCTGCTGTGGAAGCTAAGACGAGTGGTCGTCATCTTCGGAGCAGTTCTTGTTCTGACTTGGGTCGCCATGCGGATGTTCTTCTACACATCGACATCATCACCTGGATACGTGAACGGCGACTACGATATCGTCGGTGGAGACGCATTACCCGAGGAGCCTTCCGCGCTTATGCTGAACGACAACAAGGGCCGCAAGAAGTGGACGGTCTCGATACCAGCACATCATGACTTTCCCCTCGCGCCGTCACGGTACCACGAAATCTGCCAGCAAGCAGAGCACATAGGTCACGAATTGAATCCATCGAAACTCAAGAAGCGACACACAGGGTACTACGAGCGTGATCCTTATTTCGTGGATGTTGCCGAAGCACAGAAACAAGGCTTGTTACCCAACATCAACAAGGATGGCAAAATTGGGGAGAAGGTGATACCAGATGATCCGATTGCGGGGAGAAGGCCATGTGGGAAGAGTCTGACTTTTGTGATGGAGACGTCGCAAGCGGGTATGGGAGATACTTTGATGGGGATGTGGATGGCGTACGGGCTCGCAAAGAAGGAGGGTCGAGCATTCTTCATTGATGATACCCGATGGCCGTATGGAAACTACAGCCAGTACTTCGCGATGCCTCGACATCCAAATTGTCTGCCGCCTCCAGCAACACAGCGACTGCCATGCCCACACTCGGCCAAACACCTGATCGTTTCAGCCGCGACATTTCCATTCACATTTGGAGCCGAGTTCACCGCCCAATTCACAGACCATCGGAAGACTGACGAGGCTGAACGCCGTAAGCCGATGTTCGATCTGATGCGCGCAGGCTACGAGGAGTTGTTCCATCTGGCAGACCAAGGTGATGCCGAATATGTGCTTCAGAGGACCGAGAGCGAGTTCAACAAGATCAGAAAAGCTGGCGGTTCTAATGTTGGCATGCACGTCCGGCATGGTGACTTGCATCCTTGGAATTTCCAGTACGAGAAGGACTATCTACCGCTGACTGAGTACATGGACGAAGCTCGCCAGATCCTCATTGACAAGTACGAGCACGAAGAGCCAGAGGAAGAAGCTGAAACCCTTGACGACGGAAAAGTCCACATCAATGGCCAGGCTGTTGATCTGGACAAATTTGCAGCCGAACACAACGATGAGGCTATCTCACGTAAGACCAAGCACTCGAAGCCAGAGCGTTCGAAGCTCAATGGCACAGGTCTGATGCCTCGTCACGGAGCTCCTGGTCTGATGGCTTCGCAGGTCTATCTGGCCTCTGATGACGCAGATGTGTATGCCGCGCCTGAAGTCGCTCGTACTGTGCGAGCCCAAGATCGCATTGTTCTGGCCTCCAAGACGGTACTCGAGGCCGCATCAGGTGGTCGCACAAATCCATGGATCGATGAAATACACGGCTGGGAAGGTGGCTTCTATCGCGATCAATTCTTTGGTCTAGGACGCCCAGATGCGGACCGCTTCAAGTACCTGTCGAAGTGGGCTCACACCCCGGGAGCTCCGTCCGCACAGGACACGAGCAGCAGCCTCGAATTTGGACGCGTCGGAGGTGTCATGCTTGAGGATGAAAACCCAGACAACATCGATCCACCACCAGAAGCTGCAATGGCGATGCGCTCGCTCGTTGGTAGGGCGTACTTGATGGATCTTGCCGTGCTGAGTCAAAGTGATGCTGTGGTCTGCGCAGTCAGCGCCGATGCGTGTCGCATACTGGCCGTCATGATGGGCTGGGACAAAGCTATTGTTGAGAACAAGTGGAGGAACATTGACGGAGGCTTCTCGTGGAGAGGACTCGTTGTTCCTGAATAAGCGTCGGTGAAGCAATCACCACATTTTGTATTTCGATAAGCATTTGAGAACATACTTGGTAATAAAGGGTTGCTACAAGCGTTGGAGAAGGAACTGTACATCATCAAAGCCACAATGCCCAAGAGGGCGATGGCTGTTCATCGTTGTCGATGCGACACTGCAAGCGCAATGTCACCACAAGGTAGTTCGATACGTCAGAGAAAACAAGGTCCATACGCCCTGCGCGTGGACGTCTACAAGCCATCATTTCGTGCTTCTCATCCGGTCAACTTGATCTCGAAAGTCGAAGTCACCCCTTTCTCGTGTTTCTCCGCTCCTTCTACATATTGCGCTCGGGACTTCCGTGAAGGGCGTGTTGGTCGAGACTTTCAACATCACCTGGCGACATGGGACTTGACGACCACTGGGATTCTAAATCTGGATGCCATACAATCGAACACACTGACATCTCAACAACAGTATTCTCAAGTTGCTATTCTTGTCTCAGCACGACGCCCAAGTAACGCCATCTTCTTGTCAAGCGTGCAGCAGGATGCAGGAACGACACATGTTGCTCTGCCATCGGTGACAAACCCGCGAGAATGACCGGTCTCGAGACTCCAAGCGAGCGAATACAATCGCGAGTGGCTCTCTCGTAACCTCGTAAGGTGTCGCTGCAGCCCTACACAGAGTGCCCAGCCCTATGGCTGTAATGCCACATTGTGTCGCTCAATTTGCTAACCACTGTGCCCAAACAGGACATATTAGCCAGACTTTCTGATCATGGATCCTCTTTACGTCGTGCTGAGGCAGATGCAAGATGCAGCCAGCGTCTTTTCCACGATGGTCTAGCAGGGACGGACCGAGTACTCATGATGCTATTCTTACACTCTATATGCATCATGGCGTCGTCTATGGCGTCTCTGCACGAATGATGCAGACTTCGGAGACGCCCACGAAACGATTCCGGCTCGCTCACATGTTCGAGTGTGACACTAAGGAATTTTTCCCTTCCTGCTTCTCGCTTCCCGCTCATGCAGGACATCTGCTCGTCTATTGCTCAGCACCACCCGCATGGTAGCACAGAATGCACCGAGGATGGAATTATTTTAGGTTCACCACAAGAAGAGATCGCATGCCAAGCTGCTGAATGTACGCAGAGACCAATCACAGGAGCAGGAAGTGAAGCCACACGTGCGCTATAGATGCCGCCTATCCCTTCTAGATTGGGCGGGGTCGCTTGCTTCTGGAACCCAACCATGTCACTGCAGCTCTCATGCAGGCTAATTAGCAGAGAAAAGAAGTCATCCACACCCCACGGAGCGCCAATGGGCTGAACCCCTCGTCCAAAGTTGTCCTTCCTGTTGCGGAGGTGCCTTCGACTGCGCAGCTGGACTGTGATCATGGATATGCCATAAATTGCATCTGTGTCCTCGCTTTCATGTATTCGTTTTGCACCCATTGACCTGCCAACCTCTCCTCTTCGCCTTCTCTTACCCCTCCTCTCTTATCTTGCGGGTGGAGTAAACGGCCATATCCACCATGCCGCGACCAAAGAAAGAGGGTGCGCCGGAACCAAAGAGGAGGAGTCGCACTGGATGCTGGTATGTCTGTCGCGGCGGTATGAATACCTAAGTGTCGCGTGCTGAGTTTACACTGTAGGCCTTGCAAGGCGCGCAAAGTAAAGTGGTAGGTTCCCCGCTCGAAGACAGACCAAGTATGCGCGAGATACTGATACCTGCGGTAGTGGCGAGGAGAAGCCAGGATGCGTCAATTGCGAACGTACCGGCGAGGCATGCGACTACAGTATACGCCTCAACTGGGGAGGTCGCACTAAGAACAAAGGCGACGGCTTCATGATCGACTCCCGCAGCGGCACGAATAGTCCTTCGAGCATCGTATTCCCTACACCCGAAGAATTGACTGGCCACCGCACGCCGTCACCACAATCATCCTACAAGCATCCTA
The DNA here is from genome assembly GCA_000611715.1 of Scolecobasidium constrictum UM 578. Taxonomy (NCBI): domain Eukaryota; kingdom Fungi; phylum Ascomycota; class Dothideomycetes; order Venturiales; family Sympoventuriaceae; genus Scolecobasidium; species Scolecobasidium constrictum. Next base: position 171,707 of record AZYM01000184.1, read on the forward strand.
TGCGCCATGCGCGATCACACTCAAGCAACTCGCACCGACAAGGGCGAGATGACTCTCCCGCCATAGATCCTGACCTGGTCAGGCCCTCACTACACTCACATTCGAGGTCGCATAGTGGAATAGAATACAATGGCATGCCAGATGTGCACAATACCCTCCCTGTGGGACTGGCGCAATCAATGGGCAACAGCATACCGCGATCTGCCGTGACATCTGCGCCTGCAGATCTTCGCTCGTTCCAGTTCCGACCACCACAGCCAGACTATCCTTCGCCATCGATATCTGGTATTCCAAGTCCCAGCTTCACAAGCGACATGTCCTCCAACGACTCACCAGCGGCGATGTTGCCTCCCTTCCGCACCATGCCTGGTCTTTCTCCGCCTCTAAGAAACCAGCACTCCTTCGGTGAGGAATCCATGTCAATGGCTGACCATCGGTCAAAGCGATTGCGAGTCGGGGGCGATGCATCACCGATGGGTAACCCATTGCCTGTGGATCAGTCTTTCGACGTGCCAGAGCCACGGCTTCTGCATAATTCCTATAGCCAATATGGCGCTCCACTAACACCAGGTTCGTCAGTTGCGTCTGACGAGCAATTACGAGGCTCAGTCAAAGTAACAGCTCCAGTCCCGTCATTCACCGTCTCAAATCCCAACCAAGATCCACCAGACCTTCGACGACTCTCAGTCCAATCACTGCTCGCAGATCCAGAAGATATCAAGCCCTGGAGACCATCTTCGCAACAAAACAAGTACCCGCTAGAGAGCGTAGCTGAAGAGACGACCACGTATGGCTACGATCTGGGCTTGCCCGATCTCGACACTCCGCGCAACGATGACGATGGCGCGATTCTTCCCTTCAGCCCTCCCACCCGTCGCGAGAGTGTGCTTTCGTACCTCAATGCCAATGGCGAGAGCGAATGGGACGATAGCCCCTTCAATCCTTTCAGCGCGCAGTCGAAAGTGATCGCTTTTGAGCCGGGAGGATATTATGCCAGCCCAGTTCCCATCAAGATCCCTTTCTCTCTGGGGCCCTTACCTCCCAAGCTCATGGAAAGCAAAATGAACTTGTTATATTTCCACCATTTCCTCAATCACACAGCCAGAATATTGGTGCCACATGATTGCTCAGACAATCCATTCAGGACAGTCTTACCAGAAAGTGCGTTCTCCCTTCTCTAATTTGATGATGGCAGTACTGATACGTGAGCAGTGGCTGTCGGCGATGACGACCTTATGAATCTCCTCCTGGCCTACTCGGCAAGCCATCGCGCTCGTCTTTTGCATCACCCAGAACCGGCAAATCGCATTGCCGAGTACGTCAAAGAAGTCTTCCCGAAGCTTCGCCATGCAGTCACGAGCGGCGAGCCTATCAGCACAAGTGCACTAGCCACCGCAATTATGCTCGCATCTCTCGAGATTCTATCACCTGGCGCTTTCGGATTCGGCATTCCCTGGCAGACTCATCTCAGCATCGCCCGCCAAATGGTTGTTGCACGGGGAGGACCAGAAGCAAACTCACGCAGCGACAAGGTCTCGTACTTCCTAATGCGCTGGTTTGCCTTTCTAGATATCATCGGCAGCTTGAGTGGAAGGGGTCGCGATGTCCCCCTCAGCACGATGTACTGGGTGGATGACTTCTGTGAAAATCAGGTCGACTGCCTTCTAGGCTTCCGCACTGATTGCGTCAGCTACCTTGCGAGAGTCTCTTATCTGGTCAACACCGTGGAGCCACTTCGCCTGGACGAGATGGGCAATGTCAGGGAAGACTGGCAACCATCTCCTGAGATCGCTGCGCAAGCACAGCAACTGAAGCGCGAACTTCGAGCCGCTCGCGAGCACGTCTGGAAGCCTTGTCCATACCCATCAAACACCGATAATGCCAACAACCCCCATGAGGCTGGCTGGGACGCGCTTGAGATTGCAGCTACAAATGATATGTACCACTGGGCTGCCATGATACATCTCAACCGACGAGTCCTCAATCTGCCGCTTGAAGATCCTGAGGTGCAGTATGCAGTTGGTGAGATCATCGGCGGCTTGTATAAGATTCGAGGTGGAAGCAGTGCGGAGGCCAATATCTTGTTTCCACTGTTCACAGCAGGTGTCAGTGCGGTCGATCCTTTGCAACGAGGTCGAGTGATGAGCAGATTAGGAGTTGTAGAGACCTTTGGCATGACACATGTGAGTCTACACTGATCATAGCTACAGAGGAAGGTGTACTGACAGAAGAACAGATGACAAAGGCGAAGACGCTCATGCGCGAGGTTTGGGATACTGGCCGGCCATGGGAGAGCCTAGTCTCCGATGAGTTCGTCGGCTGAACTTCATCACCACTATCTGATGATATTCACGATTATCTTGATTGTTCAAAAGCGTCTTTACTTCGAGCGACATTGCAGTTTCACGCGCTTTGGACGAGTCATGATTGCTGGACATGCTATTTATTGTACGCACTGAGTTTTGTTTGAGGCTAGCAAAAGGCGCAGGCTCAAAGGAAGCGCCCATCGAGGCTCATTATAGATACCCACACTCGCTAGAGTGCGCATACACTAAGCGAAAACGTACTGCTTCACTTCAATAAACTTCAATGCTTTGCTAATGACCATTCTCTTGTCACGTGATTGTGTGCCTTCTTGGATGGCGGGTCGGCAACATCGTTCTCTCAATCCAGATTGCGAACTCATTGTCCAACTTCTAGCAAGTCAATACTTCTGGCAACATTCTCGAACTATGATTGAAGGTTGGGGTAGTTTCCCGTGCAAGTCTTCGATCGCAAGACGACTTCCCAACGTGGTAATTTTGCCTCACTAGCCTCCTTGGTTTCTTGGTCGTCGTCAGCTGCGAGCCTTCCTGTCGTCGACATCTTGCTTCATCGCTCTTTCTTTCTCTTCTCCTTTTCACTACTGTACATGGGTTGAGCGTCTCTTGTTCATAGACTTCGTTTCTCGTTGTCCATACATAATCATCGTCATCATCATCCAGCGAGACCAACTGTCATCTCGGAAGTCGCGGATCAAGCATGGCCACATCGGCGACATCACACGAAGAGCGCGTAGCGTCCATCTGTAAGGACGTCAAACGCTTCTACGATCGCAAGAAAAAGTTCCGGATCTACCATGGCACTACGAACTCGACGCGTCGCGCAAAATGGAAGCGTAGCGAAGTCGTGGATACATCCAGACTCAACCATGTGCTCAAGGTGGATGTAGACAAGAAGCTCGTCATCGTGGAACCGAATGTGCCAATGGATGCGTTAGTGGAGGCGACACTCAAGCATGGGTTATTGCCGCCAGTTGTACCTGAGTTTCCAGGTATCACTGTTGGTGGCGCAGTTGTGGGCTCGGCAGGCGAGAGCAGCTCGTTCAGATATGGTCTCGTGGATCGAACGGTAGAGGCCGTCCAGATCGTTCTTGCAAATGGAGAGGCTGTGAGTGCGTCGTCTACGGAGAATACGGACTTGTTCAACGGCATTGGAAGCAGTTTCGGAACCTTGGGTGTCCTGACGCAAGTCACGCTACGACTCATTCCTGCGAAGACACATGTCCAAGTCAGCTACCACTCCGCCACGAGCCTTGAGAGTGCCTGCCAGAAGTTGCTAGATTGTGCGATTGATCCTGACATTGACTTTGTGGATGGCATTGTCTTCAAGCGGGAGAAATCGGTCATTGTTACGGCGAAGTACATCGATCCGCCGGCTGACGGCAAGGTCCAATCGTTCACGAAAGCATGGGATCAGTGGTTCTACATCCATGCTCGAAGGCAATTCGATTCCAAGTGCGGACCACCCAAGACGGACATAGTCCCGATCACGGACTATTTCTTCAGGTACGATCGTGGTGGCTTCTGGGTTGGGAGGTTGGCTTTCAAGTACTTCTGTGTGCCCTTCGACCGGTTCAGCAGATTTCTGGTGGATCACTTTATGCATACAAGGGTCATGTACCAGGCGCTTCATGAAAGTGGTCTAGGAGAAGAACACATTGTTCAAGATCTTGCGCTTCCAAGACAACGAGCAGCTGAATTCCTGGAGTACGCGTTTGGGGACTTGGGTATCTCGCCGTTGTGGATATGCCCATTGAAAGCCAGACCAACGGCTGTCATGAATCCTAAGCCGGTGTCACCATCGTCGACGTCCTCATCGTCAAGTGTCGCAGACACAGAGAAGGACAAAGGGTATCCCGAGATCATCAATGTGGGCGTCTGGGGACAAGGCTCTCGTAATCGTGAGCATTTCATCGAAGTCAACCGCAAGCTCGAGACAACAGTGCGCGACTTGGGAGGCATCAAGTGGTTGTACGCGCAAACGTTCTACACCGAGGACGAGTTCTGGGACATCTATGATAAACCAGCCTACGACGCTCTTCGAGCGAAGTATCATGCTTCTGGTTTGCCTACCGTGTATGACAAAGTCAAGCTGGATGTCACAGCTGAGAGAGCTGCACGAGCAAATTGGACATCCTGGGAGAGATTCAAGGCTACCTTGAAGAGTATCTGGCCAATTAGAGGTGCATATGGTGTACTCCGGACATTGATAAGCAAAGAGTACCTCCTTGTGAGAGGGCAAGAGCAGAAGACCACCAAGGAGGATTGAGGTGGACCAACAATCGGTATGGATCACATTCTTCACGATGAGCACCAACACGAGATACTCCGGCAATTCCTTCGAAGCTGCTCCATTTCCTCGCCACGAGGCTACGTGCTTGACCTCGCCTTTCGCTTCAGTATAGGGCTGAGTCGTTGCAGCAGAACTACCCTTCATATCAGATCTCATGTGCAAGCAGTCGGTACCTCCAAGCACCGATTGCCCTACGGGAGATCGGCTTCAGCCTGATCAGATTTCTGAATCCTCAAACATGATCCAGAGCCAGGTTTGCGCTTGTCTCCGATGTTATCACGTGTGCAGGGCGACTCGACGTCGGACAAAAGCTGGCGCTCCTACATCTTGCCACGGGTTGCCATGATCTCATGCGGCTGTCTTTTCAAATTTATTCACCAATTATCGTCTTCCCCTACCCTGCAAATTCCTCGCTTATCTTGAATTCTTCCCGGACTCCCCACGGTTAATTGTCTCGCTTGGGGATATTCACATGGATGAATCGGAATAGGCATAGCCCCGTTACTCAAAACGGGCATTTCCCTCGGGAGTACTCTGACATTCTTGCCTCGATTATTGTGCTCGAAGAGCATTGCCTCTGCGGGTAACAACCGGATGTCCTATGTGCTGCGCAAGTTACGCGACATGGCTGACGCAGGTGAATTCATCTGCTCTGGACTGGCCCAAGGTGGCAAGGCGGAACTATCCTTGGTCATATCACGTTGCCATCGTCCATACCCAGATATAACCTCAAGATCGACTTACTACTGCCAACTTCTCTCCTCTTGTCTGTTACACTTCACCAAGTCAAGCCTTGCATTTCATACCAATCAAGATGTCAACCACAACCACCGAAACCCTCGTGCAGAGGGTCGTGCCAGAGAAGGCCGATGACCATCAGCAAGAGCTCGCCTCTCGTGGCCTTCTCAACTCGGACTACTCGTTCATCAAGAGAATCGTCGGCGAGCAGATGTGCGTCTCCATGGCCGCCCTGACCGCCGTGCTACTCCAGATCGCACATCCAGGTGTTGGCAAAGGTGTCGGTCTGCACAGCAACTTCTCATACCGATTTATCGAGCGCCATGAGAACACGGTCATGTACATCTACGTCATGACCTTCGGTACCGAGGAGCAGAAGGCAAAGATGAAGCGTTTCGTTGACAAGAGACACAAATACGTCAACGATAACAAGAGAGGGAAGACCTACAATGCGCTTGACCCTAAGCTTCAATTATGGGTTGCCTACACATTGTACATGACCTACAGTACGTCACAAACCCCCCGACTTCCCTTTGTATCGAGGAATAGTAGCTGACCGTATCGCACAGCGCCGGTGTACGAAGAGCTGTTTGGCAAGTTCACCGACGAAGAGCGTGAGATCGTGCTCCAGGAGTTCTCAATAATGGGCACCTCACTTCAAGTACCATTGTCTATGTGGCCCAGATCTGTCGCAGAGGCCAAGGTCTACGAAGATCAGTGAGTGTTCGCTGTCATTGTTCGTATGAAAGGGAATCTAACAACTGTTTCAGCATCGTCAACAACGTCCTCGAGATCACTGAGCCCTGCAAGAAGACCACAAACGAGCTCAAGAACGCCGCTTCATTCCTCCCATGGTATCTCAGGCCATTGATGCATGTCATCGTGCCGATACGCTGGAACACATCGCAGGAGAGACTGCCCGAGCGCGCCAAAGAGCTCTACGGTCTCAAGTCGACAATGCTATCGCGAGGATTCGATTACGCTGGCATGACATATTTGACCTGGACATACCCTTACATGCCCGATGCAGTCCGGAGATTCACAGTCAACCACTACATGAAGAAGGCTGAGCAGCTCATGGAGAAGGGAAGGCTTGCATAGGCTATACGAAGCAGATCATTGTGCGCAAAGATACCCAAGAAGCAAAAGACACTTGTACGCGCTATAGACGCATGATTCTTCGAGAGCAAGTCGCTGGCGGTCGGCTTGTCGTCTTTCATGTTTTAGTAGACAGAACTGTTGAATTCGTCGGCACAAGATAATCAATCCTTATTGACAGATCATCCCAAATTGCTCTCACCCATGTGAAGTCCTCAGGTAGCACTCTTTCTAAGCATTTCAGCACAATGCCTTCCTCTACAGTCAGTGATTCCAGCACGTCTTTCGCATAACGCGACATGAGTGAGGCTCTTTGCTCCTGTAACACAAACTTGATAGAGGTGATGTATTGCTGATGCAGCTGTTCGTGGCTGCCAAGTACCTTGTCGTTATCGAAAGAGCAGTCCTACTTGCAATCATGCTGGGTGGTGCTGTCCACGTGAGGAGCCGAGACTTGTGAAGATGATAGCGACCGAATTCATGCCAGGCTGTGCTGGCGATCGGCTCAACTATCGATTCGGTTAATTGTTAACAATAGAAATGAGTATCTACGACAACAGATCAACGCAGCAGTGGCCGAAATGTTCGCCTCTCTATCGGTGATGTTCCAATAAAGATGGCGTGCATGTGGCGAGCATGAATGGCCAGCACTGAGCCATGCACAATGCAATCGATGCCAGCATGCAACCAGCAACTCCAGCGAGTCAGTCACCCCGAGGTCTCAGGCGTCTTGTGTCCTTGTGGCTCATGTCATTGGCACGTCAAAGTCTCATTGTTTTGACGATGACTTTCGTGTGCACCCAGCTTGTGCAAAGCTCAGAAACCAGATCTGGCAGATCTCTGAGAAACGTGGTCCGTCGTGACAGTGGATCTCGGGCTGGAGGCCTTGCATACGCTCGTCGTCACTGCTATAACCAGGTAATTCTGAACGACAAGCATCAAGATTTAAACACACGAAACACGGCTAATCTTATCGAATCATGAGCTATCCGCACAATTACTTCGAACAAGATAGGAAGGTCGTCCTCCGACGGCCAGCCGCTGCAGATTTTATTCTGAAACAATGACATTTGACAGCAGGGAAATCGTTCATTTCACTGTGCAAGGACTCCATGAGCTTGCATGGTCAAGGCTTATCAAGGTTGGGGCAGGGATTAGGTAGGCTATCTTGCCATCGAATACGAGGTGGTTGATTGAGATGATACCGATAATTCAAGATCGAGGCAGAGAGGCAAGCGGTGGTGGTCTTGAACAATTGAATTCGAAGAAGCAGAAGACTGTCTTGTGTGTATGTACAGACAGGAACGCCGTCAGCCCTCTTCCACTGCTCCTAGATGCGCCATAAGTCTATGCATTACATTCACCATACAGCCATAAAAAGTCTCCAAGCTCTGTGTGTTCAGACTCCAGATGTACTCCTCGCAACAACACCAGAAATCCCCAGTGAGCGCCTAGCGCTTCAGACACAATGAGAGGGTAAATATGTACATGCATACAAGCATTAGTCTATGAGTAGCCGTGTATGGGTGGATGAGTGTGTATCAGTTTCTCGCCAAATTCTGCACCTCTCCCAAATGATGAGTTGTTCGAAAAAGCATTTGTCGTTGAGACCAGCAGCGTAAACGCCAAAATATGAGTGTGTAAAAGTCGAGAGCGCTTCTCTTTAGTAGAAGAATGCAGCAACGAAAATGAGGCAGGTGAATGCAGTCGTGACTGTGTACTCCATCTCGCCAGTGCCGTCGCGGAAACCCCAGCCGATGGCCTTGGCCTTCTCTGTTGGTCGCTTGACGCCAGTCTTGGGGTCGATCTCGAGCAGATCCTCCCGTGGTGGCATGTTTGGTGGGTCGATGGCGTATGTGACGGGAATCCAGAAGGCGCTGCACACGATGATCCAGGCCACTGGTGGCCAGAAAGCGTGGGTGAGCAGGCAGAGGAGCTTGTCGTAGACACGTCCGTTCTCTGCAACGCAGCGCGAGGATGAAAGCGAGACGGCCGAGAGAACGAAGTACACGTAGATCACATGGTAGATACCAAGGTAGTTGAACAGGATGGTGTAGATGCGACGGATGAGACCGGCACGGAGAACAGGATCGCGCTCGTTGAGGTCGGACTTGATGGAGCCGGTTGGCTGGAAGTTCTGCACAGCCCCACCAAGCCATTTCGGAAGGAAGAAGGAGCGAATGATGGACAATGAGATGTATGGAGCCATCCAGAGCTGGGTTCGGGCACCACGTTGTCCGGTGGCGTATCCAGCTGGCAGGTAGAGGATAATCTCGCAGAGTCTGTTGATCAAGACGGTGGCGAAGCAAGCGCGAATGAGCCAGCGGAGCTGATCATCGTTGGCGTACGCAATGAGTGGCATACCAGAGACCAAGACAATCGGGAGTGCGAAGAGCGAGATCATGAGCGGTATGTTGTAAAGCGAGAGCAGGGCGAAGAGGAAGCCGGACAAGCGCGGGAAGAACTTCATGTGCTTGATGTGGTCGCCATACAAGCAGAACTTGAGCTTGAACGCGGTATCGACTGTGCCAATGGCCTGTTTTATGGTTAGTATGTCGGCATATGGAGAAGAAGATTGGTGAGAACTCACCCATCGAGTGCGCTGCTTCAAGTGGGATCCGTAGCTGTCTGGGACGGTACCGAATTGCAGAGGTTCATGAATGTACGCGGTGTTCCAGCCCTTGCCCAACATGTTGGTCGAAGTTGCGACGTCCTCAGCGAGAGAGCCCTTGGGGAAACCACCAATGTCATCAATAGCAGTGCGACGGAAAATGTAGCCAGAGCCAGTGCACCAAGCCACTCCTAGAGCATCCTTGATCGGCTCGCAGATATGCACGAAGAAGTCCAAGCTCTGTGCGAGCGGATCACCCTTTGGAACATTGTAGAACAGCTGTGGAGGGCAGGCCATGGCGCACTTGTCGTCGATGAGGAGATGTGGCATCAGAGCGCGCAACCAGTGCTTCTCCGGGATCATGTCAGCGTCCAGAGCAGCCATGAAGCGCGAAGCGCCACCAGGCATGTTGTGAACCTCATCTAGACCGTAGTTCAGGTTACCAGCCTTGAAGTGATGTGGGACACCTGGAATCTTGGTTCGGGCGCGGTACCAGAGATTGGGGTAGACATGACCAAGGTTCTGAACAGCCTCGCGCAGCATTGGGTCTCCACCATCGTCGAGAACAATCACTCTGAATTTGTCAATCGGCCAGTCGACCTCGCAAGCAGCGCGCGTAGTGTCCATGATAACGTCCACCTCTTCCTTGCAGCACGTAATGAAGCAGTCGACAGATGGCACATCATCACCCTCCAGACGAAGCTGAGCGCGCCTTCTTCTCTTCAGGATGAATACGTTCCACAGCGTCTGAATGAAGAGTGGAACCGCCACTGAGATTTCCGTGCCAATGAAGACCCAAGCCATAGGGAAGCTTTCGCCATTCTTCTGCTGCGCGTCAATGACGAACATAATACGCAGTGTGAAGTAGACCCAGTACGAGACGAGGGTCAAGATACAGAAGAGAGGAGCGAGGAGGAAGAGTCGTCGCTTCCAATTGGGCATGTGGTTCCAATCATCCTTAGGATTGAGTGTGATTATGTGGCTCGATTGGTCCTTCTCTGGCGTAGGCGATTGGTGCCCAGGTATTAACGACTTGAAGGCTTCTGTGCTTTGCTGTTGTTTCGTTAGTCTTTGATCATAACGGGGATTCGGGTGCTAGGACTTACATATGGCGAGGGAGCTGCGGAGTAGGGAGAAGCGAGTGTGGTAGAGCTCTCTGGTCTGCCCCAGGGATGTTTCGGTCTGCTGAAGTTGGGGGTACCAGGGGGTGATTCAGCGTGCAGATCTGAAAGTGTCCTGTTGCCATTTGGACGACTGAGCGAGAGTGGTGGTCGGGGGAAGCCAATGAAGCTTTCAGGCCGCGATGGCGAGTTGCCGCTTCCGCTATACTGAAGAGTCTCTTGACTGTCGCCTCCCAGATCCGACACCGAATCCATCGAAGGTTGTCGGTGCATGTAGGGGTGATTATTGTTGTAGTTTTGCTGCTGTCGGGGCGGCACGGGAGCGTACTGCCCACCGTTGGAAGAGTCCATCCTGTTCCCATTGGGATAAGGAGACTCGCGAGGATGCTCGTAGGACATCTCTGCTGCGACGCGAGATGCTATTGTGTGTGATTCGGGTTGTCGGTTTCGATTATATCATGCTATGGCACATGTGATCCAGGAGATGAGAGGCGAGTAAACAGTGGTTAGAAACGACAGGGCACGACAGAATACAGTCTTCGATGATGTATTCTGTCTCTCAAAACGAAAGACAAAGTCACAGAGCGACTGTGAGAGGTGTGTGAAAGAAGAGAGCTTGGGTGATGAAACGACAGTAGAATAGGTAGAGTAGGTAGATTTCGGAGACGCCCAAAGGGAGACCAGTAGCCTCGAAAATCACACAGGAGGGAATTTGCCAATCAAGCACGACCACCAAAAGTACAAGCTTGCCCGTATCTGTGGCTGGCGTCTTCCCGGCACAAATGACGGTTTCTTCACAAGGGAAAGCGTCTCATCCCTGTCGAGATCATCAGTGGCGGGCTTCGAATGGCTGCTATCCATCCTTGATAGTCGGAAATGATTGAGCCAGCCCCAACAATTAAGATTCGTTCGGGCAAAGCGCGTTGGCTCTCAACTCCTGTCGGGGGCGCGGTTCCCACGCCGCGCGTAACAATAGTACTTTTATGCAGGTTTTCGATTCATCAGTGTCTTTGATGACTTGACTCTCTCCTGTTGCTTGTCGCCGCCATCTTGCTTGTCCGTCGTTTTGAAGGAGAAAGCGGCCTGGGAACCTTCAATCCAACTCTCCGCTGCTGCTGCTGTTTCTTCAACAACGCTCGTTCTTTTCTTCTCCATCCGCCCACAGACGCTTGCGCGCACCACACGTTCGCTATGGTTTTCGCGCACTCTTTACTGAGCGGCGTGCTGCTGTGTCTTCCCATAGTAATCACGGTTGGCATCTACATCGGCATCGAATCCCAAAAGATCTTCAATGGCGGCTTCGACGGAGGAAAATACGGTGTCCCAGGCTCCGGCGGCTCGCAACCTGGCCGCAACACTGTCGAGACGAACATGTACTGCCAGAAGCTCATCGGTATCACGCCCACGGGATCGCGGTATACCTGTGAGTTGGACCTTTTCTCCTCCGTCCTGGCTCCTTCGAGTCCGCTGCTGCACGCAGAGCGGAGCCTGTCCGTTCCTGTCATCACTGCATCTGGTTCCTGCAGTAGCTTCATTGCCTCCCAATTTTTCTTACAGCTAATCCCGATGCGATCATTGGCTACTCGGAGCGGCTGCGCAACGTTTTTTCTCCTCTCTAGTAGATGGGAAAAGCTTGCCTAATGCCGCCCCTTGCTCGTCTCGAGCGGGACATGGGGGCCCGCCTTATCCTGACCATTCACAATCGTCGAAACTCCCAATACCCGCTAATTACAGGATGCCTGTACTGACAAGACTGCTTTACCAGACAATCCCAACCAGTGGGGCCTTCAAGCAAACGAGGACTCCGGGCTGTGTTTGAACGTACGGCCAACTCCCCGACGCTGCGATTGACTCGAGATGAAAATACTGACGTATGCCTTTTGGCACACAGGTCACAACCGGTTTGCTGGACGAGGAGAGCAAGTACGCCGATCCATTCTCGGTGACCTGGAACTTCACTCAGGGGCCCCGTAAGTAAATTAGGGACCCATCTCCGTGCAGTGCCCGTGGTGGTGTGGCGCCGAAAATGACGATCCGCCCGCTAGCACACGACACGAGAGAAAACGCCTAGAAGGAAGAGAGGCTGATGCATCTGTTTCAGAAACGCAACCCGTGCGGGCGTTCCCCAACGCGCTGCTCGAGGGCGCCGATAACCTGCCTGTCGCGCTGAACAACATCAAGGAGATTCCCGTAGACATCTCGTGGACGTACGGCCTCGGTGACAGCAACCAGACCAGCACTGACGAGGCCACCCTTGTCGCTAATGGTGAGTTTGAGACCCTTATCTCTGCGATCTGCCGATTTGTGCATCGCGCACCTCGCATTGCAGTTGCATGCATGCATGCCAAGATGCCCTCTTCTCGTGTCGCGTGGGCAACGCAAGTGCTAACGCGCAATCGATAGATGTCAACGCCAACGTCGCCATCGATATTTTCATGGACTCCAACTCGGGCGCAAGCACGGTGACCACGCAGGCCAAACACGAAGTCATGGTCTGGTTCGCCATGTACGGCCCCGCCACGCAACCCATTGGCTACAACAGCGGTGCCGGGCCAATCAGGAACACGCAAACCATCAACGGAACCAGATTGTGAGTTTTACCATCTGTCCAGCCTCGCCCATCAGAATTTTCCTTTCTGCTGTTGGTGATGATGACAAAAACCCAACTACCGAGCCAACTAACATGTCTGGAAATAGTGATCTGTACACCGGCCAAAACGGAGTGGGCACTAACGTGTGGACGTGGGTCGCCTCGACGCTCACGAACCGATTCGTTGGTGATATCTTGCCTCTAGTCAACGGGCTGGAGACCGCAGACGGGCCGGCTGGGAACGACTACCTAGGCTATTTTGGTTTCGGCACCGAAGCTTACAACTCGCCCGTGAACGTGACATTTGCTTGCAAGGAGCTGTACATCGATGTGCTCTCATAATCTTCTGGTCGTGTTGGATAATAATGTTCCTCTTTTAGCGATGATATTGTAGAAGCATATTGTTGTATAGTTCGCTTGCATATACACCTGGCGTTGGGATTGCTGCTACCGGTGTTTGACGGGCGTTTTTGTCTAGACCAGCCGCACATGATGGGATTTCTCTTCTACTGTCGTCGCCTAGATACCACAAATCATCAGATCGATCTATCCAGGTTTGGAAAACGGGATGATCGCTATATTAGAGAATACGAATAGAACATCTAGTGTTTCATGCCGGCCCGTGGAGTAGCATCTCGTTCGAAATTGTCTCATGGCGTCATAGGTTTATCTTCTCCTGCCGCCTTGTCAGCATTTGGTCTCTTTCCTGCCCAACACGAATGAACGATGCCTCAGCCTTGTCCGCATGAAGCTGCTGCATCCTGCTACCCACTTTGCCAGCGTTGTCTGCACGAAACCGCTGCGTCCAGCCATCTTGTCCTCAGACACATTAGAGACACAATCGGGTATCCTGCATAGCAACGCAGCATCTACCCGGTCGCAAAAGAAGCATTTCGTGCTCTCATGCATGGTGGGGTGAAGTGGACAATGCACAATGCGGAGGGGAAGGGGAAAGAGAAGAGGTGAGGTTGCCGACTGATCACAAGGAAGGCGCATTCTCGTGTTGCATTTCTTGTTACACGGTTAGGGATGACACTTTGCCGTACAACGGAATGCTTGTGATTCACTCTCCCTTGCTTAAGGAATTACGTCCATTGGATCACAGAGACCAGGTTAATGGTACATCATCATCACCAGGAGATCATCTAAGGTGATCTGGTTTAATATTCAGTAGATGAGCTTATCTCGAGCTTATTCCGACTTGGCTGTTATCGATCTGTCAATTCTGGCATGGACGACCCTGCATACATCACCAAGCGCCCCTCGACAGATCGAAGTATCCTCGCTATGTTCTAGACACGATACATGTTACACAACCAGCTGAGCGCTTGTGCTGAACACCCTTAGTACAGGGCAGAGGCCCTGCGGGACAGATGTAAGGCGCTAGAAGGATCGAAGGTCGTTCACAGCGTGGTACAGTGGAGGCGGGAGGCTGTCTCAAGTACATCGCGGGGCTCGTCATGGCAACGATGCGGCGCAAAGAAGCCACAGTCCGTGAAGGGAGCATGTCTATATCACGACTAGCTAAACTGGACTGACGCAGCGAGTGAGAGTACGTATCTGTGTCAGAAGATCTTGCTGAGCACTCTCTGCGCATCCGCCGACGGCGCTTCGTCCCGCTTCTTCGCCTTGAGAACCGCCTCGCTCTGCCTGAACTGCATCTTGCTGTCCTTCTTCCCTTTCCCATCGCTCCTCTGCTGTTCCACATCCACGTCTTTTGCCCGCGCCTTCTTCTTTCTCTCCATCCCGTCCAGCATCTTCGCCCTCTCCACATTCCGCAAGAACTCCCTCTGCTCCTTCCTCTCCCTCGTCGTCTCGGCTCTCAACCTCGCCTCCCGCTCAGCATTCTCGTTTGCAATCTGCTCCGTCAAATGCCTCCACTTGAAGCCCCTCAGATACTTCAGATTCCACACATCATCATAGTAGTAACTCCCCTTCTTGCCTCCAATGTTATGTCCGTTCAGTGTCTCCGCTGCAAGCTTGGCCTCGCGCTTGGACACGAACTCGATCCAGCCATCGAGGAACTGCTTCTTCTTGTTGCCGCCGGATTTGACGCGCGATTTGTGCGCGGTGGGGTCTTCGGGGGTGAGGAAGACGCGGTCAAGGCCTGAGGGCGCGAAGGGCTTGAGTAGGTTCTTGAGCGTGTGCGGTTTCATGAAGGGAGGGACGCGGGAGATGTAGATGACGCCTGTCTTCGAGGCTTTAGCCTGCGCGGCAGCAAGCTTCTTCGCTAATTTCGCTTTGTCTTTTGGTCTGGCGGTTGGAGGTATTGCGTCGTGCTCTGAGACTTCGTCCTCGTCGCCTTCTGCTTGATCTCGATTCCCTAGCGACTCTTTTGCCGTCTCGAAACTTGTGCTGCCTTCGTCATCGGAGCCGCCATCTTCGATATCTGATGCATCGCTTTGGTCGAGTTTGCGCCGCTTGGAATTTCGACCGGCGAATGCCTTCCCTCTGCTCTCTTCTACGTCTGAGTTGTAGTCCTGCTCTTCTTCATCGCTGTCGCCGGTCGCGAACCAGTCTCTCTTGTTTTGCGCCGCCATTATGTCGTTGCGAACGTGGGTGTATACGCTCCAAAAAATGTTTTGGAGAGAGCTGTGAGGGCCCCACTACTAATTGCGCTCCCCATCGTGGTAAGGAAGGGACTACTACTCGGCCTCGTCATCGTGCCTTCCTTCACCACGTTCCATTCCGCCCTCTCAAACACATCTTCTGAGAGCCATTTGCTCGGGCTTTTTGCTTTCAGATTTCTCGCAAATCCTAAGCCAGAAGGAGCGCAAGATGGGGTCTCTATTCTTCATAGACTTGAACGCATAGCTTGCCATGCCAGAAGACATCCTGGTTCTGACGACTGCGAATAACACCAGAGCAGGCGCTACCTTCATTGCGGGTTCCGGTGCAAATGAGATATGCGACGGAGACTCATCCACATCGGACACAGGCTTAATCATTTCGTGCTTCGACAGAGAAGATCATTCACCACCCGATCATCCACCATGGTCCACATAAACCTCTTCCTCGATTGGGACGGCACGCTCACAAAACACGACACCATCCTGCCTTTGACACGCATTGGCTACAAGGCGAATGAGTCAAAAGGTATCACCACCCGCCCTTGGGACGAAATCGTCAATGCCTACCTCAAGGACCTGGAAGCCCACAACGCGTCCTACGAGCCAGCGAAGGCAGCACGAACTACGGTGGAGCAGGAGAGCGAGTACCTCGCCAGTCTGAAGGCTGTGGAGGTAGCTAGCGTACGACGTGTTGACGAGGCTGGTATTTTTGCCAATGTCACGACTGAGCTGCTCATGGGCACGGCCGAGGCATTAAAGACAGGTGAGGTGGAGATGCGGGCGGGTTGGGAGCAATTCTACCAGATCCTGCCCAAGGAGCCCAATCACATACTCACGGCCATCGTGACGGTGAATTGGAGCGCCAGTTTCATTCGCGATTGCATGTGGAACGCTTCGGATACTATGCTCAGCGCTGAGATCAAGCTGATCTCTGTGTTGGGGAATGAGATCAATGACTACATCGGGCTGCAGGACAAGAAGTATCATAACCCTGACGTGGAACTCTACTTTGACGAGAAAGCTATTCATACGAGCGCGGATAAGTTGCGTGCTCTGCAGTCTGCGATCGCTCTCGGGCGTGCCAAAGCTGAAGCAGCCAACCAGTCATACCTGTCCATCTACGTAGGCGACACAATCACAGACTTCGATTGCATACTCGCAGCCGATATAGGCGTTTGTATCAACGACGTGCCGCTGCGAGGCGGACAGCTCGAGTTATCAAAGACCCTGGGCAGGGTCAATGTCGATGTGCTGCCGCTCCGGGAAGCGAGGAAAGATGGGCCATGGCATAGAAAAGGGAGGAAAGTGGTCTACTGGGTAAACGATCTGGACGAGGTCGCTGTGTTTGTGGAAGCAGAATTGCACGGGACGTGAATGCATGCAGCCGAAAAGGCGTTTGACCGCCAGTCCATCCACCCACCCACATAAAGGCACATCCTTCCGCGCAGATTAGCACCGACCACAACATCGTCGAAATGACCTTTCCCTACCCGGAGCATGGTCAAGCTCTCGAATGCAAGACTCAAGCCGGGCGCTTTGCCGCCAGCTATTCAAAAGACGATCGCTGCTTCCGTCCCGAAGACTGGTACGTGGACGCCGCGATATCAAGCAGTATCTACGACTTCGAAGGCCACCCCAACGGCGGGCCCGATGGCTGGATTCACCTTACCTGTCCAGGGCGTTGCCGTTGTCCTGATTGCGGGAGACGCGACTTTCACCCCTGCGATCCGCTGATCATCGCCATCGATGGGGCCTGTTGGGGCAACGGTACAGAGGAGGCGCAGGGGTCTGTGGGTGTGTGGTTCGGTGAGGGAGAGGGTAATCTGGGTAGTCAGTACAACATCTCTGAGCTATCACGGGCAAAGACGAGTCAGCAGGCGGAAATTGGTGCGGCGCTTCGGGCGCTGAGGCAGTACTGCAAGCTACTGACGGATCAAGTGCTTGACCGCAAGCATGAGCACGCGATCATTCTCGAGTCCGATTCAGCATACCTGGTCACCGGGATCACAGAGCACATCAAAGTGTGGAAAGAGAACGGATGGAAAAACGCGCAAGGCGAGAAAGTGGCGAACAAGAAGCTGTGGAAGACACTTGATGGATTGGTTGAGACGCTTGAGGAGTGTGGGACGCGTGTGCTGTTCTGGAAAGTGAATAGGAGATGGAACACACTCGCTGACGCGCTTGCCAAAGATGCTGTCGTGGAAGAGGAGTCGGAGCTCAAGTTCCAGGCTGTTGGTAAGGCGAGAGCGGACTATGAACGTGGACGGAAGAAGTGGATGCAGGAGTACGTGGAGGAGTGTAAAGAGCTTGGGTTTGAGGATCATGAAGACGATGATGATTGACTTGTGGGACGAAAGGCGCATCTGTATCATCGCAGCGTCTGTGCTGCAGTTGATCCACACGCAAAAGGATCGAGAGGACAGCAGCCTCGAAGCTCATGTACCTGCTGACAAGCTGTCCCTCTAGCATGTAACAGCCGATGCCCTCGTCAGCATCAACAACGCAACCACCATCCCATATAATCCTACCTCACAAGTCAGCCCACCATCTCTTCTCTCTCTCGGAACCACTCCCCCAATCCCATCACACAGACCAAGGAGGAAGAAAGACAGACTCACCAAGCACCTCACTAAAGATCTGAATCAGCATCAACGCCGTAAACAGCTGCGGCTGCTGCGCAACGCCCCTCACACCGGCATCTCCTGTGATCCCAATCGCGAACCCAGCACCCAACGCGCTGATGCCGACTGCGATACCAGCGCCTAGATGCACGAAGGCTGTGAAGAGGTGTGTTTCGGGTTGCATGCGGTTGGCGATCATGACGGAGACCACGAGGCCGTAGATGGCGAGGACGGCGGCCATGACTATGGGGACGGAGTCTGGTCGTATGTTTAGCTTTCTGTGAGGGGGCAAGGGGAAAGGGGGGAGGAGAGGGAAAAAGAGGGACATACTGCGGATCACGGTTTGAGGGCGGAGGATGCCGCTCATGGTCAAACCAACGCCCGCTTTGGCTGTGCCGTAGGCGGCGCCGAGGCCGGAGAGGCAGATTGCGATTGCGCAGCCGAGGGCGGAGAAGAAGGGCTAGATCGTGTTGGTGAGCTAGGTGTCTGAGCGATATGGGGAAGAAGTTCCGCACGGCGTAGACTGGACTGTGTTGAGATTGGTAAGCACTCGACACTTCAGACATGTGCAATAGACTGACCATTGATCTGAGGGATACATTTTCACGGTTTAATGGACTCAGAAATCAACAGGCAAAGAACGAAATGTGTACTGATCTGATAATCTGGCTGAGGCTCTTCCAGATCAACGTCAGGGACAGGAAAGCAATGACAATATCATTAATCTTGCTGCCTAGGGCGCCGACATGGGAACTCCCTTTTCGCGAAGAACGGCATCTCGATCTCGTATTCATGCTTGTTTGTGGTTGTACATGGAGCTCATTGGCTCTTATTCTGCTGCCTGGGTCACGTGCATGGTCATGGCTACGAGACAAACCTTTACGCCGAGTTCACAAAATGCGGGAAGGCAACACGACAAGTATGAACCTCATATATTTGTGTCGATAAGCCAGTATTGAGTACAAGAGCACGATCATAAACCCCGCGGTCCGCAGGTTTCAACGAGCATGTGTGTTGAAGAGCTTGGATAAACCTGGGGATGCCGAAGATCCCATAACGCCCCGAACGGCTTCATACTCACCTAGCATTCTGCATAGGGTCCATCCATAGCTTGATCTCACATCTGCTGCCACTAGCGGAGACGATCAAGATGCTTTTCTCGAGGCAAGGCTGGCAGCCTGAGAGCTGAGGCAGTCGTGCATGGACAATTCAGCGCATTGGATGTGGCTATGGTGGGGCTGAGCCAGCATCTATCTTCATCTTCGGAGTCTTTCAACTTGCAATGCAACACGATCGCAAGCTGGCACAAATTTGCTAAGGCATCCGCCATGGTCGGCTTCGGCGTCTCGGTAGGCGACGTCATCGCTGCCATCAATCTGATCACAACAGTCATCGATGCGCTCCAGCGGTCGGGGAAGTCTTCGGCCTCCTTTCAGCAACTAGTCGAGGAGCTTGATTCTCTGAACACGGCACTTCGAAAGATACAGACTATTGAGCTGCCGGACGGCCTTCAGTCCTCCAAACTTGCCCTCGAGCAAGCCGTCTCAAGCTGCTTGGACGCCGTCAAAGTCTTCGATGGAAAGCTAACGCCATACAAGAGGTGGCTGTCGTCGCCCTGTCCGAGCTCGAAGCTAAAAGATGGGTGGGCCCGAATCAAGTGGGCAGTCTCAGAAAGAGAAGACGTGGCTCTCTTCAGAGCACAGATACGAGGGCACACCACCGGCATTACCTTAATGCTTCTGTCGGTGCAGCTGGAAGCATTCCAAGCCGACTCTATATCTCGACAAGAGCAATACCAGAATATGACTAAGATGCTGCATGATTTCAGCGGCCAGCTCGCAGAGGATGCTTCGAATCGGAGAACATGTGACGACGAGCGAGTGATAAGCTCAAAGAACTTGCTGCTAGCTGTCCAGAGAATGGAGGTCGAGATCTGCTCTCTGAAAACAGAAAATGCGGGCATCAGACACAAAGAGGCTGCTCTAGGCACCAGACTGATGACAGTGGGTAGCCAGATGTTGAGCATGCTTGTGAGCGTCTCAACGGCAATTGCAGGAAATGCGAGGGTTGGAAGCATGATACTGCGGACCAGTTTCACAATTGTGCAATGTAACCTCAAGATCTTGACGGACATTCGGCAGCTGCGCACGCTACTTCTCAGTGTGCCGGCCCAACCACAAAACGCTAACCTCCTTTACTTCGTGGATCCTTTCAACCGACCTTCTATACTCGACTTGAGCTTCATTCGATCGAGCGAGGCACTGCTGGCTGTCTTGGCCGTGAACTTCAGATCTGCTGGGGAGGATGTAGTACATCTCGCTAATCGCAGCTTCGCATTGGAGGATGTAGCGACAAAGTCTTTGCTGGATATCGATGATCCGTGGGAAACCCTGTTCTTCCCAGGACAGAAGGTTGCTATGAATATGCTGGTGAGGGAAACAGCTTCATCCACTTCGTGTCCGAAATGCCATGCAGCAAGCAATGCATGCGCAAGTGATGAGACAACATGGTGCGACTTGTCCCACGAAAATTGAGTTCCGTGATAGCTGATAATGATAGTGCTATGTGTGGGGTCGTTTATCGCCGAGTCGAGCACCTGCACGACCAAGTCGACTGTACTCCAGCGCGTGACACAGATCGTCAAACCGTTGCGATCAGGAAGCAAGCATCGATGGCAAGATCACACACGCAATTCGGGAGAGCCTTCCCTGCTATGCTTGAGCGCTGTGTTCCGAACTTAGATTTAAGTCGGCATGCAATGAAATTCCGCCGCTTACGGGTCCTACAAGCTCCTCAGGACGCTGAATCATCCAACGCTCAATCTCAAAATCTGGTCTCTGAATTCGAGCCAGCAAATGTGTCGACAAGCCCAGAAGTGTCCTATACGTCTGCATCGAGGGCTTACTTCTCGGCCAGTGCGCGAAAAGTACGTGCGCAAAGCTCAACGCGCCTCTCTTGCGACGGACACGCGGCGAACCGGAAAGCATTGTCGCAACCTACTTCGTATCGAACACCTAGTCAAAGCACATCTAAGGCGCATAGCGTAATGACTAAGCGTTCTTTGTCATATGGACGACACAGTACCTATGTATGTTCGCGTTCGAAGCTGCGACAACACGAGCTGCCAGCTGATCAACGACAGTGGATATTCACATCACAGGCGCAGTTGAAAAGGCAAACCACTGATATCGACTAAAGCTCGCAGAGTGACAATTTGGGAACCAGATACCTACGTGCTACCCATACAATATGGTGAATGTCTGACATTGTGATGGTGGATATCGTCCTGAGGCCGGACGCCTCCTGTCTTCGAGAGCTTGAAGATGAAATTTGACAAACGACGGCTGATCTGACGCTCTTACGCCTGCGAGGGTTTGAGTTTGGAATAGTTACCATGCAGGAGAACGAGTCGATACACGTGCATGCGAATAATTGTCGATTGTGGCGCAGACACAAAGACCAGGCTATATCTACGCACTGAACACGGCAAGTATCTAATCGGAGACGGTAAGGAAGCTCAATACTAGCGATCATCATGATGCGTCACAGCATTAGTTTCCTCTAGAATTCACCAGGAACTCGACGTGTCGAGCGAGTAGACCGTCCCCCGGCCAGGCAACGCGCTGATGTATGGCGATTCCAGCCATATCTGCTGGCGCTCATTGTAATCTGCAGGCGGAACCTTCATGCTTGTGTGGCGAGACGAAGGGGCATGGTGACACCAAGACTCGGGGCAGTTTGAGGAGCATATGCGTACTAAACTTCGGACAAGAACCTAGATTCATCCTCAACCAGAGAGTCGATATTGAAGAGGTAGGCTCGTGAGCCTTGCGACGTCTAGTCCGGCTGACAGCACGTTGCCAAACTGTCAGTGCAGTGTCGAATGCGGTAGTCATGGTTTGCATCACTGCGACGGACTCGAACGCGTGGGTGGAATGTACAAAGAACACAAGCCTAATACGACAGCGCGACTCGTCGATATCCCACATCCGGGTTCGGCGATCTGTCTTACGAGAATCAGTCCATAGCTGTTTCGAAGGCCTGTAACGATCTTTGTCCAGTGCAACTCCTGGCTTACTCTAGCGCCCGTGCAGCTGTTGAAGCTCCGCGTCACCATGGCTCATAGCAATGGCATCGATTCTGAACGCGGTGCTGCGACATCCTTCGCCACCGTGCTTGGGTAGGTACGCCCACATGCATTCTTCTGAAAGTCTTTGGTCGCGATACAACGATCCGAGGTCCAGTATTCTGATGCAAAGGGGTA
Organism: Scolecobasidium constrictum UM 578; assembly: GCA_000611715.1. Classification (NCBI taxonomy): domain Eukaryota; kingdom Fungi; phylum Ascomycota; class Dothideomycetes; order Venturiales; family Sympoventuriaceae; genus Scolecobasidium; species Scolecobasidium constrictum. Next base: position 193,934 of record AZYM01000184.1, read on the forward strand.
TTCTCATGCCTTCATGGCTTACCGGCATGGAGCTTGAATTGACAAAAAGCCGGCCGCAAGAATCTATGAGGTGTGGTCTAGTTTCTTTGTCACCTTGAAGCGAAGAATTTGTGCGAGTTCTTGTACCTTCTTTCCCAGAAAGTGCATTCCACATGGCTCTTTCGTTGACGACTCTGTGCACATAAACTTCGCCACGTTCACGAGCTGAAAAGCCGAGTAAAGTTGCTAACACAGTAGCAGGGTAGCCTCGGGAGACGATAAGATCTTCGTACATTGATCTGTTTCTAGCAACCTTCCTCTCTGCTGCTGGTCGAGTTCTGATCATGCACAGCATTACCACAGCATTCTTGAATGATATGAGCTTCCGGCTCCGTGCTCGTGCCATCAGAATCTTAATCAAGAGACACGTGAGGCATATCCCGCGAAGCTCTGAGTCCTTGCTGTTGATCCGATTGCTGTCCATGGAGCCAATCTTTTATGCATCTGTGATCATGGTAAGATGCGAGGCTGAGAGAAAGGCTGGCGCTAGTATCAAAAAGGCAACTGGGATGCGGAACCTCCAGCCCGAATGGGAATCCTGATGCCACGCCATCATGAAGAGAGAAACGCGTCTCAGAGCCAGCATCAGCGACCATCGTCATGAGTTTACACTTAAGTCTAGCAGCTATAGATCAAGACTCGTGGTGATGGAGCTCACCATCGCAGTAGCTTCCGCGTCGCGTCACACCCGCAACAACGACCCGGTCTCGAATGGATGTTCCGAGTCCTACCTGCCAGTCCTCGTCCGCGTCAAGCTTTCTCCATCAAGAGATGAACACGATAGGACCGCAATGGCATCCTAGCACGGGTGCTCTCATTCTCGAAGTCGGAATCACTTTATAGACAACTGCGATGCGAACAATACGAACAATGCCAGAAGAGGAGAAAGATCTGGGTCATGACAACGCAGTGCCAAAAGCAAACATTGGAACACACTCCGATTGAGTAAGGCTGAGGACTGTCCCAATCCTCAGGAATCCAGAACCCGAATGTCTCCAGCAGCGATGTTTCGCGGAGCGGTCGGTTGCATCGAGTGTACGCAGGCGCTTCGCGCTTTCGGTCCGCGCTTGCGCCACGACAAGACGAAACATGCAAAGGCTTCGTGACGATGAGGCAGCAGCTGGACTCGATTCGCCATTTCTTCCATGCATCCATGATGATCTTGAACTTTGGAGCCTATCACATGCCGACAGCTTTATACCGCAGAAGATACCGACGTCGCTATTCTATGTCGCGATGAAAGACGATTATGGCAATTGAAGGAACTATAAAGCGATCTTGGAGGCGGACGACACTCTTCAAGACGAAGCAGTTGAATACCGGCTATATTCGGTATCGCTGTCTCAGTTCGTGAGTGTTGAGCTTGACAGCTGGAGAGCCGTTGCTCCCGATCTTGACAATGATGCTGGAGTCTACCATCAGTTGCAAGGATTGGAGGTTCATTGCACTGATCAGCTACTGAATCTGAGAATACCAGAAGAAGCTAGGATTGCGTTTCTCCATTTGACTACTGGGTCCCGGACACTTGCTCAGAGCCGCGGCCTTTATGTCTGAAATCAAGACCTGTGTTGAGGTTAAGACAAGTCTAGGACTTTCGTCTTCGAAACCACTGCGTACATCCGCATCCAAGGTCTAACGCATTGGACGGCCGTACCGGTGAGTGGCAGATCAAGACCGCCAGATGAGCTCGGAGAGCCTGCGGAGACTGCTACAACCAGGGGTAATATCATCTCACGGCAGACCCTGCTGCGATCCAGAGGTGTGATCAATGTGTTCAGGTCTAAAGACACTTTCTAAGAGACATTCAATCACGTCAATTGATGATGGTGCCGCACTGCATTGACTTGTACAACTCCAGTTTCCGCAACGATATTAAAGGCGCCACAATCGACGAATCCGAAGGGCTCGGAGCAGACACCTCACGGGCATCATATCGACCGTGCACATGTGTCGTTTGAGGATCACGATTAGTGCGTTCTACGGCTTTTATGGTTAGAGACTCTGCCTCTCTAATGGCATCTGCTGATGCTTGTCAAGTATGAACGCTCGTGCGTCCTAGCAGTTCATTGTGCACCCTGCCTCGCGATTTTCCGGACTGGCGAGAAGCTTGCAGCAGCGGAGACTCGCAACCTTCAGCAAAGATGTCGTTCATCTTTCGGAAGCCCGCAGCATGATTGGCTGGACCTCTTTTATACCAGCCCAGACCATGTCGGTTTAGTCGCTCTTTCGAAATGCAAGTCGTCGATCGTGGCGACTCATGCCGTATAAAAGCAGCAAAATCAACTCAAATTCGAGATGGCAGACTCACTCTAGCTGATATCATCTTGAGACGTGTCACGGATCGCCCAGCAGGCACTTGCTACCATTCAGAGCCTAGCCCGCGAACAAAGGTCGCATGAGAGCGCTTTGATCCACGATGATGATTACAAGCACCGCAAGCCGGCCCCTGAGGTGGATGATGGGGCCTGAAATGCAGCTGACTTGTTGCTGCCAAACGTCGTGCATGTTGATACAGGAGCCCGCACAAGAGCCCGCACATGTCATCAAGCTTTCGGCTTTGTGCATAGGCGGTATCCTGATAAAATGAGGAGACGAGGGCGGAAGATCAACTCCATTCACCTTAAACGAGTGATAGCGGCTGCCAGCAGGAAGTCGGTCCACTTAGCCACTTGAAGCACGAGTTCTCGCATGTTCGGTGCTCAAGATACCTGACGGCTTTTATTCAGAAGATACCGCAGACGGAGAAGTTTTGCACATTCCGGGCACCTCCGGTCTCGTGGTTGGTATATCAACGGATCCCAAGCAAAGTGATATGGTTCTCCAGAAGCGCAGGAGCTCGGTTGCGCACGCTGTCTCCGTGCGTCGCCTGCCGATCCAAGTCGGCACGTCCAAGCAAGCACTACGGGACTTATGAGGGTCGGTGATTGACGACACCATCATCGGGGTGCATGAGACTTCGGCCACCCTACATGTACGCCAGACGGTTCGTTGCAACGGATCAGAAGCGCAATATTGGACTCATGCTTGGATCTCTCGTGGGTATGTCAAACAATCGTCCATAGGTTTGGTTTTAAAGGTTCGACGAACGGCCAGGGAGCATGGGCACGTCGTCGAGATCTAGATGTTAGCGGGCCTGAGTTTGAGTTACCGGTCGTTTTATGGCCTGGCATGATATCGATGGCGGGGCTGTCCGATCATGGCCGAAGACACTAGCAATGGCGGCGGGAACATACAACACAGCAACAAGGAGCCATAGCAGTCTACCAGAAGACACCTTGGAAGGACTCGGATGCGATTGTGGTCGCTCTTATGTGGAGACCTAGTCCACGACTGGCTTGGCTTACAAGTTCGTCAACGTGTCGTGATGGTGGTCGACATCACCATTTGTGTTCTCGCACAGGAGACTTCTGGCTGCGCTTGAGACCTCGGACTTGATGAAACTTCACAGCGGTCGGCAGCCATGACTTCACTTTGCGCCCATATTTCAATAGCTTCACTGCTTGCTTGCAATCCTGACTCTTATGTGTAACTTCACCAAGCACGCGAGGACAATTCGTGCAATCGCCCACGACAGCTCGGATCGACGAGTGCCTGCAAATGGCGGCTCGGCATTGGCATCCGCAACGCCACTTGACCGCTCGGAGCAGAAGCATTTGCGTGTGGACGCAGACGAAATTGCCGTCGGTACTGGACTATCTGGTCGGCAATTTATACTTGATCACAGACAGTGCTCGCGTCAGGATGGAGTCGAACACGAAGCATCACCAAGTGTACGAAGCGAGCACTGACCGGAGCGCAGCACGGCAAAGGCATTGGGGGTTTCGAATGGATCTTTTCGACCTTCAGAAGTCGCAAGAGATTGATGACTTTTATACCCACAGACTAGGTGGACGAAGTGACTCAGACAGAAGTAGCGACCATCGACAAACTCCAGTATCTGGTACAAAAGCTGAGTGATGGCCGACAGGATCCCATCTTGCAAGAGGCTATGCGAAGAGGCTGAAGACCCGGCGCCTTGCCTCCAGTGCGATATTCCTTCGTAAGGTGCGACGATGCTGGCCTTTATCAAGACCTGCGACCTAGGTCGTCATGGTGGTGATGGAGCGCGGCGTCATCGGTGCGCATAGACGAGCATGCTCCTCCACGGACCACATGCATTACTCAGACCGTCACCTCCTGCTTCGGCTTTACGACGGCGAAAATCACCAGCGGGAGGCGATCATGCCTCAAGACCACATGGGCTCTGTTTGTTCGATCTGGGTGGTGCTGCTCCTTTTATGTTTGTACCCACGGTCAGAAAGATGGAAATGGCGCATGTGAAGCCTCGTGGCTTTGGGGTTATCACCGCTCATAAAACCTACGCAAAGACGTACATACAATCTTTCGAAGAGACTATAGCGGAACATCTAAGGACGAGCGGACGAGGAGTTCCGGCTCCCGAGTTGGTGGCCGTAGCCGGTCGCATGCCGCGTATCCGCAAGCTCCACGAATAGACTGTGATGCGTCCTGCTATCGGAAACACTCGTCCCTGGTGATGGCGACGTCCATCACAGCTTGTAAGGCTCTGTGCTTTATTTTTTTCTTTGGAGACTCCATTTGTGGCTGACCTGACTATTGCGAAAGGGATCTCATTCTGCTCCTGTATCCCCAGAATCTGGTGGGAACCATTGCCTTTATGATTGCCCTTTTATGCATCGAGGTGGCCACATGTGCTGTCACAACGGAGTGCGACAAGAGACTTCGTCGAGGCCGAAGCAAGCGATCCTCAGGCGGTAGCACGAACCGACCCTCGTCGGAACTACTGTCTCGATCTCGAAGCCTTCAATTCCGAGAAAGCTTAATAGTCTTTTATGTCCGTAGACCGTGTCGGGGAAGTGAGTGAGGGCAAAGCGTAATCCTCGACAGGGCTCCGAGCTCATCATAAATTCACGGAGTTGACCACGCAGGTACATCGTGCAAAACACTTCTCCAGAGCTGACCATATGCCTTCGGTACTGAATTCTTGAGGCGGAGCAGACGACAATACTCCTGATCAAGAACATGATGATGATACTGGAGCGCATCACCGCCTGTGCTTAGCAACACGTGTAGAGCTGCACTGGTATTGGCCATGCTACCTACCTTGACTTCGTAAGATCTGAGACCGCGGGCTCAAGCCTACGTCGAAGAATTGATCGATCTTGACACAGTCCCTAGATCAAGTTGGTGCTGCTCTTTTTATGCTTGACATCTCGACCAAAAACGGAGACTAGCGTATCTTAGACTTCACAGATCCCGTGCGAGGATCCGGGTATAAAGCCCGCGCAAAAACGTACATGCTGCGGACTAGCTCTGGCAGAGCTCGCTCAGAACAGCCTCATCTGATCGGACAATAAAGGTGGCCGCGCCGAAAGATCGCAACGGCATCCTCACCTCAATTTACTCCAGCAGTGTCGTGGTGCTACATGAGCGAAGCATCTCTGGACCTGAACATCTGCAAGAGAATGCTAGCACACCTTGAACTTGTAATGGCGATGAGGAACAGCATCATCGGCATTGTGGCACGGAGTCCACTGCGTTTCGAGAATAGCAAAGCGATGGTCCTGCCGTGACGCAGCCTCGGCGCCATATGCCGGTCTCTCACGGTCTGGTTGGAGTTCGATGTGAATCATGGATGCGTTGTTTTATGTGGTAACCGTATGCCATCACCCGACAAGAAGTGGACAAGAATGAGAATGGATCCCTTTTGCGGTAACTTTGTCAGAATCCGCATATAAAGGTCCGGACAAGGATTTAGTCACACTCACAAATATGCTACAACTGTGCCGGACATGGACGAGGGGCTCTGCCGTCTATAAAGCCGACTACACACGATCATATCCGCATGTATGTAAGCCTTTACTCACACAACGGATGATGTTCTACATGATACATCCACACCGCCAACTCAGACCAAAGATGGAGCCGATGTGTTTTGATGATGATGATAGTGCTCAGCATAGAGTTCTGAGTTGTGGTAGACTTGTGGGATTAGCTGGTCGTGATGCCCCGGGAAGTCCCGCCGGATCATGTTTCATGGACATCGCGGCACCAGACATGGGGTCGCTGGATGGTCGTTGAATAATACAAGCTTCCACTTCTGACAGGCTCTGTTTTATGTGGCGGCAGAGAAATCTACCTCAAGCCAACTGGATGTGAATAGCTGCGCGATGAAGCTGTGACCGAATGTCATTCCGACGATCGCCGAACTGCAGTTCGCTGAACGGTGCATAAATAAGACGGGCTTCTGCATCATCTTCAATGGCAAGAAATGATGTCGATCCCAAGAGAATGCCTCCCAGACAGACGAGCCTCAAAGATTACTGTGGAGCGTTCTCGTAGCTGCAGCATGGTCTACATGAAGCGGTTACTACTATGAGCATCGACGGTGATGATCATCTTCATGCTCCGCTGTTGTGCCTGGTGTCTCAACGCCTGAAGCGATTTGCTGAAGCGGTAGCGGAATGAGTCGGCGCGGCACATGGCGACATCGTTCCAGGGCTATTCGATGACCAGGAGCAGACTTCGATAGCTGCAGTTTATATACACTTGTGTGAGGAGAGCGAGGCTGAAGACGAGGCTGCCACTAGTCTCAGATAGGCAACTGTGATGCGGAGACCCTGAATGGGGATTCTCAGATGCCATCTGGCTTGGATCGAGAGGAGAGGCATCTCAAAGCATATACACTCATTGCCGCTCCCTACAACATTGCGCATCGACTCATACCTGTCTCTTCAATCGCGCGAGTCTGATGAATCCAATGATCCCATCAAGTGCTTCATAATCTTCTTGCCCTCCGTCCTCTCCGCCATCACGACCATGTCCTTCGCAATCCCTCGAAACGTACCCTCCTTCAACCACCCCGATCGCCGCTACGAAGACGCACTATGGGGCTCCTCATCCTCCCGCGCCTCCAACGGCTACGGCCTGCACATCCCCGGCACCGGCGGCGGCAGCGGCAAAGAACTCCCCATGTACAAGGACAAACCGTATAACTACCCCTCGTCGAGGCGGCGCGGGCGCAGGAGAACGTGGCTGGGTCTTATGATACTGGGAGTCGTGTTTTGGCTGTATTACCGGGGGAGTTTTGGGGCTGCTGGCGGCGTGTATGAGGGCGAGGTGAGGGATGCAAAGAGCTTGTGGGGGAGTATGGGGAAGGGGTCGAAGGGGAGGGTGGATTGGGATTCGCGGAGGGAGCAGGTGAAGAAGGCCATGGAGATAAGTTGGGCTGGCTACGAGAAGTACGCGTGGGGTATGTATGCTGATCCATCACCCATCTACACCACCCCACTAACAGAACTAACAGGCTACGACGAATACCACCCAGTCTCGAAGACAGGCAAGCAGATGGTCCCCCCCACAGGCCTCGGCTGGATCATCATCGACGCCCTCGACACGCTCATGCTCATGAACATGACGACCGCCGTCTCCCACGCGCGCGAGTGGATCTCCACAACGCTCACCTACGACCTCGACCACGACGTCAACACCTTCGAGACCACCATCCGCATGCTCGGCGGGCTCCTCGCAGCGCACTACCTGCAATCCGAGCACCCCTCCCTCTGCCCCGTCGACCTCACGACAAATGGTGGCGAAGATTTGTATTTGGAGAAGGCGTCTGATCTCGCGGATCGCCTGCTCTCCGCGTTCGAGACGGACACGGGCATCCCCTGGTCCAGCGTCAACCTCAAGCAGCTCGTGGGGATCCGATCGCATGCTGATGGCGGGGCCGCCTCGCTCGCGGAAGCGACGTCCGTGCAGCTGGAAATGAAGTATATCGCCAAGCTGACGGGGGAGAAGACATATTGGGATAAGGCGGAGCGTGTCATGAAAGCTGTTGACGACGCGAATGCTGCAGATGGACTCATGCCTATTTTCATCAGCCCTGCCACGGGCAAGTTCACCACAAGTAATATTCGCCTGGGGAGTCGCGGGGATAGTTATTACGAGTACCTGATTAAGCAGTACCTGCAGACGGAGAAGACGGAACCGGTTTACCTGGAGTTATGGGATGAGAGCTTGAAGGGCATGAAGAAACACCTGGTCACCTACACGGAGGGCAGTAACATGACCATCATCGCTGAACGACCCAAGGGCCTGGACGGCGAGCTGAGCCCGAAAATGGATCACCTCGTGTGCTTCATGCCAGGGACCATGGCGCTCGCCGCCACCGAGGGCCTCACCCTGAGCGAAGCGCGTAAGCAGGGTAAACTCACGGAGAAAAACCAGCAAGACATGCAGCTGGCACGGGAGATCATGAAGACGTGTATGGGCATGTATCGCTCGACGGCGACGGGTCTCGCGCCGGAGATCACGTATTTTAAGATTCATGACCCACCAGTCCTCATGTCTTCCCCGGATGCCGAAGTTATAGTCTCGACGAGTGATTTCTCGAGCAAGGGGAGGGATGACGGGAAGTGGAAAGAAGATTTCATCGTCAAGCCCGCGGATACGCATAACCTCCAGAGACCGGAGACGGTCGAGTCCCTCTTCTACATGTGGCGGATCACGGGGGATGTGGTGTATAGGGAGTGGGGCTGGGAGATCTTCGAGGCTTTTGTCCGGCATACCGCGGTGGAGGGCGGGCCCGAGGGAGTAGAGGGTTTCTCGAGTATTCAGAATGTGAATGCAGCCGAAGGGGAAAGTGTTGGCTGGCGGGATAATATGGAGAGTTTTTGGCCGGTAAATTTGCCCCCCTTCCCTTCCCATCCCTTCCTTTCCTTGTTCCTACTGCTTGTTCTTCTTGCGATCGCATGACAGGGACGAGCAGTGCTAATCACATATTGGCCTAGGCGGAGACGCTAAAGTACCTCTACCTCCTCTTCTCGCCCTCCGATCTCCTCCCACTGGACAAAGTCGTCTTCAACACGGAGGCGCACCCGTTTCCGCGCTTTGACCCGGGGAGGAATTTCTACACGGGCTGGAAAAGGAAGGCGCGTGATCCGGTGACGGGGAAGCTTCTTGAGGATGTTGCGAGTATTGAGGCGAATAAGGGTGAGGGTGGTGCTCAGAAGCCGATAGTGGGGCAGGAGGGAGGCGTGAGGAGTCCGGAGAGTGTGGGTGGGGAGGTTAGGGGGATGAGTTCCAAGCAGGAGGAGAAGGGCGGGAAGGTGCATAATAGGGATGAGATTGGGGAGGAGGGAGTGGGGGTGGGAAAGGGGATGAGTCGGGAGGAGGCGCGGAAGGGGAAGGGCAAGGAGAAGGAGGGGCATGCTATTTGATGTAGGAGGTGCATGCTATCTGATGATGGCGATGCGGTGGTTGTTTGCATAGCGTTGGCGTCTACTCGGAATCGAAATCACATTGACATTGTCCGAAGAACGTGCGTGCATCAATCAAGTCACGCGACACTGCCTAGAAGTGCGACGAGATCGCTGCGCCTAAAGCTTAAGCCTACCCGCCATGGAAATTCAGCGAGTATAAGAAGATGCCCTTTTACGTTTGTGGACCTTCAAAGCCCGCAATACACAACGGCGTATGCCTGGCGTCGGCGCGTGTCCGCCTTTTGTCATACGCCTGTTGACTGAGGGACTTATCCACAGTTGGTGGCGATGCGCATCATCGCGATTCATAACAACCTCGAGGATCGGTTTCAAAGATGCACGCTCGCGCAACGCATCGAGCACTTCGGCTAGCTGATACTCGGGTTTGGCAAGCCTAGGTCTCACGCAAGCCTTTTATGCATGGACAATGGGAGCGCTTCTGCCGGACGTTAGAATGGAAGCGCCGACTTGCTTTCCGCGGCGCCAGAATCGGATCTGAAGGATAAAAGGGACGCTGTCGCGCACATTGAAACGACCACGAAGTAACATGCCTCTATCTTCATGCTGCAGATCAGTCTGTGCTTTCCAAGCTTTGGTGCTCAAACAGCTCATTGGTCGTTGACGTGTTTCTGGTGAAGCTAGCCATCGTCACGAGTCACAACTACGAGTCGGACGCGAGAACATCACTGAGATCCAAGCGCAAGCATAGTCGATGTGCACCTCTTTGGGCTTTGGTGTTGCTAGGGAGCAAAGACCGGATGAAGGGCTGCTTTTATGCAATGGCTGCTTGCCACGCGACAGACTTCTTGCCGAAGACATGGCGCGGTCTCCTGCCCGTTTTCTTGACCTCGGGAGATCCCGCCAGTTGGATAGAATGTGCGTCTGATATAGAGGCCTAGCTTTCTCATAACTCACAGAGCACGAGACATGATGAAAAAAGAAGCAGACGAGACAGCACACCTTGCTGTTCTTTCTTCACTGAGCTGGATCTTAGAGAACTCCGAAGTGGCTGAAATTCTCCCTTGGTGGAGTAATAATGATGTTCATCATTATCGTCCCCATCGACAGGATAGGATTGTGCCTTGAAGATGGGCGTTTATGCAAGGCATCGGGTTTTGGCTTCAGTATCTGATGTCCTGCATAAGCCAGACTCTTGCCAGACTTTTATGCTCGAGAACCGAGACCACAGCCGTCAGGACCGGCACGCGCTTCTTGCTCTCGGGCCACTCTACGACCAAGGCCCAGATCTACGAGTATAAAGGGACGCAGCATTGCACGTTCTAGACCAGCACCATCCTCGAACAAGCATTGACAAGGTGTCTCCGAGATGATTCTGCTGAGCCTCCACCTTTGCCATGCGAGATGATGGTCCTGGTGATGACATGCATCATCGTGAGAGCTCCCAAAGGTGACTTCGGAGGAGGCGGCACCACAGCGCCCTTCTTCCCACTGGTATCAACGTGTTGACGAATCCATGACAGTGGGGGGAAATGACTTTTATGCTTGGCAACTTGACCTGGCACGCACACATGTCCATATTCCGATCCGGCTGCGAGTCGCTATTGCCGTTGCTTTGAGAGTTCGAAGTGGCAGCGCCATACTACATGAAAAGCTTGCAAGTGTCGATGACTTGCAAAGCAGACACCCGTCGTCAACGACCAGCAGTGGGTTCAGACTTCGTCCTTGGTCTCTTCGCTAACAGCCTGGACTGAGTCGAGCAACTGTCGCATCCGAGGCGTCTGCGATGCTTCCTTTTAGTGTTGATGATCATCATCGTCACCATCACGAGTACACCTTAGCCGAGCGCATTCTTTGAACCGAGATCAAGGTCATGCCAGCTGCAAGAAGCGTGAGACTCGCACAATTCGATGGAGGCTGACCACTTGCGATTGCCCCGGCCGTCGCTGTGGGGTGGTACCTTGTATGCTCTCTCAAACCAACAAGACCAGCACTACGAGCGAATCTGAGGTGTTGAATTGTGAGAGCGGAAGTCGGTACGCCACAGCTACGGAGCTATAAGAGCAGCGTGCTTATCTGCAACAGTAGGCTATCATATTGGTGGCAACTGACCGGTATTCGTGTCTCTGGGCGCGCCTCCCTGGATGATGCACATGTCGCCATCTTGCCGTCAACTTCAACTCTTGTAGGTTCCGCACGGCTCCGCTGCCTACCACGCAGCCTGATCCTGGTCATGCCCAATCATACCAGAGCGGTAATGTCGACTGTCATGCTCATCATCCTCGTGAGCCGCTACAGGATCTAGCTGGCTTTTTCATCGATATCAGCTCCCTTGCAAGGCATGAGGTGCAATCGGAAATTGTTCTTGCGTCAGCAAGATGATCACAAAAAGTCCCGTCATATTATGGACAGATTGTGAGGTCGTCGCCACGTGATCTAGACCTGGGACCTTGCCTACCGGCGCTTTGCGAGGACTCCGCTGTAGGCATGAAAGCACGCGATTCGATACTGTGGTCGAGTAAGGAACAAAAAAGGTCATCAAAAAGCCAAGGGCTCCGCCGGTCCCGTTTCTCCTTACCGCCCACCATCATCGAAATGTATCTGTCTTCGTGTTAATTTCCGAGTGCTTAGGAGTCCGTCCATGGAAACCCGATGGTGGCCCTCATCATCGCAGGTACAGTGCGGACGAAGCAGGGTTTGCATCTGTTCCGCAGTCTGAGGCCCAAGCACAGTCGTCCTTCCCATGAACGGTGCTCTTGGGTCGCGTTCTGCAGAAGCAAGACTGCTGTTAAGGACCGGTTTTATGCTCGCGCTGCCCTGTGTTGAGACGCATGGGCATCAGGCTGCATCGAGAGGCAAACACAGGAGCCGCCATATTGCACTGGACGTGCTCGATATTGATCGACGTAACAGGAGCTGCGGAACCTTGTTATAACAATCTTGAGCTTGCTGAGAACTTCCTAGCCGCAATCTGTCAGCATAAAAGTGTCCCAAGCATGCGCGTCGCAAGTTCTGCTAAATCAACGCCGAAATGCAACAGAAAGTTTGCAAAGACGAGGACTTTGCGACTACGGACACATCATCATCCAGACCATGGGTGATGGTGATGATGCTGATGTTGATGCTCAGCAGCTGAAAGCCCACAATCGCACGGTCACTCCCATTGTTCGGCAAGTGCATGACCTCGAATGGAAGGTCTGTCACAATGTCCGAGGCGCGCGAACATCGTCTTCGTCTAGGCACAATCTATAATCTGTCCAGATTGTTGCGCCTCGGTCTTTTATGTACGATTGCAATGGGCCTTCCCTACGCAGCTCCAATCAATGCTTCTGAAAGGGCATGCGTGGAGAGCTCGATCGCTATAGCCCCGCTGGAAATATAAGAAGGCGTATCCATGGCTTTCTCCTGAGCCTAAGGTACCAATGCACAAGATGTATCCAATTCTGGGCAGCCGTCGACTTCGCATGCGCAGCTTTGAGCTGTCCCCTTGGTGCCTCTAAAGGTGGCGATGCGTATCATCGCGAATCGCGACACGATGGGATGCCGGTGTGCATGTCCGTGTGCTGCGTGCAATCACAGCTCAGTTGTAATTGCATGACGTGGGTCCAGGGCACGAAGAGGAGATTGTTCGGGAAAATAAAGAATTCTGATTGCTTTGCGAAGCAGCCATTTTCGTATTTTGCAGCAATTGTCGCTTTCTTGTCGTCCAAGAGCAACCCTGATCGTCTGTTGTGCATGAAACGCGGCGAGCTAACATGACTTTAGCCCTCGCAACCAAATCACCAGCTACCCCATCCAGGAGTTGTGTCCACGAGTGATCCAGCCTGGTTTGTTCAGCCGCGACCTCTGAGGTCTCATAAGAAGAACGTCTTATTCAAGTTCCACGAGGTAGGCCTAGAGCTCTTCAAGTTCTTTTGTGACCCCTCCTGCCTTCTATCTCGTCCTGCTGTTCGACGCGCTTCAGCCACCGTGAACTTTCAGCTGGACCTGAGCTCTTCAGGCCTTCGAACGGGCATGATGGACTGCACCGTCACGAGAAACGTCCCGACGGTGAGCCTCATGACTTGACTCGGCGTAGCCGTATAGGACATACACTATGGTGCCCCAACAGAAGGCTTCATCTGCGACTACCAGTCCTTCTCCGCGGCATAAATGTCTTAGTTGGACATCTGATAGACGGGCTAGGATCTGCCAGGTTGAGCTTATATGTCCACTCGGGGTTGACGGCAACTGCGGGGAGATTCCGATCGATAGCACCACGTGCGAAGCAGGAAAGTCGGCTCCAGACCATGCTTGCATAAAGGTCTTGCACACGTCAAGCTGAGGTAGTCAAAGTCACGCGTCGTGAGAATCCAGGAGGAGACTGCCTGTGCGAGAGTGGTGCGTGTATGCCAGGGCATGGTTGATTTGCACTCGGGCGAGGGCTTTCCAATAGAGCTCAAGGATCCAAGAGAGAGCTAGGTGGCCCACTTCCATCTACAAATATATGAGAGCGGCACGCGCGCCTACGCAATCAAGATGTATGAACACTACGCGCGTCGTGGACGATGCCTCGGCCGAGACGAAACTTGCAACCACATCATTGCTGATTTTGGAGCACATCGCTGGTCTGGTGCCCATCATCATCACGATGCGCAGCCGTGCTATTATATCAATGCCAGGGCCTTTATGGTCACAATCGTCGGTGGTAGGCCTGTCACTGGCCAAGATGGCATTTGTGAAAGGTCGCCATGACTTCAACTCTGGCGACTTGAGGACCTTGTAGGTATGCGTGGAGACGGCGACTGACTCGATCGCGGCGAGAATGGCATCGTCGGGGCCGATAAGAACAGCCAGTACTATGGTGGTGTGGTCTGAAGCTCATTATTCCTCTACGCAAGACGCTCAGCGATCCGAGACTCCGACAGTGACCGCCGACATGCTCGACATGCTCGACATGCTTCGAAGGCATGCGCACGCAGCGGGCCTGCACACTGTGCGGCATTGGTGAGCGCAATGCTGAACCGGAAGGGATCACATGAAACAAGAGCAGTGAGATCGCTGCCACGCCCACAAACAGGAACACTGCGCAAGGCAATTTGGACTTGAGACACTCGTGCTCTCACTGCAAGTCCGGTCGTGAGATCGTGCCCAACTGCCGCTCGGTCCGCTTGACCACTTTCGGCTAGCTTGAGCCTCGCAGTCAGCCTTTCGATTATGCATCAAGCATTTTGTTTGTGGCAGCGCATGAAAAGAACACGGACATCTTCCTGGGAACACCAAGACATGGCAATCAACTTCGTGTAGGGATGAGATGGCAGAGAGATGATAAAGAGGCATAGATTCATGGGTTCGCTCTCAGCGTGCTTGAAGCGTTGCCTCTGTGTTCAAGATATATGGTATCTCATGATGATGATCTGCACTATGAACAGACTACTTCTATAGTGAGCATGTGCTTGAAGCATCGAAGGGCGATGAATCTTCATGATAAGAAATTGTGTTCGTGTCAACTGCGGCCGCCAGATCTTGTCAAACAGGCACTAATGGAACACATGTCCAAGCGGTGCTTACAGTGAAAACATCAACGCAGTTTACAGCTTGCATGCTCAAGGTTTGTAGCAAACTACACTCAAACCTGTCCAGTCCCTCAGTCCAGTAAGATGTAAGTAGCAAGCTCCGAACATATAAAGGGTTGCTACGTGCTGACATTGGTACGGAACTCGTGACAAACCAATTCAGGAGAGCTCATGCCGGCTCGTAAACACGCACCGTGCAACCTCCCTCTCAAAGGAGTAGAAATACGGAGTGCAAGATACTATTGAAGCCTGCCACCGCGTGGAAAGCATCACACGTAGTCGGAAGCATTATACTTTAGCTGGGCGATGATGCTGACCCTCATCAGCATTGCAGATTTCACCAATAACATCACAGCATACAAGCGTGCCTGACCACAGATCATGATTGTGTCATCCAACGAGGGCTGATCAGCAGCAAGAGGCCGCGAAGAACTCGCGCCGTGCCAACGGTAAGGCCATGTTGCTGCAAGTCACTCTTCATAACATGTGCAGATACTTATACTTGGTTTAGAGGGCCTAAGAACCATCGGACGCACCAGTCCAGAACGCTAGTGAGCCAAAGGCGTAAATTTGACTGGACGATGATCTTGTCGTTCAAGAGGTGGTGATGTTAGCAAGCTTGTAATGATGAATGGCACTATTGGGATCTCATGGCTCGCATAGAATGTTCAATGATGGTCATTAGCAGTGAACGGCTTGAGAGTCAATTGCACTCTGCACCATTCCACCATTCGCCAGGCGGTCGATCGGCTGGACTCAGCGAAGAGATAAGATTCCCATATCATGGCGAGCGCGATCCCATCCGGGGTCTGTAGGTCTGAATCCGGCGTGAGAAGACAAAACTTTGTTTGATCTACCTGGTCTACGGCATAGACGTGTCCAAACGTCTGGTATGATGCAAGTGAACTGCTTCAGCTTGAGAATCTCCTCCCAGCATGACGTTGCATGAGGCTGACAATCACGATGACCCAGAATTGTCCGCACATGACCATGGCGAGGATGACGACGTGCGGAAAAGCGTCACAAGAACGTCAAAGGCTCCGTAGGTCCCAGCGACAGTGCAGAACGTGCCAAATACGATGATCAGAGTTGCGCAGAAACATCCAAGGAACCATACCTTCGATCTTGTCTTCGACCCCCATTGTAGTCAGTAGCAAATCTCGCGGCATTTCGAGTTGTCGGCTACTCACGTTCCAAGCAATGCTCCAACTAATGATACAAGGCCTCCGAACTGTGGAATTGCACTTGCTATAACATATGCGCAGAGCACGCTTGCCGCAACACAGCTGAACCAGGTCGCCCAGTGGATAGCGGAGTGCTCAGTTAAGTGTCGAGATCCACGAAGAATGCGAACGAAGAAACCCTTTGCTGGAACCTGCGAAAATTGGTCAGTCCGCGCCAGAGATTTACTCGAGTTCTCGCGTGCTACTCACATGAGAGACAATCATTGTCGTCACAAGCAAACCTGGTAGAGCGATGCCATAGCAGACTTTCTTCAGAACATGGCCGGCAGACCCAAGAGCTGGTGAAGCGACATATGATCCGCAATAGTAGTAGACCACGACACCGATCACCAAGTAGACTGTGAAGACGACAGCCTGGCACAGATACATTGCGCGAAAGTACTTCTTGGGCTCCTTCATCTCGGAAATGATGGGAAAGAAGTACGGTGTTCCGGTAAACGCAAAGACAATCGTCGAGATGGAAGCCATGATCTCTGAGAAGGATCCGTGGCCAACGAGCTCCCAATCGGAAGACCACGACCCATCCTGAGGAGCACTATCAGGTCGATCTTGTACCCCGACGGCGATGGCGACGGTGAAGACTGATTATTTTGTCAGTGTTGTTAAGGGATACGTAGCTTTGGATAAGCTTACTGGACACTAGAATGCAGATCATGCCCATCCATGCCACCCAACTGATCTTGGATAACGTAGGAATTGAGGCTGAGACGAATGCGATGATTGCGGCCACGGCAACGAATACGGCGGTACAAGCTCCATGGCTCGACAAGGCATTGAAGGCAGTGGACACCGAGACCAAGGCGGATCCGGCGACGAAAATGTAAACTAAATGTCGTTCAGCTTCAGCTTGCCCGTGCACAAGCCACATCCACTTACATAGTTGAATAGCAACCATAGCCACTTCTCTGCCGATCTTACCAAACATGATGTTGCAAGCGTCCTCAAGACTGTACACACTGGGGTGCCGGAGCTTGAATTTGCCAATCCAACGATTCGACCAAAAAGTTGTCATCAAGGCCACCGCGGCGAGGACAATAATGCCCGGTATGAGTCCAAGCGGTGTGAATGCCCGAGGAATGGCTAGGGCGCCAATTCCGACTTGAGTCTTCATCATCAAGACGCTAGTTCTGATCCAACCAAGCTGATATACGGTCAGTGAACAGTGCTCCAACATCCATGCTATGGGCACGTAAGAAGAGCCACGTACCCTGCGGTAGTCTGTGCCTCCTTCATGCACCTTCCCGAAGACAGGATCGTACTTCACGGCTTCGTCGCTCGAAGCACTCATATTCTCTCTCATGGCTTCTAGCTTTTGAACTTCGTCCAGTTGCTCCATGTTGTTCTTGCTCGTGACGAGGTCAGTCATGATCGATAATTTGGATTAGGTCCTGAAGTCAAGAATGTGGGACTGCCAATTTAACACAAAACATAAGATCCGGTCGAAAAGCCTATCGATGAGTCTCGGAGGGAGTGCTGTTGTGTCGATGGACAGGAGCAGATCTGGGGGAGTTTCTGGGGTAATATGTACCCGTCTCCATCATTGACACATATGCTGGAGCCTCCGCGCCGTCCCCGGATTCTGCTGCAATCGGTCAAGTGAGGTCGCATAGCTCGAAGTTCGAAGTGGTTAGCGCATGATGACTTTTCTTCAAGAGAATCTATGGAATTGCCGTTGTAGGTCTGCAATATTTTATCCATATTAGGTAACTGTGTTGCTATGTTGCCGATCTCGTTTCCGTGTTGCGACTAAATGTGCTTTGATCAGCACTTAGAAATTCAAGGCATGATCGGCTTCAGATTCTGTCGGAATATTGCATGTACGTGACCGACGATCATACGGGTGAAGTTGAGGACATTGTGAAGCAGATTCGGGTTGACGCAGCAGTGGTTCGGAATGAATGATGCACGGCGTCAGTCTGATCACAGCTGCGATGCGTCTGACAAGATGATCGATGATACCGTGGCTACTAGTGAACCATCTCAGTAAACTCTGTTAGGGTTTGGATGCCGCCGGTTGAACACGTAGGCAAGAGGAGTCAAGACCTGAGGTCCTGAGGCGCCAAGGCACTTATCCCCACCTTTTCCGAAAGTCCATAGCCCCATCTCCCGAAATGAAGAACTCTTTCATCAACTTCTTCGTCCTTCGCAAACAAATTAAGATCATGATCGAGCACACTGAAGTCTGTCCAATTATCGGAAGGCCTCGGGACGTCGATAATGATGGCCTTGAAGTCGGCTTTCATAAGTGGAGCCTTTCTGCCAGTTCTGTGTTGGAGCTCAAATTACCTATTATGGAAATATGGGATTGTCCACGGACTTGGAGTCCAGATGATCCCGCTGCTTCATCTTATTGTACGGAATGGAGACACATACCTCCCGACGTCTTCGAGTTTTCACCTGCAAGAATCGCCAAATATCGTCTCGAGATCGAAGAGCCTCGAATCCTAAGAATTTCACAACCGTCGACAAGCACTGATGGCGACAGATTTTGCGAAGACGCTACGCGACCCGAGTCTCCTGCAACAAGGGTCGTTCATCAATGGAGAATGGATACGTCCATCAAGTCGCAATACCTTCTCGGTCTTCAACCCAGCTTCTGGGGCAGTAATTGGAACTTGCCCTGAGTCCACACTAGATGACCTCAATGCCGCGACTGTTGCAGCTGAGCACGCGTTTGCATCATGGGCGTCACTACCTGGCCGATCGAGAGCCAATATCTTGAGGAGGTTCTTTGAGCTGCTGGTCGCAAATAAAGAGGATATCGGCAAGATTATCCTCGCGGAGAATGGCAAAGCCAAAGCCGACGCTGAGGGAGAAGTCTTATTCTCTGCTGGTTTCTTTGAATGGTTCGCAGAAGAGGCGCCCCGGATATATGGCGATGTTGTATCGCATAGCAACCCTACAAGCCGCACTCATGTTCTCAAACAACCCATAGGCGTTTGTGGCCTGATTACTCCGTGGAACTTTCCCATGGCGATGGGCGCTCGAAAGGTTGCTGCAGCACTTGCGGCCGGATGTACTGTGGTACTGAAACCTGATGGCTTAACACCGTTTTCGTCGAATGTCCTTGCCGTTCTAGGTCAGCGCGCTGGCGTGCCCAGCGGGGTCATCAACATCGTCACTGCAAAAGACGATACGCCAAAAATCGGGCTGGCAATGTGCGAATCAGCTACCATCAAGAAGATATCCTTCACTGGGTCGACTCGAGTTGGGAAACTATTGATGCAGCAGTCAAGTGGCACCTTGAAGAAGTTGAGCCTTGAGCTTGGGGGCAATGCGCCATTCATTGTCTTCGATGACTGCGATATTGATGTCGCCATCGCCAGCGCATTGATCAGCAAGTTCAAGGTGACGGGGCAAACCTGTGTCTGCGCCAATAGAATTTTTGTACAGGAGCAAATTTACGGTCGATTCGTCGAGCGTTTCGTGGCTGAGGTTGCCAAGTTTCGAGTTGGGCACGGTGATGTTGCTGCGACTTCCCATGGTCCTCTGACCAATGGAATTCAGAAGGTCGTTGAGCATGTCCGAGATGCTGTTGGGAAGAACGGTACAATTCTCCACGGCGGCCGAGCTCTCCCAGAACTGGGACCGAATTTCCACGAATTGACTATCATTGGTGATGCGACGGATGAGATGCTGGTTGCTCAGGAGGAGACTTTCGGCCCACTAGCTGCACTTTTCAAGTTCAAGACGGAGGAGGAAGTCATTCGCAGAGCCAATGCATCGGAATTCGGACTTGCATCATACGTAATGACGCAGAATATCAACCGAGCACATCGAGTCTCGGAAAGATTGGAGTTCGGCATGGTTGCGCTGAATACTGGCGTTATCTCTGACCCTGGATCACCGTAAGTCACCGTGAACATCGATTGTCCTGATGTCAACTGACGTAACCTAGATTTGGTGGTGTCAAAC
This sequence comes from Scolecobasidium constrictum UM 578, assembly GCA_000611715.1. Taxonomy (NCBI): domain Eukaryota; kingdom Fungi; phylum Ascomycota; class Dothideomycetes; order Venturiales; family Sympoventuriaceae; genus Scolecobasidium; species Scolecobasidium constrictum. The sequence goes on from AZYM01000184.1 coordinate 213,926, forward strand.
ACTCTGGCATGGGCCGCGAGGGCAGCAAATACGGGGTCGACGAGTATTTGACACTCAAGTCCGTCATAACTGGAGGTATCACGCCGATCAAGTCGCACTTATAGTACGCTCTGGACCGTAAAGTTATTCATGTTCGGCATGATTAAAACTACAATGCCATGCTTTATTGAGAAATTCCGCCCTTCTCTCCTGGAAATGCAGGCGTTTACTTGTCGGTATACGAGCCAATCGTCTGGTCTTTGTATTCAATTGTGGCTTATAGATCACTGATCTTGTTGGGTAGTTGGCTCAAATTTCCAATTCCTGCCTTTCGAGTACAGTCTCGCAAGAATCAAATTCGATAAGAAACCAGAGACTCGCGTACCAAGGTCCAACGATTGATTCGCAGGATTCAGCAAGCTGCTCAAGTGCGAACACCCCGCATGATACGAGGACATGGATTCTGGGCCATAAATCTGGAATATTTCCGTTTTAGGAAATTCCTGCTAGCAGCAAAGGTGCAAGCGTGCATCTCCGCCAATATATTTCGCAATGAGCAGCGCACTTTAGAAGCTACAAAGTGCTGCTATCAAGTTCCATACTCATCTTGCACCCCATCCGCCAGACAAGACCCTTCATTGACTCTATGTACGACGTTATTATCGTAGGAGCTGGGCTCAGTGGCCTGCAAGCAGCCCTGTCTGCGCGACAAGAGGGACTCTCCGTGGCTGTTCTGGAAGCTAGAGACCGCGTGGGTGGTAAAACATGGAGCGAACCTGTTGCTTCGCGGCGAGGCATGGCTGACTTCGGGGCCGCCTGGGTCAACGAAAATCTGCAACCACGAGTGGCAGCTTACCTCAAGAAGTTTGAGCTCGATACGGTGAACCAAAGACTCGAGGGTGTTGCGGTCATGCAGACTGGCGACCGGGAGACGTCAACATTTCCATTTGGAATCATGCCAAAGGTGTGCTGACTACCACAATTCTTGCTGCCATTGCTCCTACTGATCAGAGACTGTAGCTATCCGCCAAAGAAACAGAGAACTTAGCGATGGTTCGAGATCATATTCAGGCAGCATCACTTCGCAAGGAGAATCCATCGGTTGAAGATGACAACGTGACATTGGATCAATACGTCGTGAATCTCGGAGCTCTAGCGACGACACGGAAGATGGTGAACGTCTGGTCACAGGTCATGCATGGAGTCGAGTCTACAGAACAGTCTGCGGCATGGTTCATCGATTATTGTCGGTGCAATGAAGGACTTCTGGCTATTCGTGCCGACGACAAGACTGGCGGCCAGTTTCAGAGACTTCCTGGTGGTGAGCAAAGCGTTTAGCTCCGACAAGGAGAACTGCATTACTGACTCTATCAACTTAAGGCACTCAAGCGTTTGCTATCAAGATCGCAGAGCTTGTTGGCCATGAAAATATCCATCTCAAAGCACCGGTATCTTCGATCGAAGACCAGAAAACGAGAACACGTGTGACGGCTACGGATGGTCGAACCTTCGAGGCCAAAAAGGTCATCATCTCTGTACCCTCCACGTTGATCAAGACCATTCAGATCTCGCCGCCTCTGCCAGCTCGGCTGAGGAAGGTGAACGACGCTACCATTCTGGGACATTACAACAAAGCCATCTTTGTTTACGAACGACCATGGTGGAGAGATGCCGGCTACAATGGATTTTTCATGTCGTTCAGCGGGCCGATGATAGTTGGACGTGATACAAGTGTGGACAAGAACGGGTTCTACAGCATCACCGCATTTGTGAATGGAAACAATGGTCGTGAATGGAGCAAGCTATATCCACGTCAACGGCGCCAGGCCGTCATCGATCAGTTGGCGAGCATTTTTGACGCACGAGACCCTCGATCAGAGGTCTACAAGCCCATCGAGGTCCTGGATCAGATTTGGAGCCATGAAGAGTACAGTCAAGGAGCCTTAGCTCCGATCACGGCACTTGGTCATCTGACTGAGTTCGCTGATGTGTATGGGAAACCCACGGGGAATCTCCACTTCGTTGGAACTGAGTACTCCACAGAATGGAGAGGCTATATGGAGGGCGCGTTATGCTCGGGCGAAAAGGGTGCGGAGGAAGTGGTGACCGCACTTCGAGCCCGGCGTGAGTCGAAACTATGAACATATAGCATTCCAATGAGATATACTCTCTCGGTTTTGACATTCATCAAATCGTGCAGATGTCGCTTTCTCTGCTTCAATGGAATGGCACGAGTTCCCAAAGCATCGTTTCCCCGTTCGCTGTGAAACTATGCTGAGACTTCGAGACACTGACTGATTCTTCCACGGCCCAGAGTAGAGATATGATGGACTAACGAGCAATAGAATTAGCTCATGTTTAATCCAACCGGAGTGTTCCGTCAGCTGTTCCATAGACTGTGTCATAGGCTAGAAGCATCAGTTACTCCAGACCAAACTATCTTGGAAGACGAATTACTGTTCTGGGAAATGCCGAGGACTTACTGCAAGCGGCAATGGAGTCTCCCAGGGTTCGTCTACATGTGGTTAGTGCAAGCTCGAGTGGAGAGTTTCCAGAATGAGTATTGTATGGTCAGGTCATGCGTCCCCACGATCTCCAGAATGAGTATCTGGAGAAATGCTATGTTGATCCCCAGGATCTCCAAAACGAGTATACGAGCAATCTTCAGGCAGGAAGGACGAGCTCATTTTGGAATCAGCATTGGTCTCAACTATGTCCGGAGGATAAATATGAATGTTCTACAGCTTGATTAAGATAAGAAGGAAAAAGAAATTGATTATATTCCCAAGTTCTGAAAGGCCATACCTCGTCCATTCAAATCTTTGACACTTCATATTCACACCTTCACTGTTCTCCAACATGTCAACGACCACCACTGAGGTCGCGACCTTGCGCGTGACGGGCAATGTTCGCGGTCACGGCAAGCATACCAACTTGCCCCAAGATCTGCTAGATACTGCTCGCGCCGTCCCTCCTGAAGCATTCGACCCCAAGAAGCATCTGGCCTTCCAGGAGCCAAAGAAGTTATATACCTTCGAGGATTTGAACCTACCTCCTGCGGGCATATCCAACTGTGCAGTATCGGAGCCATTCCCACTGTTCAGTGAAGATGCTGTGAAGCAGCTAAGAGCAGAGGTCTTCAGTGAGCGCGTAGTGAACAGCTACCATTGCCAGACGAGCCCAACAAGCGGCATAATTAGGGGCTATTGTCCAACGTCAGTACCTTGCAAAACATCCCGCCGGCTTCAATGCGGCTTTAAAGTGCGCTGCGGCTAATTGAGCTTTGCTGTAGGATGAGCGAATTCGTCTACAACGCATGGCACAGTCAAGAGATGATAGACATTATTTCCAGAGTAGCGGGCGTTAAGCTCGTACCCGCAATGGACTATGATGTCGGGCACGTTAATGTGTCTGTAAACTCCGACGGACAAGAGACTGATGTGGTCGCTCCCGGCAAGCAGAGTCTGCACGATTCGACAGAGTTCTGCGAATCTGCATTCGGCTGGCACAAGGACAGCTACAACTTTGTTGTTGTGACAATGCTATCGGATTGCACCGGCATGGTTGGCGGCGAGACAGCTATACGCATGGGGAACGACGAGGTCATGACAGCTCGTGGACCTGCCTTGGTATGGCGCCTCATTGCAACAGCCGCAACCAAGACTTGCTAACACCGGAACTAGGGCACAGCGGTGGTGATGCAAGGAAGTTTCGTTGAGCATCAGGCGAGGGCAGCAAAAGGAGGCAAGGAGCGGACAAGCATGGTCACCTCCTTCAGACCTAAGGATCCTAAGAAGTTTGATGCAACTCGTTTGGACGGCACACGAAGCATTAGCCATCTGCCCACTCTCTAAACACAGTTTTTTGGATACCGCTTCGAGAACATGGAGGACTCCTTCCGAGAGGAGCTGCGAAACTTGCGCAAGCGACAAGTTTCGGGGCTTGACTTCGATGTCGCCGGGACAGAGAGGTTCTTGTTGCAGCAGAAAGCAAGTATCGAGAGAATGTTGCAGCAGATCCAAAGATAGATGCCCAAGCGGGTCATGCAATTATATGTAATACTAAATTGACGATGTTCGTTTTAGCCAGAATGATCGAACATTTGGTATCCTGAATGAATCGCCATCTACCGGATCTGTAAGCACGCTCGATCGTCATGTCCTGATTCATCAGCAGTGGGATCGAATGACACGGTTGTCAAGTAACCAAGCTCTGGCCATAGCTTCGTGCTCAATGCTTGATTGACCTCTAATCATGGATGATGCAAACAGTTGTCGCATTGCCCGAAATTGGCATGTAGACACACCGCCGTGGCACTTATCCAGGAATTGTCTGGCCAGCTGCCTGGATTATGGCAAACCAACGTTCGCAATCACCGCCACTGTCGAGCTTTTCCCAGATTTCCTTGATGATGTCCAGGGCTTGGAGAACGTTTCTTTGAGGATATTTCCGAGAAAGTTCAAGCATGCGTTCCTCAACAAAGAACCTGGCCTCCAACGCTTTTGCTGTGACATCTGATTCTAGCGTGATGTCGGACGAATTCTGACTCGTTGTCTTGACCTGGAGCTGACTTGCGCATGAGATTATGACCAACGGTTGGAGTCGACATGCGCCAGACTCGATGGACATAGTTTCGAGGATGTGCAGGACATGTATAGCCATGGCTGTCAGGCACAAGGAAGAGGAATTTGTAGCGGAGTCCACGGCTCTGAATGGCTGTAGCGAGAATGGTGTGCCGTGGAATGGAAGTTCGTTCGAGGCTTCCAGCCTGTTCTTAAGGACCAGAGGGAACGCCCAGTAGAGTTCCATGAGTGCGACGTAGCGCTGTGCGTGGGCAATAGTAATGAGATCGGATCGACTCGTCTGCGGATCACCAAAATCTGCAATTATGTCTTCGGTCGGGATCGTAAGGGTGTAAAGAGACGACTCAAGCGAAGACGCCCAATGGAAGTCGTCAGTCTCATCATCACCCAAAATACGACCTCCATCATTCGATAGCCTGGCACTAACACTTTGCCGACGCAGCAAACGGCCGATTTCAGCAAGAATGAAATTGACATCAGCCCCAATACCGGTCCACGGATGAGGCAGGATGGGACTCGATGGAGACGATGGAGCCTGCTGCGGCGGTAAATTTCCTAATGGAGTCGTCATGGGTCTTGGCTCAGTGAAGCTTGCAAGCATCTCCCAGTACATGATCGATTCGAGGTAAAACTGTTCGTCGGAAAGGCGTGCATGTCCAAGCATTTGGCTGGCATCTCTTTGCAGGTAACCTTGAATGAGATTTCGAGCTATGTATAGATATCTCATCCCTGTGGTGCAATCCGGGTGCCACGTCGAAGAGAGACCGAGTAGAAGAAGGCTCATGAGGATTGTATCGAGCGATATCTTCCCAGCACGCAAAAGGCGCAGCTCCAATTGTAGAGCTTTCCACGCCTGCGACCGCTTCGACCGACCGAGCGAGACCATGTATCGATGATTGTTTGCCAGGTGTGCGATTGACATGCTTTGGATGGAATAGTTGATTGATGCTGAATTTGACCTGATGTCGGCAACGCGACTTCTAAAAGCATTGAGATCGGAGTCAAAACATGCATAAAGGCTGCAGACTTCTGAGAAGTAGTATCGGACAAGATACGCTTCGGATATGACTGGATCAGACACAGGCGCCGGAAGCCGGTAGAATCGAGCGAGGAGACTGCTTGTGCTCGGTCTGGCGCTAGTTTGGCTCGCGAGATTCTGCTGCTCGTTCACAGAATTCCGCTGCTCCGTCGAAAGGTTGTTCATGCTCATGACACCATCGATGGCGAGAGCACTGCCGTTATGCTGCATCACGGAAGATAGACCATCCATGGTTGAGCTGACCTCAGGCGGACTCCACTCTTGATTCAGCGAGCTGTAGTCTGCGAACAGAAAGTCGTCTTGCGGAGCTTGCGAGCCCATGACTGAAGCCATGTCAGCCAGTCGCCACAACTCGGCATCAAGCGGTAGATTCGAATCGTTCAGCTGCATGTCCAAATCGCCGAGATCAGAACTCTCGGGGACCTCGAATGACGGATCAGCCTGTGCGTGGGACAAAGCCTGGTTGCTCTTTGGTGTCGATCGCTGAGCCTTTCTGTGCTGACCCGTCTTCTGGACTCGATTTTGCGGAGTCCGTTGGGCGTGCCCAAATACCTCATGTTTTCGTGACCACTTGAACTCGATCGGAGAAGTTGAACAGTCCATCGCCTTGTCGCGCCGACACTGTCCACATGTCGGTCGAGCCTCATCACATTTGAGCTTCTTGTCTTTGCAGCGCTGACACGCCGACTTGGCTTGACTCCCCGTTGTAGGTTCGATCGTCGTCATGGCATGGTCCTCGTATCTCATCAAGAGTCAAAAGCTCGACCTAAGCACTCTGTGGTGGTGTAGGTAAGGCTAAGCTTTGACTGCGAAAAAAAGCTCTCCACAGCTCGAGCGATCCTCGATGCTGTAAATGTGATGCGCTAGTTCACCTATAGCATAGGCTATCAAAACACGACAGACGGATGATGAGAACG
>AZYM01000185.1:0-50753 GCA_000611715.1 Scolecobasidium constrictum UM 578
GGGGGGCCAAAAAGCGATCGGACCATGCCGAATCATGAACCAAGAATGTACTTGCCTCTCCGTGGAACTCTTCCAATATATGCCTATGTGCAATGCTCAGTTTGGCAGCCAATGAAGATGCGCGTTACATGCTGATTATGTATGCTCTAGGAGACACGAGATGCACTAGGTGTGAATTGGGTAAACTTTTGCGGACGTTTTCGAAATGCAATGGTCTTGGCTTTACGGGTGCGGGGTGGGTGGCATCTCCTAAGAGAGATGAACCCTTTGAAGGCAAATGATCATACTAGATGGCGGATGTGTACGGGATCTGATGGATGTGCATCTCGTTCGTGTCCTGATCAAGTGAGGAGACTGAAGAGAAATGGAGTTGAGCCTTGTGGCCTCAGTCATCCATGATGAGATTTGGCGCTAAGCTGCATATGATCTCCAGCCTTTCAATTTCAATCCATGTTTCGCTGCCTCTCGACCATCATGTGCCCGCAGCCTTCTCACAGTCTTTTCTTAGTGGATCTCTTATCCATCAGACTCACCGCTCCGCGTTCACCACAGCATCAGCGGTGGCGTAAAAAGACCCTGGAGAAAGTCACGACACCGTTCCACGATCCGAACGTCTGCGGGGCTCTTGATGGGGTCGATGATGCTCATCACCATTGTCTTGATCAAGCCGTTGAAGCAGTGCGTACGCTACCGGTGCGATGGAGGCCAGCCGCATGCTGGCTCTGTGTATGCGACCCCCATGTTCGTACCGGACGCTGTCTTTCCGTTTTGAACAGCCGTCATCGACAATAACCTAGACCTTAATATGACACAGCTTAGCCTTCCGATATGCTTGTGCTGTGTCATCACTGCGTAAATGACGATCATCGACATAAAGTTCAATAGGCCCGCTCTGGCGAGGATATCCATTGTGAAGGATTTGCACCTCTACGAGCACCGGGAACAGGAGCACATGGTCAGCCTCCAACAATTCTGATGTGACCACCAGGCATCGAGACGGTCTGCTTTCATAGCCCTAAGAGATCCAGCATATCGCACCTTAGTCCATGCGACCGTTCCATTCACTAGCAGCATCCTTCTCCAAGCTGGCATGGCGACTGACTTAGACGCCTGGCCATTCGAGCGCGGAGGTTGAGGGTGAACTGAAGAGCAGTCGCTGGTGTAAAGGCACATCTAGGTTCGCAAGCAAGATGTCAAAACTATCGCAAATCCCAGGCCGTATGCGCGTTCGCCGGCTGCAAGTCCACAAGACACCCGAGACAAGTTCGCTATCGTTCACAATTTAAGTCGTTCGCTCTGTCCGATATTAAAGAAGATGATGAGCTGATGGTCATCGCCACCGTTCGTCTCGAGATCCTCTTCATGAGATACGCGTGCTCTATTTGACATGCTCCTGAAAGATCAACGCCAGGAAACTCATGCATCGTTCTTTCATGTTACAACTAACGCGATCACAAGCTAGTCTCCTGCGTCACTCATATCGTCCTCGAGACCAGACTTGCGCGAGATGCGATGATCGACGCAGGACCTCCGTGGGCATTATTCGTCATTTCGGGACGTGTACACACTTTTCCAACGTGAGGATCCTCGGAGCCTTGTGTGTGATGGACCGCTCTATGCAGCTCCGACTCCGGTCCCATATAAGCAATGGCGCGACTGATTTCGATCTCGCTGGCACGCACGGGGGAGCTACGAACAATGTTCCTCGTGAATGGCGATAGTCGCGCTAGATTGACAGTCCGTTCACAAGCCATCGATCGCCTTCCGTGCAGCTTGAGCCCTCTTCTTGACCCAACGATGATGATGGTCAGCATTAGCTGGTCCTAGCCCATGCCAAAGGACACATTAGTGGACATGTCTTGTTATGTTAGCCACTCGTGGATTTGTGGTTTGAACGGCTTTTATGCTAAGATCCACAGTTCGAGATTCTGTCAGGAATTGCAAACCTGAAGTGGCAGCGAAGTACGAACAAAGGGAATCCTGCGCTGTAAGGATTGCTATTGCTGGTATAAAGGCATGATCAGTCGCCTGGATGGAACACTCAATTTGCGGTAACGACAGAGGCTCGGATTGTGCGTGATCGGGCGATCAGCCTGAAGGCCTCCCAGGAAAATCGAACATGCTTGTGCACTAGTCATGCGCTCATGTCGGGGGGATGGTGTGATGATGGTCCTAAGCATCACTCTTTGAGCTGGAGGGAGATCCGCAGAGACGTTCTATTATCCTATATGGCGACTTCGGATTTTTTGGGCGTGCTCGCGACCAGTACCATCGGACATATGACATGTGGACTTTTACATACGGTCGAAAGACGTTCGTTGAGCTGGCTAAATAGTCCTTGGTGATCTAGCAGTTTGTCTTCTTCAAGTCCGACAACAGAGCATGGGTGGCTATTCTCCTGCGCCACCCATCTTGGCAGTTCGCATAAGGATTCGAGTCGCTGAAGCCAAAGCGGACATCGTGGGTATAAGAACGTGGTAACAACAGCAGCAGATACATCATCAACAACAATCACTATGTTAGAAGCATCGGCAAGACCCGTAGGTTGTACGGACATGCAAAGACACCTATCGCTGATGTACGTTCATCGGAAGCGAATGCCTTGGTGGTAATCCTGAGTGTCGATGCCCATTGTTCGTCATCGATCCGCTGAGGTGAACCAACTCCACACCATGACAGACGGATGACGGATAACACATAATCCATGTCGACCACGCTGATCAGCCGGAGCAACTCCAAGCCCATCAAAAGAAGCCTTTCCATACTTCGCGACAAGTATTTGTACGCCGGCCAGCGTAAATAGATAGTGAGCCGCTCCGCGTGGGCGCGTAGTTTGCACAGGAAAACTCGGTGGTCGCTGTCTTAAGCCGAAGCGAAATGGGTAGCCAAGGTGAACTGCTTATGTACTTCATTAAACAGTGGAAACCCCGTCGAGTGCTCGGCAGGATGCGTCAAATTGCAGGTGAGCATCCAGTGTCCATGATTAGATCAAGCATCTCCAGTGGTCGGCAGTTTTCCTGAAGAACAGGTACGATCCTCCTGTAGTCTTGCCCGTAGTCCCAATCACACTAGCCCTAGAGCTGGACGTCATCCCGCCGATTCGTCCGTGTGGCAGCAGTAGATATATACATATATATATGTGTGTATGTGTGTGTATATGTGTATATATATATATACATGTGTGTGTGTGTGTGTGTGTGTATGTACGTCCATTATGAATCTAAACACTTAACCTTAACCTTTACTTATTTCTCTCAGTACCGGCGACGTCATGTATATTGACAAGCTCGAGCAGGTAGCACAGAGTCATAGTAGCCCGAAGCTGCCTAAGGGGTTATACAAGGCCGCATCTGGAAGCTCGAGCTGGGGCATGTGGCAGTCTGATGCTCGGAAGCCGAGTAGTTCATGGAGGTAACCCGATGAGCAGATTTCTGCGAGCGTGGCAAGTGAGCTGAATAGAGTCTGGAACGCCATATTTGTCTTCTGAAAATAGCAGCATCGACGGGAGAAACCCCAGCACGGCATGAGGGCTCGACTAGCTAACGCTACCAATAAGGACAAAGGGAGCCCAAAAAAAAGGGCCATTAGAAAGCTCTTCGTCCTCCCAGTCTTGAAGCAATTTGTCTATCTCATATGACATGTCCATCTCTTCGAGCTTGAACGGGGCCTGTTCTCGATAAGTGCTCAGCTGTTCCTTGATCTCCCGCAAAATGTGGTTCCTGTCCTTCCAAGTAAGATTGCGGAAGAAATTCTGTGCTTGTCGCCAGGCCTGCACAATCGACCCATCGAAGTCGGGACTGGACAACCGCCTGTGGAAGTCACGCATAAGCAACATTGTCGCCCAGTCAGAAACCTTCCACAGCGGAGCCAGGTAAGCATGTGCACCACTTTGCAAGACCGTATGCGAGAACCCAAGAATGTCATTTCCCACAGTTGCTTGACCAAAACCAGCTTCGCACGCCGCAAAGATGATCAACGAGGCGTTAGTGCCTAGACCCACAAGATCAATCACCCTAAGTTCTTCTTTCAGCGCAATGGATGCTTGCATTGGCGAGATGCCTTTACGAAATCCGTGCGTACCCACATGAACGATGTCGTGGTTACGGAAAACCTCAGCGAAATCTTGAGCATTGATATTACCACCATGAACAGCGGTGACTTTCCAACTACGAGCAGCAGCTAGAGCACAGATTACAGCCATAGGCGAAGGACTTTCGGTGTCGTTATTCGTGTTTGGATTAGCGACGAAACAAGCATTGAGAGGTACGCTGAGTCCACGAGTCTTCGTTTTGGCAAGATACTGAAGGCTCGGGGCCTGTGAAACACCGTGCGTGAGTATGATGTCCTTGCCATCCAAGCAAAGGGCCGAGAACGGTAAAGCTTGAAGCACCTGACAAGGTACAAAGATGATGTGCGTCTTGTCGTTCAATAGAGTCTTGAATGGCTCCACCAGGACTTGGGATATGTCCTTACTTTTGAGATTCACATGGGCTTTTTGCGATGGTATTTCTCGAAGTGCTTCAAAAAGTCGAAGGCTCTGGTTCCTCAAATCAATGTCACGGACGTTGTTGGCGCGGTGGACTCTCTGAATGCCGTCCTTGGTGATGGCGAAGACGATGGTACCTTCGCGAGAGGCCCAAGTGCAAAGAGCAATCTGCCCGGAGCTTAGAGACTGGAACAACATCCGTGTATCGAAATGGGGTCGGTCCGCCCGTATCATGGCTTGGACTTTGTCCTTTTCCTTTCCTCTTGCCTCGAGACGTTCCTCATCAGTGCGTAGCCTTGTCTTGTCTGACTCAGATAATCCAGTACGAGAAAGCGATCTAAGCTCCACACACCGACGCTCGATTTGTACGGTCTCTTCAAATAGCTCATTCGCCCGGAATTGCAGAAAGTCTATCAAAGTACCAGCGAGACTTTTCTCAAGAAATACCAATGACTGGTTTCGCCAGGTCTTCTCTTGTAGATCGTAATCCGCTGGGGATGCAATTCCGCTTTGAGAGTCGGCAAAGTCAAGGCAGAGCCGAATCAGGCCATCGTAGAGGCACCGCGTCCACGATGTAGCTCTCATATCAAGGCGAGATGCGTAGTCAGAAGAACCACTCCTGACCTTCTCGGTGTCCTTTAGAGCTTCGAGATACCAACTGAAGGCTTCGTTTGGCTGTTCGTTGTGCTCTAGTATGGCTGCAACTTGTACCATATATTTCCATCGTTCTGGATGGCTCGGCAATTGATCCGTCGTGAGCATGCTTGGCCGGCGTTCGCGTACAATGGCCAATATGGTATTGCCCATCTCCCAGTCTTCAGCCATGCATACCAATCCCAAGGACACTGAAACGTGCTCACAGTCCAGGTCGTCCACCGCCACCGGTCCGCGAATGAACATCCCTGATTGATAATATGCTGGTCGTGGGAGTGCAAGGCCACCGATGTGGCGCGAGATGGCCCCAGGCAGCCAAGTCTTTGCTTCAGAAATATCTCCGAGGCCGTAATATGCCGCGACAACATAATTGTGGGCCAGCTCTGAGTGTGCTCTTGTTACCCTGCACTCTTCAATGAAGTCATGAATAGCAGACTCCGCTTCCTCGACCTTCGCTTCTTTTAATAGTCTGAAGTGCTCAGATTCCATGCGAACTCGACTGTTCTCGAGCTGGTCGCATGCATGTTTCATCTCCAGGTCGTTCTTCAGATCATCCATCTTCTCTTCGACCATAGCTGGTGGCAGGTCAATGACTGTCAAAAAGTGCTGGAAGACTTGCTCAATCGATTGAGTTGATACATCTGCGTTTCGAAACTCCCTTCCGAAATCAAGAAACGCCGTGCGATCATTATGACTTCCACTAGATGAGTGTTCAGAAACTGGGATCTTCTTGCCCACCAGTGCGCGCACTGCATTTATCCTGGAATCCCAAGTTTGCGACAGCGAGCTAGCAATTGCTTGCAGGTGACTTCTTTCTATGCCTTCACAGCTGCTCCGCAGGTCGAGAACGTGTTGGCAAGCAAGGTTCTTCACCGCGTTGCTGTCATAGAGTAGCGCCAATGCATTGGATCCATCTCCAATGGAGATAAAGGCTGACATCTCAGCAAGGTATGCTTGGAAGCGGAAAAAGTCATCCTTTGCAGTCTCGAAGCAATGACGGGCGCAGCGACAATATTGGACTGCATCGTCTGTTGCGGCATGGGTCGTCTGCAAGTATCTTGCTGTGCGGATGAATAGGACACCGATGAATTGAGCTGTCGCCAGGTTTCCAAGTTCATTGCATTGTTCTCCAATCCGTGATGCCTGAGAGATGGCTTCGGTGTACTCTCCTCCAAGTATCAAGAGGATTGCCCTGTGAGCGAGTGTGATCAGACGGATATTGTGGTCCCCATCGAAAAGGCCGCAGGCGTGTTGTAAGTGTTCCTTAGCATCAGCAGTCTCGCGAGCTACTTGTTGCTTATCACCGCGACTGCGTGCGTGAAACCCTTCTGAGATTGCAATGCAGCCCATGCGAAGTCGCACCGCCGCTTGTCCTCTGCAGCAAGACGCCTTTGTGAACATATTCATAGCCTGACCGTAGAAATCATCTGCTTCTGTCGACCGGCGAAGCTGGAATGAGCCTTCTTTCTCGTCCCACCCGGACATTGACCAGCCATCCAAAGGGCCCTCGATGATGAGATTGAGGATAAGTGGGCTTGTGAACGGTGGGCAAAGAAGAGCATCGCCCCGTCGCATGGCGATGAGTCCTTCCCCAATGGGGTCACCCTTGCAATCCTCTTCGTGGAAAACGACTAGCCGCTTTGCGTCAGCTACCGCTTCTTCGTGGTATCCGAACATACTAGTGATATCCAAGCTCCGTAGAGAGCTTGCTAATATGCCGAGACCTGCCTCCTTTTGTTTCTCTACATACTTCGACCAGCCCGATGGTCTACGTTCAGAGGGGTATACACGCTCTGCATATGCTGGATGAAACCTTTGTCCAGAATATATGCTATTCAGCATGCTCTCGATGACTCCAGTAGCAAAGAACTCAGCCGACGAGATTGGTAATCTATCGGGATCCTTGGGCGGAAGCTGTCGAGATCGTAACCGCTTAGAAACCTCAAGCCTCGCGTTGTTCACCGTCGACATAGGGCTATGTATGCTTTGCCTCAGCTGGAGAAATGGTGAGAATTTGGCAAGTAGAAGGCAGTAGTATTTGTAGTAGTCAATTCGACTTTGCAGGAGAATGGATGCGTCCTTGGTCTCAATCCGACCAAAAAATTCTTTCGAGTTTCTCACATCTCCAGTAGCTGCACACAAGAGACCTCGCAAGAGCGGAATCCACACCGTGCGTGTAGCTGTATCTGGGGCGATAGACTTCTGGTCCAAGGTTTCGATCGATTTTGAAGCCGTCATGAAGTCCATGTGGTAGTCATCGGGGTACAAGGTACCTCCGAACACGGCCAAAATTTCGTCAAACTCCATTGCGTGATGCAGCACAGATGGCATAGAATGGCTGAGAACTCCGTAGACTCGAAGAAGAAGCAGAGGACGTGGTGAATATGATTTTGGCTACCGGATATCCGAAGATGAGTGCAGCAGCAAGAGCTCTTCGAATCATGGCCCCCAAACGTATCTTATTGATCTGCTGCTATTGGCATCACAGATACCGCTGTCTCCATCACGCAGGTCATTACAACCGGTCAAGAAGGTGCCACGCCATGTCCAAGAGGTGACAGGCAGTATGAGGTGATGAGACACGGAAGATACCACGACTGTTTATTGGCCTCCGACTAGGGCAACGCCAAGGCCGCGCCCCGCCTCATTGCAGGAAAGCATGGTATGATTGCCAAGAGCACTTCTCGCCGAATGAACGTCAAGTTCGCTGCATCAGGATTTCCCGATTTAAGCCAACATTCAAGGCGGTAAAGTCCCACAGCATAGGTAGAGCATGCAACTAGGCGAGATCCGTCCATGTCGCAGGCGAAACCTGTGCAACGAAGAAATGGTTGTTCGACTCGCCCCAGGAACCTTATGAGTGTGTATAAGTTACTCTCTTGATCCTAGCAGTGGCATGCAATGCACAATAGACTGAAGCATCTCGAACATCTCTTACAAGCTACCGAACGGTCGTCAAGTGCAGCTCAGCGCCTCATACCATGGCACCTGAAGAGCGGAGAACGTTCTATCTCTACTCGATCGGACACCCGCCCGAGCAGCTTGCTCTTGGTCATGTGGTCATGGGAGACTATGCGAACCCGACTCAGGGACTGTACATCCCGCAGACGCGGCTCAGGTTCGCTTTTCATATCACCCCTCGCAGGCAGTATGGATCTGCTGAACGTCTCTCAGAGCTCCAGAATTGGAACAGCATGTTTATTCGACACAATTCTCCGGTCAGGTCGACAGATCTGGAGACATTGATATGGGTTTCAGTGTTCAAGTACCTGCAATCGCAGAAACAACGCTAGAATTCGCCAAATCCAATGCAACTGCGATGGTCGCTGGAGACGGGCGCCGTATCGTGCTGAAAGAGTACGTTCTAAAACCAACCTGAAAACAGAATTGCGGGACAGACTGACCACTGTTAAGCCCACGACAATTCCTCTGCGATCAAGTACTGACAGACGATCCAGCACGGGAGACCATACAGGCGTGGCTCACTGCAGCAAATAGTGCTCTTGTGCGAGCCAAGGCTTGTTTTCGCTCCCCCAAAATTTGGTTCCTCACTGGCCTATATGAATTGAAAGATGTTTGCTTCTACGATTCTCGAAGCGCCCGTCCCTCTGTAACATTGGCCGCCGACGCGGGCCTCATCAGCGCACTTACCGCAGCGCCTGTTGGTGCATCTGTAAATCTGAGCAATGGAGCCACAGCCACTTCTGTCGCAAAGTCGCAGGGTCCCGCGGTCTGGGCAGGACAATGGCAGCGTATTGATGTCAAATACCTTCGTGCGATTGCGGAACCCCAGAAGGCCATGGCCCTTCCTCTGCAGCTCAAATTGCTCAAAGACTCTTCATACAGCAGTGGTACCTTGTTGGGATCCAACGATAACTCCGACGCCATTCAAATCGACCTAAAGGGAGTGGAAGACGATGATGGCGATGCCCATGGGGAATCAGGGAACGACGAGTATTACAGGAAGATGTTTGATAGAGCATTTGAGAGGATCAAGAAAGATCACGAACGTTCTCGTAGGGTTTAGGACTCGATCATGTTGCTAGCCGTCAGTGTCTCATGCCTTAGTGATACTGTAAAGCCTGGACTTGGATGCATGGAGATTTCGCAGAAGACTCATTCGAGTAGGTAAGATCCCAGTCGCGGCAAGAGAGCGAGTAGGATGTCACTTGGGCGCGATCAATTTAGCCATACTTTTGTCGGTCATGAAGCTGATGTTTTATTCGACTCAATGACGGTCGCTTCTTGTTCACACTGCTGTTCATGCTGACATTCATGCCGTGCAAATTCCAATTGTAATGCCGTTGAACTAGAACTTCTCATTCTAGGGATATAGCCGCATCTCATCGGCAACATCATCATTTTGAACGGACAGACGCGAAACGTGGACAGCCACAAGCTCGAAAGTAAGAATGTGCGGAGGCTCAAAGAATGGTCAGAACTCCAATCCCTTGCCTAGAGCAGGTCCACCCACTATCGTGAGAAGCAGGATTCAAGTAGCTGAGTTTTATAATTATGTCGGGATAGTTAGTATCAAGTCCATAGTCACCAAGCATCTTGTTTGCCATAACATGCAAAGTCCATGCAGGAACTTGAACTCCCATATAGGTACAATCATGTCCGACCAGTCCCATACTCGCTGTGACACCCAGGCCACTCGTCTGTCCACAGTCCTCGGAGTTGAACATGCAAGGCGGACCACAGGAGGGATGAAACGCCTATGCCGGTCTTTGTCTCTTGTTCCTATGTCTCAGATTGATGACAACATTGACCCAGAGCTTTAGATCCGGCAGAGCCACCCGTCGTGATTGCAATGCACCTGTGGCAGCCCCTTGACATACTGTAAATCCCTGGCCATGGCTAGCCATATGCTTGTGCCACTCAGATTGATGAATGACGTTGGTCATGCACCAGTGTTCCCGGATCAACTTAGCGTTAATTGGCTTCAACTCATTACCACCATGATGTGCTACATCAGAGAACATCGAGTTTACTTGGGAGTGTAACAACTCCTCCGGTGTCCCA
Organism: Scolecobasidium constrictum UM 578; assembly: GCA_000611715.1. NCBI lineage: Eukaryota > Fungi > Ascomycota > Dothideomycetes > Venturiales > Sympoventuriaceae > Scolecobasidium > Scolecobasidium constrictum. Next base: position 10,166 of record AZYM01000185.1, read on the forward strand.
CTGACCATAGAGATGGAGTGGCATCGAGCAATGCAGGCCCTGAGCACAGCTTCTCAAACCTAATCAAGCTAGCACTAGTCGTAAAGCGGGTAAGCGGGAGATCATCATGCCGACTCGATGTCATAGATCTCGAAAAGATCCTTCCTACAGCAACTGATCGCACGACATCTGCAGCCTCAACCTTCACACTCCCTTGCACCACCATCCCCCACAATAATGCTGCATGGCCTGCGCTGCCTCAGCGGAGCATCAGCCCAGCATGTCCACATATCTATACCAAAGGTAGCCCCACGCCGACGACTACAAACCGAGCGCTTCTCCGCCTTCACACCTCCCGATCCCGCCAAACTAGGGAAACCGCCCCTCCCTCGCAAGCGACGGAAATGGCCACGGCGACTGCTCCACCTCACGATAATAGGTGGGGTCGCCTACGCAGCAGACACCCAATTCAACGCCAGCTCACTCACGCGCTCCCTCCGCACCTTCTACACGGGCCTCGTCATCGGCCTCGACTACAAGATCAACTTCCGGGCGCACCCCCCGTTTGCCAAATCGCTCGAGGACGTCCACCGCAGAAGCGCGTCGCGCATCTTCAACCTCCTCCGGGAGAATGGCGGGCTTTACCTGAAGATCGGCCAGGCCATCGCCATGCAGTCCGCCATCCTGCCCCCCGAATTCCAGAAGATGTTCAGCCGCATGTTTGACGACGCGCCCCAAAACGCCTGGAAAGACGTGGAGAAAGTTGTGCGTGAGGACTTCGGCGGGCGCAGCGTGGAGGATGTCTTCGGTGTGTCCTTCTCCGGCGCTGAGGGTAAGGGAGTCATGGAGAGGACGGCAAGGGCATCGGCGAGTGTAGCGCAGGTGCATTGGGCGCGGTTACCTGATGGCCGCGAAGTAGCCATCAAGATCCAGAAGCGGGAGATAGCGCGGCAAGTCGGGTGGGACCTATGGGCGTTTCAGGTAGTTAGTCGTGTGTACAGCTGGTGGTTCGATCTGCCGATCTACACGCTTGTGCCGTATATAAGCGAGAGACTGATGCTGGAGACGGACTTTGAGAACGAGGCGGCGAATAGTGAGGAGTTGAGGGGGTATGTGCAGGGCGAGAAGCGGCTCAGGGGGAGAGTTTATATCCCGACGGTGTACAGGGAGTTATCCTCAAAGAGAGTCATGACGGCTGAGTGGATCGAGGGCGTCCGTCTTTGGGACAAAGACGCCCTCACCTCCCCCTGGTACGGCGGCTACGGGAAGGGCTCCCCCGGCGCCGGCGGGACTCCCCTCACCGACTCCCCCTCCCCCTCCACTCTTACCAATATCCCCTTCAACGATCCAGACAGCGAACACCTCAAGCCCTCGCGCACCTCCTGGCGCGGCCCCCTCTGCAAAGGCGGCCTCGGCCTCTCCCTCAAACAAGTCATGCAAACAATGGTCGACCTCTTCTCCGCGCAGATGTTCCTCTTCGGGCTCGTGCACTGCGACCCGCATCCGGGGAATATATTCATCCGCCGCTTACCCTCCGGGGCACCCGAACTCGTGCTCATAGACCACGGGCTGTACATACGCATGTCCCCCCAGTTTAGGACGCAGTACTCGCGCTTCTGGAAAGCTCTAATCTCGTTCGACAACGCGACGATTACGGAAGTGGTGAATTCTTGGGGCGTGTCAAACCCGGATATCTTCGCGAGCGCGACGCTACTGCGTCCCTACGAAGGCGGAGATGGCTCCACAACGCGCGGCCTGACGAAGGGACTCGAGGGCCTAACGGAGCAAGAACGCGCCTACGAGATGCAAATGCGCATGCGCCGCGGTATCAAACAGATCTTGGGGGACGAAACAAAGTGGCCCCGCGAACTCATCTTCATAGGCCGCAACCTGCGCATCGTGCAGGGCAACAACCAATTTTTGGGGTCGCCCGTCAATCGGATAAAGATTACGGGGTTGTGGGCGAGTAGGGCGCTCGTGGAGAATCGGGATTTGGGCTTTTTTGAGAGGATGAGGAATCTAGGACGACATGTCATCTTCAGGTGCGTGCTTCTGGGCAGCGATGCTCTGTGGTGGTATTACAGGGCGAGGCAGCTCCTTGGACTGGGAAAGGGGATGGATGACGAGATTGAGGAGCACATGAAGAAGATGGCCAAGGGGTTCGGAGTGGAACTGCAGCATGGTGTTTTCGATGGGTGATTGGTGATGCAATTGACTGAGGATGCTGTGTGTGTACGTATGATACGATTCACCACTTTTGCCATATATCTGTAGAAGACTTAGATCTGGTAGATCTTGGCTGCATGATGCAATATAGAGAAAGGAGCAGCAACGAAAGTGTCAATACACCATCGTAAAAGGGATTCTGCTCGCTGAGAATGATAATTTCCTCTACCTGAATGAAGCTCATGTTGCCCACCCGCAAACGCCACGCTAAACATCATCAAAATGGAATACATACTGGCAACCCGATGCAGCGCTTTGCCTGTCCAATACCTTCCTCTGCTCGTCGTCGATCCAGGCCCACCACAACGCAGCAATCAATCAGTCTCCTATATGGCAAAAGGAAACTCGACCATCTCCTCGCCACCGCCAGCAGCACCCCGTCCCCAAAACCCCGGCACGCTCTTCTCCACCAAGAAGCAGACCCACCATTTCTCGCCTCCCCCGTTCAGGACAGGGATACAGTACTGCAGGAATTCCCTCTCCTTCCTGCTCTTCTCCCTCGCGGTGGTCGTGTTCCCGCCAAAGTCTTCCGCAGGTGAAGAGCCGCCGCAAATGACGCCCTGCACGAACCCACCCGACCCGTCCATCATACACACCATATGTTCCGCCTCCGCCTCGGAGACATGGATACCCATGGAGGGATCGGTGAGCATATGCCGCGCGCCGAGCCGGAGCGTCCATTCCCCCTCCTCCCCTGCGCCATCTCCACCCTTCAGGCGCGTAAAGCAGAGGGCGTGGCTGTGCAGGGCGCCGAGGTGGTACACGAAGCCCAGGAAACGGCGCATCTGGGGTGATACGGTTTCCCCTTTAGTCCCTGAGGAGAGTTCCTGCAACGCGAGGCGGCGTAAAGGGTGTGAGACGTCTATCTGTGTCACGAGGTTGTACTCGCATCCCGCCTCTTCCTCCCCTCCGTTGCTGCCGTGCGCAGAAGCGGAGTAAAGCGGTTGCGCGAAGTGCAGGATATACCGCGATGATCTGCTCAGAGCATCGTATTCCGTGCGCAGGAGCACACCATGTCCACATCCATGCCCATCTCGAGCTGAGGAGGAGAAGGAAGAACCAAGATTCAAGTACCGACAGCTCCCGATCTCTAGCCCCGCGGTACCGACCTCGAAGCCCGCGGAGGAAAGCCTGATAGGGTTACCGGAGATATTGATATCACACACGGCTGCGCGCGTGAAGAGCCTTGATATCAGCGGGCGGAAGTGCACGTTCCCCTCCTCTTCCCCCAGTGGAAAGCGCGCATACCGCGAGATAAGCGTACCTAGCTCGTGGAGTAGCTTCGCAGCGTTAGCAGCGAACCGCGCGATCTTCCCCTCGAAATCGAGGACGCTCCCTGGGAGTAAGGGCATCTCCCGCGCACGGAGGAGGTGCACAGGACTGCGGATGGGGGAGACGGGTTCGGCGGTTTCGAAGATGGTAGAAAGTTGTGGGGAGTACGGTGCCGGACTGTCGATTCTCTCGTCACTGATTGTCTTTGTAGGCTGGGCGGAGAGATGCGGTGACGAGGTCGAGCGTTGAAGTAGTGGTGGGATTGGTGGGGCTGTGTGTCGTGATCGTAGACTCTGTGAGCGCGGTTCGCGGAGGGCGTGCTCGATGTGCCGGCCGTTGAGTTGGGAGGCGGAGGCGACGCGGTATTGCCTCCCACCCTCGGGGGCTACGGCTGTTGGCGGTGCGTCACCAGGAAGTTGTCGATCCTCTTTCGTGGTGGGTGCATCGGGCGGGATGGGCGCAGAGATTTTAGGTCGATGCTCATGAGGATGCTCGTTCTGCTTCGCCGAGTCTAGGCATTTTCTTGCCTTGTTGACGAGCCCGCGCAGGAAGCGGCGTGCTCTATCACGGCGTCGGGGTGGCATTCTGCCAAAGGTTGTGTTCAAGATAGTAAGAGAGGTTGGTGGACGATGGTAGAATTTAGCAAGCAAGTTTGACTCCTCGATTGCGGGAGATATAGCTGTTGCCATGGCAGCACGCGGGCGCAACGAAGGAGGAGGTGACCGTTGGCAAACTAACACCCACTTCTGACAGTCTTCGCATCAAAACTTGAGATGTTGGCAAGTGTCGAGGACGAAGCGATAATTCCGCTTGGATATCAAACTCTGTGTGGAGGAAGTCTATTTTGGCCACGAACGTTCCTGGGTCTGTCTCTGCACGATGTCCATGAACTCAATTCCAGGGCCTATGTGTGGCTATGAGACTATCAGCACAATTGATCCATGGCATTTAATGCAAGTTTTGTGAAGAGAGGTATTTGAGCCTGAGTTGATAGCTGTATAGTTCGCGCCGCATCGCGTTCAGCCATCTCGACTCGGATTCATACTAACAGAATGTGCTTCTACCGTCCCTTCATCGCTGGTAATTCATCGACGCATCGATTGATAAATGGTTGTTTCGTCTGCAACAGCTCTCCTGCAGACCTATGTCCAAGGCTCGTGATTGTTCTTTCCATGGTCGTCATGAACACTCCATCGTACTCGGTGTCGCAATGGGACATTCTCATCGTCCAACGCGTGCTTGAAACCATCGCAAGCCATCGTAGAGGTCATAAACGCGTGTATACCGTCCGAGTACGTGTTCGACTCTCATGATCGTCCCAGTAATTAAGCTCATAGGAGACGAACGAGATGCGCACTAGATTTAGAGTGATCAGATGCGACCCAAGTGTCAGGCAGTTAATCGGTCAACGACGGCGGTCACAGCCCTCCAAGAAAGGAACAGGTGAATCGCTAAATCATGCCGGGCAATAAGAAGGATCAGCCGAGCACGTTGTCGATGCTGCATCGCAGCTGCAAGGCACAAACAAGCTTTTGCGGCACCTCGCATGCACGTTGAGCGATCTCTGTCCGCGCTCCGCAAATCGCAGCAGCGTACTCCGGAGGTCAGGTCAGGTACTCGAGAAGCTTTTGTATACGCCAATTATTCCCCACTCCGTTGCACGACTTTTCAGGATCAATTGGAGATTGTGGGATATTTACAATGGCGAAAAAGAAGAAGAGTCAAGCTGCTGCTGCTGGGGAACAACAGCTAGATCAGTGGAATGGGAATCCGACGGCGAAGAAGACGACTTCGCCGACTCCACCACAACAAGCGACAGCAACGCCGTCGACGTCAGCGTCCTCTCCAGCGCCGAATCCGTGGTTTGGCAGTAAGAGCAGTAAGAATGGCGAGCCCTCGACATCTGCGCTCATCATCTGCCGCAACAAGTGCGTATATATTCCTGTCATTCGCACCACCCATACAATCTACACTATCTCCGTACTGACATATGTGAACATGAAGACACTGGCGCTACATCTCGTCCTTCCACGGGCCCTGGCTGCAGCTCCCGCCCGAAGTCCTCGAGTCCCTCGCCCACACAAACTACATGGCCCCGCGTCCTCACCCCATCGACCCGGCCGTCTTCTACGACCTTGTCAAGATTCGCAAGGCCGTCGACGAGGCGACCAACGTCGCCGTGCGCGCCGCCTCGGGCGTCACCTCCGCCTCCCTTAACGCCTCCCTCAGCGCCAACAACGGGATGCTGAATGGCGCCGGCGCTGCAGCGTTAGGACTGGGCTTTGGGGGGACAGGAGGGGGCGCAAAGTTGAGTCGCGAGCGGAAACATAGGATGAGGGAGTTGGCGACGCAGAAGCTGAGTTTGGCGTATCATCTGGATGAGATTGCGGCGAGCGTCGCGACGATGCAGAGTGCGAGTACGCTCGAGGATCTGGCGAGTCATGTGCTGCAGAGGAATCCGCTGGATTATGATGCGCGATATGTGCATTTCTTTCATGAGAAGATTCCGAGTCGCATGATGGCGGAGTATACCCCGCTGGATCCGCTGAACAGATTGCTGGACGAGAATCGCAGCGATGGGCCGGCATTTAGGACACGGGCGTTGACGCGCATATTCAAGGAGGACTATGCAGAAGCGGCACGGGATCTGTCTGAGGGACTGGTCATGGCGAAGATCGAGAGGGGGAAGCATAAGGTCGGGAGGGACCAGCTGGTTCTGGCGAGCGAGGCAGCGAAGCAGCGAGCTATGAATGGGACGGGGAAGGGCGACTGGCGAAACGAAGTCCAGATAGCAGAGGAAGACCAGCCTAGCAGTCTAGAGGCGCAACTCCTCTTCCACCGCGGCAACGTGCACTTGGCACTAGCATGCCAGCACGTGCACGACGCGCTGGACGCGTACTGGGACGAGCAGGAGGCGAAGGAGCTGCGCGAGCGCGAACAAAACGAGCACAAACCCCCGGCGGCGAATACGAATGGAGAAGCGGGCGATGCTGGTGAGGTACCGAAAAGCGCAGCGGAGAGAACGGCGCACAAGAAACACCTCGATTACCGCAAGATGGTCAAGAGCAACGCAAAGAAAGCGCTGAGGGACTACCTCGATTTCCTGAAGCACTTCGACTACACGCCCGGCATCCCGCCCGCCGTAGCAGAAGAATTCATGCGCCGCATCAACGCCGCTGCTGCCGCCAAGAAAGCTAATGGGAATGGCACTGCGAAGATGACGACCGAACAGCCACTGGACGCAGAATCTGGCGCCCTCATCCCCGCTGCCAGGAGGAATGACGTTGCTGCTAAGGCGGTGGGATTGTCTGAAGACATGTTCCCCCCGCCCCCAGAGATCTACCCGGCCTCTCACCTCTTCCAGGAGAAAATCCCCGCGTCCATACCGGCGTATCCCTCTCCTACTGCGCGAGGAGGCGGAGGCGAAACACACGAGTCCATAACATATCACCCGCTCCTCACGGACGCGTTGCATTCTCTATTGCTGTGTCATTCCTTGCTCCAGACGAGCCCGACAGAGCTGAAGAGGCACGCCTGCAACGCGGCGCGCCTCGCCCGAATCTGCGACGGCTATCCCATCTTCCTAGCCGCACGCTCCCCGGCCCGCGCAGACTGGGTCGAAGTCCTTCGGCGCTCGTCAAATTGGATTGGCCTCACACGCACATGGGAGGACCTGTGCCGTCCAGCGCCCTTACCTTCCTCCTCTGCGGGGAACCTGGAGGGGGGAAGAGGATGGACGAATGGTGGTGGTGGGCAGGAGATATCGACAGTGAAGAAACGCGAGGGGGAGCGCAGGAAACACGAGGCAATTCTGGAGGCGCTGGCGGATGATCGCGTGGTGGACGAGGAGAGTTTTCAAAGGGCTGTGCGGGCGCGGGAGAGGAGGGCGGTGGAGGATGAGAAGATGGCGGAGCGGGCGCGTATCTCTGAGGAATCATCTGCGTTGGAGCTGGAGAATGGCGAGGAGAGGAAGATGATTGAGGATGTTCCTTCCTCCACTGCTGCGAAAACGAATGGAGCCCCAGAAACGACTAAACAATCGACAACAACACCAAAGAAACCCGCACCCGCACCCTCAGCCAACGATAGCCCTCATGCCAATGGAGCAGCAACAGGGACGCAGAGTAAACGCTGGGCGCAGGATGAAGGCAAGGACTACCCCATCTCCACGGAGCGGGCGGAGGCGATCTCGCGCTGGGTGAGGGAGGCACCGCTCACGGTCGAGGGCGCGGGCAAGGGCAAGAAAAAGAAAGCTGGTGGGGCGAGGAAGAAAACCAGCACAGCTGCAGGAATAGAGAGGCAGGTGGGTGAGATGCGGGTGCAAGAGGAGGTTGAGTAGCGTAGGCTGCTAGACTTGGATACCAATGCCCTGAAAGCCTTTTGGATGGCTTAGATGCATTCTTGCAGCGGACAGTGAATATCTTGTCCAATTCAGGCTCTTGAGACTTCTCGTACGTGCTCCTATGTGAAAGCAACCGATCCATGAATTCGAAAGATTTTCTGATGATATTTTACCATGCTGCATCGACTCGATGACGACCTCTAGAGGCACTGTGAACCATTCCCTGACTTCCATGAATATAGCACTGGGAAAGAGGGAAGCAAGCCCAATCAGTATCAGCATGTGGCGAATGAGAGGTCGAGAGGACGATACGGCCTCAGCATGAAGCCTTGATCAATAGGCTTCGGTGCCACGATTGGCGGGGTTTCAACGACACGGACGGACTCCTCGGGAGCTTCCCTACGCAAACCCAGCCTGTAGGCATCGCGTGGATGATGCGTCCTCAGCATGGGGCCTTGATCAATACGCTTCGGTGCCACGACAGGGGCCTCAACGATGCGGCGGAACTCCTCGGGATCCTCGGGGCGCCTGACCATCCTGCATCGATGATCCATCTCGCTAGCAAGTCGTACGCCCCTCTCTCTAGGCAGCTCCGGTTTCTTCAGATAAGAAGGGCGTAGCTTCAACGCCGGTCTCTTCTTCTTCTTCTTCTTCTTCTTCTTCTTCTTCTTCTTCCGGACTCTGCTTCCCTTGACCGTGTCTCTGGCCTTCTCACTCGTCGGAGTCGGCTGCCACGTTTTCAATCCACGGTCCCGCGAATATTGCAGCATCGGTTCATTGCTACCGCTACCATTTTCTCGGACAAAGAGGTCGTCATCGACTCGTTGTCGATGTCGCTGTCGCTGTCGCCGGGAGTCTCACTCTCACCCTCCTGTTTCGCTTCGCTTATGACTCCTGGATCTTCGTTGGATGCGCTGAAGCAATATTCCTGATCGACACCTGCAGCGGACTCCATCTCTTTGGATTCTGCGGAGATATCGGGCTCTGATTGTGTTGCCACGAAGAGCCCGTTGCAATCGCTGCCAGAAGGCAAGTAATCAGCATCCGAGTTCGATTGGTCGACCGCAGCACGAGTCCCCGTCTCTTGCTGCTTGGTACTGCTGGCGCTCTCCTGGCTGCTGCTCATCCAGTCCGTCAAAGTGCTCTGCGTGGTCTTCTGCCTCTTCCCACGCCTGTTCTGCTCCATGTATTCCGACACCGTCTCAATGATCCTCGTCTCGAAACCGGTGAAATCTGATCGACCAACACGTTCCACGCATCTCAGCTGCGTCAAGGTCGTCGGCTCAGCAGCCTCAATCTTCTTCATCATGGCATTCGTCATGATTTTCCAACCTTCATACCCCGAAGTACTAGCGAGCTCCTCTCGCAGCGCGTGAAGAGCATCGTATAGTTTTGGAGCAGTGTCAAGATTCTGCTTTGCCTTCCGTTTCATCCTCTGCTTCTCATTCTTCGCCATCAGGACTCTGACTGAATCCATCCTCTTCTCTGCTCTCTCCGCATCAACCGCCTGAAAGACTTTGAGGCTTGCATAAGCATCGTTGGCCGCGTACGCTCTCTGCTGCTCATCCAACGGCTGCATCCAATTGGACTTTCTCGTTGAGTCAGCCTTGTCCAGTCCGTAATCAAAGTAACGCCGTGTCATGATGTCCAGCGTGGCACTCTGCCTCTTCTCCTTGTGATGCACCGTGTACATGAACTCCTTGAGGTCCACCACCCCCTGCACATCACACTTGAGATATTCCCTCATCCGCGCGGCATCCTGTCTGATCGAGCTCCCTGCTTTCAAAACCTCCGACGACTCAAGGATCTTCCTTAGTGTGGGAGGCAACAGTTTCGCAGGATCATCACCTTTGAAACGCGCAATATGGAAAAGCACAATGAGCTCTTCCGATGCGAGCTGGATCAGAGAGACCATCTCCTTCGCCGACTTGCCGCCGAAGGGCTTCCATTCCGTGTCTAGGCCAAGGACTTTGCTGCCGTCGAGCTTCCTGGCCCAGAATTCTGCAACGTATGAGCTCGCACTTGTGCAAACGAGCCGCACGTGCTCATTTGCAGGGCTGCGGAAGAGCTTGTACGAGAACAGATAGTTCCCTTGCTTGTCTTGGGGTGCAGCGTCGACTTCGTACGGTCGTAGCATGGTGTACTTGGCTGGGTACGCGTCGTCATCTGTTGGGCCTCTGATGCACGGGCTCGATTGTGGTCGGCCGGCGAAGAAGCTATGCACACTGGAAGCCGTCGTCCCCTTATTCTTCGCTGCTTTCGGAGCTTGGAATTCGACGTTCGCGGTGTTCTTCTGCTGCTCCGTATTACTCTTGAGATTGGAGGCATCGGATCTTGGTCCACGACCGTAGAAGCAGCGCGGCTTTGAAGCCGACTCTGTCTTGACCTTGGCTGGCTTTGGGTGGCTTGACGCAATCTGATCTTCTTCTTCAGAACGCTCCGTCTCGCTGTTGAGACTTCCGATATCCTGGCCCGCTCCTGTGATCTCAGAAGTGGTCATCCGCTCCCATTCGTAAGAGCCGAGCCCACAATATTTCTTGTGCAGCCATCCTGTGAATTCTTCAGCGCTTTTGCGTGCCGCAAACTCTTCTGCCTTTCTCTTCCATTCATCAGGAGACCACTTGTTGTAATCGCTGTGGGTCCACCATTTTGAACGATCTCGTATGCCTATGTATTCGACTGGCATCGTGGAGCGACCGGGTCTATGGAGAGTGCTCGGAGTTCAAAGAAATGGTGATGATTATGATTCGGATCATCATCACAGGATGTAGATTAGAAGCAGTTGATGGATACATGGTAGATAGCCAGTGACCCGGACCTAGGTGTGTAACATCCGACAGGTAGATGACGGCTTGAGCTACGTGTGAAGACCAACTGAGTATGACCGAGGTATCGAAGCCCTGGACCATTGCTGCTAGACTATCGTAAACGGCGAATAACGAAGCCGGATTCATCTACAAGTGAAGCGGTATACCGAGCACTGAAGCCCATCAATGTCTCGGCCCCTGTGTTCTGTCGCTGGCCATCTCTCGGTCATGCCTCGAAGGCTATCGCTCATGGCTTGAAGGGTCTCGCTCATTCTTTGCGAGTTGTCGATGAGCTGTTTGCAAAGATCCCTTAATTGTTGTATGGCCTCCGCTCTCTCCTCCTTAGACGTGGTATCCCACACGAGCCTCGGTCTTGGGATAGCTCAGGTCCAGTTGTGAACAATATTGGCGACACCGTGCTCACCTCCCCAGCTCCAGCTCCTTTCCCATATCCTTCCCCTCAACCATCTCCCCCGTCGTCATCATCCCACCCGGCAGCAAATACACCACATCCTCTCTCCTCCCCCTTCCCACCCCATCCCCCTCAAACTGGCCCCCATCCAACCAATACCCGACCACAACACCGCACCTTCCACACCTGGTCAAATACCGCTTCTCGAATCCCATCTCCCCACGGATAACCACGGCGTTCGGCTCTGGCACCGTGCCCAGCAGCGTGGCGTACTCGGATAGCGATTCCGCTGATAGCCGCAGGATGAGGGAGTGGTCTGGGGATGAGGAGCGCGTGGGGAGGGTGGAGAGGGGGTTGCTGCTGGCGAGGAGGAGGTGCGTGCAGATGCAGTGGTAGGTGTGGAGGGAGCGTGGAGGGGCTGGGGGTGTGCCGTTCGTGGTGTCCATCTTGAGGTGACGAGTGTCCAGGTGTGGGGGATCAGGTGATGTACAGACAACCTGTCTTGGTAGTATTGATGCACGGGGTGGTGTGCGTGGTTTTGATGCCCGCGAGATGCTGCTGGCTTATCGAATGGTCCAACTCCAGTCGCTGGTTGATGATCACGTATTCAGATCGAGTTCAGACTTCAAGATTTCCGCTTCATGCACGTTAGATCACGCGTCTGAGATCTGAGTATACTCCGTGTGGGATGACTGCGTGATGAACAGTTCACGCGTGCAGATGCGGAGAATGTGCTAGGCTGCATAAACGTCCTCACGAGACTCAACGGGCCGCTCCTCGATCGAATTAAACGAGCGTATGCCAGAGTGCGTCCCACGCGCGATATGTACGAGCCCCGATCGCGTCCAATGCTCGCGTTCGTGTACCTGGTCCAGAGTTGTTGGGGTGCAGCTTTCAACATGCAGAAATGACGGAGCACTTTTACTATGCAAACATAAAATTATGCTCGCACCCACTATGGAAAGCTTCCTATTGGCCGAGGCGATATCTTGAGTCAGGGCAACAGAAGTGCGATGTCGCTAAAAGTCGCCGCGGCGGGACCAAAAGATAGATAATAGAAATCTCGAAGAAACTGCTTTCCTCAACCACGACCCTCACACAACTTCTTCACAGTTTCTGAGCTGAAAAGCTGCGTCGCCTGACATGTGCGGAATCTTTGCTTGTCATTGGTATGCCATTGATTTGTTATGTGGTGTGGGACGGAGGGGAGAATGAGGGCTGATAGCAGAGACACAGTCACCCGGACGTACAAAAGTTCAAGCCTCAAGCACTCAAGCTCGGCAAGGCGCAAGTACATACAAATCATACTGAAGAGATCCCGGGCTAATATATAACAGCATCCGACATCGCGGACCAGATTGGAGTGAGTTGAGCTGGATGTTGCGTGTTGGGAGCATGTATAGTGACTCAGATGTTCAGGTGGAAATGTGGTGTCGCACAACACGAGTATGTTCCGCTGGAGCAACGAGACTTGAGTAGACCTACTGACCATATGCAGTCCTCGTCCATGAGCGTTTGAGCATCGTCGGCATTGGTATGAGCATATCCAGTCATACAAGCATCCTCACACATTAGCTCACGCGAGCAGATTCCGGCGCGCAGCCAATCGTCAACGATGACGAGACAATCGCCCTCGCCGTCAACGGCGAGATCTACAATCACAGAATCCTCCGCAAGAACCTCAAGCAGCCGTACAACTTCAAGACACACTCAGACTGCGAAGTCATAATACCTCTGGTAGGAAAAAGCTATGACTCAAAGTATGCCACAGGACAATGCTAAGGTGGGAACAGTATATGGAGTATGACATCTTCGCACCACAGCAGCTCGACGGCATGTTCTCGTGGGTACTGTACGATAAGAACATGGACAGAGTGGTCGCAGCGAGAGATCCTATCGGCATCACGACCTTCTACATGGGACGATCGAGCTCAGAACCAGGCGCAGTATATTTCGCTTCGGAGCTGAAGTGCTTACATCCCGTCTGCGACTCGATCATCTCGTTCCCTCCCGGCCACGTCTACGACTCGCAAACCGACTCCATCCAACGCTACTTCGCGCCCAAGTGGCTCATGCAGCCATCCAACATTCCCTCCGCTCCTCTAGACCTCAAGCTCCTCCGTGAGACGCTCGAGAGGTCAGTCAGAAAACGACTCATGGCTGAAGTGCCATTCGGTGTGCTCCTCTCAGGTGGTCTCGATTCCAGCTTGGTCGCAGCAATCACGCAGCGCGAGATCAAGCGCGTCAACTCCATCGCAAAGGCCTCCAACGGAGCCAACGGCGCATCCAACGGATCAACCAGCGGTGTTGCGCGTGAGAACTACGGTGCCGATCACCTAGTCGGTATCGATGACAACGCCAACCTGGCAACAGTGCAAGTTCTGCCTGAACTCAACTCGTTCTCCATTGGTCTGCCAGGTGCACCAGATTCGCTCGCTGCTCAGAAGGTGGCAGACTACTTGGGCACCAAGCACCATAACTTCACATTCACAATTGAGGATGGTCTCAACGCACTCTCAGACGTCATCTACCACCTCGAGACATACGACGTAACGACCATCCGCGCCTCAACACCCATGTTCCTGCTCAGTCGCAAGATCAAGGCTCTCGGCGTGAAGATGGTGCTCAGTGGTGAGGGCAGCGACGAGATCTTCGGCGGCTACCTATACTTCCACGCTGCGCCAGACAAGAAGGCGTTCCACGAGGAGACGGTGCGCCGTGTGAAGAACCTGCACCTGGCAGATTGTCTGCGTGCCAACAAGTCGACATCCGCATGGGGTGTCGAAGCCCGTGTCCCGTTCCTGGACAAGCAGTTCCTCGAGGTGGCCATGAACATCGACCCAGCCGAGAAGATGATCACGAAGGAGCGGATCGAGAAATACATCATCCGCAAGGCGTTTGACACGTCCGACGAGCCGGACGCGGAACCCTACCTACCGAGCGAGATCTTGTGGCGCCAGAAGGAACAGTTCAGTGATGGTGTTGGGTACGGATGGATCGACGCGCTGAAGGATAATGCGGAGCTGCATGTCACGGATGAGCAGCTGAAGAACCCGAAGGCGGAGTGGGGCGATGATGTGCCGGATACCAAGGAGGCGTATTGGTATAGGTGCATGTTCGACGAGCACTTCCCGCCGCAGTGCGCGAGCACGGTTATGCGATGGACGCCCACGTGGAGCAAGCAGACTGATCCGTCTGGACGGTGAGTTGTCTCGATTGGCACCTATTGACCTGAACGATGGCTGACGGGAGTTGCACAGTGCCATCTCGATTCATGAGCAGAAGTACGCCAGTGCGGAGTAGAGTATGGGTGAATGGGTGGACCTGCGCATCTGGATTGTTATTGACCATTTCTTGCGCGTATGGCGTCACGTTGTCATGATTGGATCTCATAGAGCTGGGCGGGAGTCTTGCAATCGCGGATGTCATCTCTTTCAGCGTCTCATTCATGAATGCCTGTCAACCCTTTCGCTCAATAGACCAAGTTGCATAGCAAGAGAAGATTATGTCAGGCGGACTTTTTTGTCTTGAATTCGTGTTGTTACAAAAGATTCGCTTGAGACGGCCATTTCATTGAACATCAAATGTGCCTACCCAAACGTCTCCTAATCTCGAGTTGTCTTCTGCCAGACCGCCTTGCACAACGATGCCGTTGGTGCCGAGCGGTTCTGCAGCAAACCATCCTCTTGGTTGCGGTATGCCATCACCCAGCTGTTCGATCTTCGCCCATTTATCCTCCTTGATATCATACGCCCACGCATCCTCGAGCATCTTGCCCGCACCCGCATGTCCAAGCGAGCTAGGATCGCTCTCCCCAAACGCCGTGACCAGCCAATTCTTCTCGCCACTCGTCAACGCAACCAAACACCCCACACTCCTCGCCCCAGGTCCCTCCACCCCATCCGCCTCAAACGTCCTACTCGTCCAATAATCGTTCACGGGATCGTACACGTCCACCGCCCCACCGATCTCCGCTTTGCCATCAAACCCACCCATCCTGTACATCTTCTCCTCCCCCGCACAAAACGCAACACTCGTCCCTCCCCTCCCCCGTCCAGGCGCATCCGCCAACCGCGCCCAGCGCCGGCTACTAACCACGAAGACCCACAGGTCGCCCAGGCGGCCCTCGGCCTCGCACCCGGCGTGCACGTACACGGCGTCCCGGCCGTCCGTCGTCATGGCGTGGTATGAGCGCGGTGGGGGAACGGGTGCGGCTGGGTCGGCGGGCTCGATGAACGTCCAGCGAGCGTTGCTGTAGGCCCATAGCCCGCCTTTCTCGTCGAGGGGGCTCAGCGCGACGCCGCCGCGGCCGGAGAAGGTGTAGGTTGTGCCGGCAAGGGTGGTGGAGGCGTGGCCGACGCGGGGAGGAGGACCTGAGGCGCCGGCTTCGATGCTGTAGTGTTTTGCTGGATGGGTTGGGTTAGTTCTGGGTGTGGTGAGGGAGGAGGTGAGGGAGGAAGTTGTACCGTCGCCTGTTAGAGGTACGGTGTAGACTTTATTGTCGACGGGTTCGCGGGGCTTGAGCTCGCCGCCGAAGATACCTAGGTGTCCGCTGGCGATGCCTATGCTTTGTGAGGAGCGACGGAGCTCGTCTGAGACGGCTACGCGCTGCCATCTTATCGTGGCTTTGACCATCTTCACGAGCATTCAGAGTGGTGTATGACTAGATCACGTATCAAAATCTCCAGGTAGCAAAAGGCCCGCAAATACTAAGGTTATCCCAAAGTTACGAGCTCGAGAGGCGCGCGAATCATATGCTTTGCGCATGAGCGACTTTAGAGTACGTCTGGCGATCAGCCCACATCAGATCTGTGCCATCCGAACTGTAGCCGGTGTCCATCATTGTAGTGTAGAGCGGAAATATCCATACAAGAGAGAACAGTAGGTCCGATTTGCATAAGGTCTGAATGTTCAGTGGTCAGTATCCCCTCACTAGTCCTTGGGCGGGACAAGCTCCGCCAGGGAAGAGCTTGTGGTTCGAGTGCGATGAGAGACTTTCCAAGTTCCGAGTGTGTCACGTGGAACGCGCACGCTCAGTCTTGGACGCAGAGAATTCTGGATCTTCTTCGAATCGTCTATCGTGACTTCAGGCGCGACAGAATTGTTCTGGTCTCAGTACGTTGGTGAAGATCAACAGAATCGACAGGGTGGCTCATGTCCATCCGTCCACTGTAACTCTCATGACTCGAGCTTCTGGCTGCGGGCTGGATTGTGGCATGGGTTGCTCCAAAATGGCATAACGCAGCGAAAGGCGAAGAAGGAGGCGAAAGCCCTCACGTTCCGATGCAGTGTCTCTTATCTATTAATTCTTATCATTTATCAGCCATGGCTTGTTCCCCAACCAGATGAACAACCACAGCGGTGAGCGTTGCTGCAAGTCTTGCACATCTGCACTTCAGCTGCAGCGGCTCAGCCTTGTGCTTACGGTGAGGAACACCTCTTGGCACTGCTTGCTCCGCTGCTCGAGCCTGAATCCCGCTGTGGGTGGAGAGAGAGAGACAGTCTATTTTGAGAACTTCTTCAGGCGACAAGGATGACTTTTAAGGCTGAAGAGAAAAACACATGTTGTGGATCGGGAGCAAGGACAGGCTCGAGAAAGTGAGTGTCTGTGTGCTGTCTTCTGTGGGTCACGTCGGTCGGCAAACCCATGTGCTTGGTTTGCCAGAACACGAGAAATCAGGGGAGGGGCCTTGTTCGAGCATCCATAAGCGATTTTGGGTTGAGGAGTTGCCTCTTTCTTCGACGTACAGACTCGTATCGTGAGCCGATGCAGGTTTCAGGTACGAGGGTGCCCTTGAATGTATTGAGCCGCAAAAGCAAGGGGTGGTGACTGGTGATTCAGCAGGCACTGGCAGGCACGAGGTACCCATGCGACGGTGGGTTCTGGATCTCTGCAACCTCGTACGATCGGATACGCGGAGTGGCCGGGCCAAGGGGATCTACTTCGCTGTCCTCGTGGTCGGCGATCACTCTGCCTTGCCATGGGTGGCTGTATTACTTTGGATTCCGGAGAAAGCATTGCTGGGGGAGGACTTGCCATGAAGTCGACAGTAAAAGTGGTGAGAGTTACTGTTTGAGGAATTGATGATGCAAATCAGTAAGACTTCCAGCAATAATGAGCGGTGACGAGAACTATTATCGATCTCCATCAAGAATGTAAGCATTGGCCTGCTTCTTGGCCCCATCATTGACCAAAGCAGCGGTGCACCCATACATGGTACAAACCATGGCGACAACCTCAAGGCCACCACGACTTTCAAGGCAATTCCACTTGTGCGTTTGAGCTTCTCTGATGAGGCGAGTAATATTCTGGTGCTGGAGACAGCGGTAGCTCAGGGATGTATGGAACATCAGCGACCTTCTCCGCAGGCGCATATGCCTCTTGCGGTATATGATGAGGTGGATGATTGTGTGGGTCGTCAGGCGTCCTCTCCGGCTTCTCAGGTCCTTGCTTACCACGATTGAATCTCCGTGCTGCCATAAGACCGATGCCAACAAAGACAGCCAAGGCAGCGAATCCACCGATTGCTATTCCTGCTGCTGCACCCGGTCTTATCGCGTCATTGTTTGATTTATGTGGATGGTCGTGTGGTGGGATCGATGTGCTACCAGGCGCCGGTTCGGAGGATGGAAACTGGATGAATGAGGCCAGTCGAGTTGTGGTAACTGCTCCCCCAGCTATTGTGACAAGAGAAGTCCTTGTCGTCGTTGCCGTTCGCGATGATACTGAGCTCTTCTCTCCGTCGGCGTGGTCGACGCAGAAGACATCCGAGTACAGCGAACCGTCACCTTGGAGTTCGAAACAGTATGAGGTTTTTGCGTCCAAATTTGTCGGAACCTGGTAGTTGTGCCATCTCGTAGACTCTGGCTGGACTGATCATGCATTGTCAGCCCTTCCCCTCGACTAAATATTCTATAAACGTACTGCCGCTTCCCAAATGTTCCCATGCAGAGATTCTGCAATCTTGCACAAGCCAAAGCACCAAGGACTGTGATTCTGGTCAAAGCCGAACTTTCATCTAATCATTGCTAGCACGCACATCGCTGGAGACACTCTCAGTCCCAATCCAGCTGATATTGTAATAGCTTCCGCGATTCAAAGTCTCTGGAATCTTGTTGAACATGCCATCTATAAGATATGCAGCGTGTGCACTGCAGGCGCACAGCAGCCATAGACGCCATGCATGCATGTTGTTATCATCGCCGGAGCAAGAAGATGAAAGAAATGCCCGGTTGCGTTATGGATGTCGCGACACCTCAATGCCACCATGTCAACATCATTACAGCGGGCGAGTCGGGACCAAACAATGTGCAACAAGCAGCCGTGCCGGTGCAACAACATCCGCTGATGTGGATGGCTGGCTCGACTGGGTGCAACACAATCCTCTTACTTGCAATGGAGCAAACACTGGTCTATGCCGCAGACTTTATGTGCATTGGCTCGACCATGTCAACGATACGGTCCTAGATGTTGCCTTGCCATCTATAGCATCGGCTCAAGCTGGAGCCTCTGGCATTGCTCGACATGCTCATTTGCGCCAGCATTTCTGTCGATAGTCCGGTGATCGATCTCTCCACGGACGGTAGCTCGCGGCGCAGGTCTTTGGGCCTACGTTGGTGCACTAATTTGAACTTGCGGTTGTCAACATGCTTGGTGGTCTCCTCCCTTGCTCTTTCACTCATCGAGGCCCAAGACCACGGTTGAAGATACCGATAGCTTCATTGGCTTTTGCAAAATGTTGGCCTTTAGTCCTGGCTGTTCAGCTGCGCCAGCGACGATGCAGGGAGAGACAACCCGACTGATCGCGCGACGATACCCATCCAGAGAAAGAGATACTCCGAGACAGCTACATCTCTATCTGCAGCGACTTGTCTCAGCGCATCCGCAGTGTTACACGGATGGACGAAGAATGACGGTAGTCCAGTTGTCGGATGATCCTTGAAGATAAGTCAATGAAGCTGATCAAAAAGTTTATTCAGCGTGCATTTTGGAGTTACCGTCATGGATATACCTCCGATGACACCCACACTTTCGACTTGAGATTTGAAGTCTGGCGGAACAACCTCCGTGAAGATTGTGTTCTGGTCGACCACAGGGTTTCCCTTGGAGTCGCGCACACTGAAGTGGAGCACGGGCACACGATATGATGGTGACAGCAGTATATCATATGTCACTTTGAGGTTGACATTACCGCCGGTCTTCTCATAGGGCTGCTTGTTTCTGCTTGGCGCAAGCAGCTCTTCCTGAAGTGGCATGAGCTGTCGGTCCTTCGATCCATAGCTCCCGCATCAGTACTCACCTCGTCCGTATCTTCTTCAACCGCACTGCCACAGTCTTCGCTGATCGTATATGCAGGTTGCTCTTCACCGTCCGCGGATCTGTCGCTCGCTCGTAGCAGGTCCCTTGTTATCCGGATGTACTCTGCATCATCCTACGAAACACGACTTTTTAGTACTCATGCATGTCATCCATAGGTGAAGGTACACCAACACTGCTATGGTGCGATAGCGTGCTCCAACCAGAGCACTCACCGACCAACCTTGAACATGCAGTGACGAAAGCTGCGCATGCTCCACTCCATTCGTCTACCGTCATGAAGGGGAACTTGGTTGTGCGTGCCGCCGGCCCCATGGTGTCCGAGATCTGCTGAGCATTTGAAGGGTTCAGATGGATGAATCAGCTTCACGTGTTTTGCGCATATAATTCTGCATGCATCCCGTGATATCAAATGCACGCAGTGCGCAGTAATACATAATACAGCTTAGCTGATGGGATGAAAGAACACAGGTTGTGGTTTGTAGGATGAAGTATGCGGGTAGGGTTCTGGAACGTTAAGCTACACCCCACACGAAAAGAGCTCATACAGCGAGATCGGGTAGCTCGTCATAATTTTTCTTTGTTGTGCTTGAGTCACAGTAGATGCGCGGTTTAAAGAGAAACCATCAACATTGACTGATTTCCCGATCATATTGAGACATTGCAGGAGCAGAAGGACCTTCTCAAGCTGACCTGCAGCCACCATGCCATCCCGAGAAGAGGTTCAATACTTCGGAGCGGGTCCGTAAGTCTTGTGTGCGTGAGGCCTATTTAGGAGGACTGGTTACTGATTATGGATCTTTTGCAGCGCGCCATTGCCTACACCTGTGTTGGAAGCTGCATCTCAGGCGCTATTGAACTACAAGAACCAAGGCGTTGGATTATGCGAGATATCACATCGCAGCGCAGATGCTAACCAGATACTGGCGGACACCAAGGCCGCACTCTCCGCCCTGCTGGATATTCCTGATAGCTATGAGATTCTGTTCCTGCAAGGCGGAGGTAGCGGCGGCTTCTCGGAGGTCGTGTACAACCTCGTGAGCATCTGGGTGGAGAAGAGGAGGCTGAGAGCACAGGAGGACATCATGGTTGCCATGGCAGATGGAAAGGCCGAGGGCAACAAAGAGGACCTCGAGCGCAAAGTGCTGGAGCGCCTCAGACAAGAAGTGGAGCAGGAGCTACGACTCGATTATCTTGTCACCGGCAGCTGGAGCTTGAAGGCGTCTCAAGAAGCGGCGAGACTAGTCGGCAAGAACAAAGTCAACGTGGCGGTTGATGCTCGGAAAGCCAACGATGGCAAGTTTGGGGTCATCCCGCCCGAGGACCAATGGACGTTGACAAAGAAAAAACGCGAAGGCGGGCCTGGCAGCGCGCTGGTTTACATGTGTGATAACGAGACAGTAGACGGTGTGGAGTTCCCGCAATTCCCAGCCTGCCTAGAGGCGCAAGCAGAAGATGCGGTGGACGATGATGCGCCAATCGTCGTAGCCGACATGTCTTCGAACTTCATCAGTCGCAAGGTGGACGTGAGTAAGTACGCTGTCATCTTTGGCGGCGCACAGAAGAACATCGGGAACGCTGGTATAACCATTGTCATTGTGCGGAAGAATCTGATGCCGCCAGAGCGAAACATGGCGAGTCCCGACTTACTCAGGCAATTGAATCTGCCTGTGGGGCCTGTCGTGTTCGATTGGCCAACGATTGCAAAGAACAACTCGCTCTACAACACGCTGCCAATTTTCGATGTCTGGCTCGCTGGTCAGGTCATGGCAAACCTGGTCACGACGTACGGAGACCAGAAGATAAGCGG
Source organism: Scolecobasidium constrictum UM 578 (assembly GCA_000611715.1). Classification (NCBI taxonomy): domain Eukaryota; kingdom Fungi; phylum Ascomycota; class Dothideomycetes; order Venturiales; family Sympoventuriaceae; genus Scolecobasidium; species Scolecobasidium constrictum. The sequence continues at coordinate 31,331 of AZYM01000185.1, forward strand.
ACAAGAGGCAGTCTCTGACGAGAAAGCCCGAATCTTGTACAGCGTGCTCGACAGCGCGCCTAACGTTTATCACGTTGTTCCAGACAAGACAGTGCGCAGCCGGATGAACATCTGTTTCCGTATTGGGGGCGGGGATGCAGCAAAGGAAAAGGAATTTCTGACGGGTGCAGAGAGGCGCGGTCTGCTCGGCCTGAAAGGTCACAGAAGCGTAGGAGGCATCCGTATCAGCAACTGTAAGCAGCCTCCAGCGGAGCCACATCTGCCGGGGCCCCAAGTTGTGGGCGTTGGCGTCTGGCGAAGCGATCAAGACCGTTTAGCTAACTGCAGCTGCACACAGATAACGCCGTATCGCTCGACGGCGTGCAGAGACTGGCCAAGTATCTGGAGGAGTTTGCACACGGCTCATCATGAATTGGATCCGTGGTACTGTAAGATAGTAGCGTGCACGGGATGGAACGGGAAAGAAGGCCAGACAGATGGGTGGCCATGGTCTCAGTCGTCTGTACCTGTCGAAGTTCAACACGAGAAATGGGGTACGGTAAAATTGCACGCAGTGCCCACTCGTGCATGTTACGCGGAACGTGCCACGCCTAGCCATCAGCCTCAAACCAGGGCTTGCGACAGCGGACACACTTTTTTTGCTGATGAGACAGCGACAGGGAGGCCATATCGGGCATCGCTTAGCACAGACTGCGCGATAGAAGATAGCGAGCATGAAATTGGTCGCGAAATCGATCGCAAAAAGAGCGGTCTTTTGGCTTCTTTTTGCTGCTGCTCGTATCTCCCCCGCCCCAATATTCCGATCGTCTGTATGGCATATGAGGCTTTCGACCTGCACGGCCAAATTTACTGATTAATTACTGCAAGAGGTTAGGCGACCAACTTTCAGTCCTGCGGCCACCTGTAGATTCAGCCACGAACAGGCTTGGTGCTAAACCGGGACTTGCACAAGGCGCCGCAGATCACTAAGAGTGCCTGGACTAGCGTCTGATTTCACCGTCGCCTGTGCGTTTTACGGCTCGACCCAAGAATAACCTCCCCTACCCGTTCACCGGAGTCCGAGTGTGCTTCACGTTCAAGGTCCAGCTTCTCATCTGTGCTGCACCTGCTGCACCTTCATGACATCGCCCTAAAGGCCCATGTTCGGCCGTGACATTCGTTTAGATATACCCTTCCTCTCTTCATCCGTTTAAGTTGTGCATGGTCCCCGCATCCTTCCTCTCGCTATGATGCGCCCTCCATACTTCTCGAATTCGACCATGTCGTCTGTCGCCTCGGAAGACTCGTTGTCGAGCATACTGTCTGGCAGTCTTGCACCGTCGTCTGCCACCTCCGTTACCGACGGTGGCTGCCAGATCACTCGATGGATTATTGACACTCGTGCCATATGGCAGGGCGAGCATATTCAGGATGTTGTACGTTCTGCTCCATTGTTGTCGCTGTCCAGCTGCGCGGTCATGTTCAGCTTGCCAGCCACCCCTTTCTCACCACCACCACAATCCCATACTGACGATGCAATCTGGCAGGCACCTGAATATCTTGCAATAATAAGCGAGTCTGAACGCCAAAACATTCTACGAAAATACTTCATCGCAGACGCTCGCATGGCGCTGGCTTCAGCGCTGCTCAAGAGGGCATACATCGCATCGGTCACCGGTCTTCCTTGGTCGCAAATAAACTTTGCACGAAAAGGTCACCCGGTTCATGGCAAGCCGTGCTGGAATCCACCGGACGCAGCCAATCCAGGCTACCCGTGGCCCACAGTCGACTTCAACGTTAGCCATCAAGCTGGTCTGGTCACACTGGTCGGCGTCTACCTGCCAGACCCGACCATCGGTACGCTACAACAAGACTATATCGCAGTCGGATGCGATATAGTGGCACCGAACGAACGCTCGGATCTGGTTACCATTCAAGCATCTGACTTTGAAGAATATACCGCAAACTACTCAGAGGTCTTTTCACATGAAGAACTTTGGGACATTACATACAACCTACCGACAAACTCCGTCTCTCTACTCAACGGCGAACGGCTTACCGCAGACGTGCTAGGTCGCCACGACAGAATGATCATGATGGACCAAGTTTGCCCAATCGAAATGCCCGATGGTCGCATTGAGGAGCTCGGTTCTGAGGTCATCATTGACGCCAAGCTGCGAAGGTTCTACACGTTCTTCACGCTCAAGGAGGCTTACATCAAGCTCGTGGGCGAAGGTCTCATGGCGCCGTGGATCAAGGACTGCGAATTCCGGAACGTGCGCGCTCCCGCGCAAGGGAGTCCGATTCGATGTTCCACGGACGCGGCATGGGGAGGCAAGGTGCAGGGCGGGCGCTTGCCAGATCGGATAAACTATTTTGACTCAACCGAGACCGTGGTCATGGAGGAGGAAGACTTGGAGATCTGGCTGGAGGGCGAGGAAGTCAACGATGTGCGCACCGAAGTGCAGTCATACGGCGAGAACTTCATGATTTCGTCGATGATCAGGCCGGCAACGCTACTGGGAACACGATGCGAATTCCCAGACTGGCGACGAGTGAACCTCGAGACGGATGTTCTGGAGGTTGCGAGGAGAGATCCAAAAGCTTACATGTGAGAGCGACGACGACCCTACCTTTGATACCCGACTGGACGCACCCACAGCGTGCGCCGTCACCATTTTTTGTTGCTCATTCACCGCTACTGCAGCGAGGTCTAGATTACTTGTTCATTTGGCGAAGCATTGCGTTCTGAAGCGACTACATCCATCTGCCCCTTGGTGATGCATTTCTGGGGGCGGTGGCGGAGAAATACGGAGTTGTGTAATATCTAATCTAACTGATTAATTGAGTAATGTATCCTCCCAACGATCAAGTCCATCTTGCTCCTGTTGTCTCGACTTGAATACTCTCTTCCCCAGCCCCTCTTCGGATCTGGACCCAAGGAGCAAATTACAGCTGAGGATGGCGCAACAGCAAGGCTGACAGCGTCAGAAGCTTGTCCCGCCCTTGAGCCCGCTTAGCTCGCTGACTTTGGACTAGCGACAATTAGGACCGATCTAAAATTCCAATAAGATAGTCTTCATTTCCCTTGAGCCTTAGGCCATCCACTCCATCTACGTCACTACAGAGATCATCTCTCGGGAAATCCACCAGCGTAGACCAGCGCTTCTCCGACAATCCTACCACTTACAGTTGCACGATAGCCAATTGTCACACGAACATGATGTCAACAAAACGGTCGGAAACGGTTTGATCCTGAATCCTTGCCTGACCAATGCGCGCGAAGAAACTCGATACTCGATCTCTTGCGACTACACATCCCCACACTGTTCGGAAGTACTCAATTCTGTCAATGCGATCGGCAGCGATAGGCATATTTTTGGTGTTGTGTTGACGGCCGACCGTCCGGAACTTCACGTTCCCTTACATAGCGCAAATGAATGACGTGCAGGACCCCATATCGCCTATTGCTACTGCAACTGGTGCGTTTGCTGTGTTACTTCTGTATGTGACAATTGGTGTTTCCTGTCGTGGTTCATCGAAGTTCACATACGCTGCGGCGCGTTTGGTATCGTCAGAGCAGTGGAGCTCTGGAGTTACGTCCGGGCAAGGCTGGACATTCCAAACACGATCGAGAAACTTTCGTATCATCGTCTTCTTTCGTTCATCAAACTTGTGTTACAGGTGCTCGAAATAGTATCAACTCGAGAATGGAGCATCATAAACGTGGGGCTTCAACATGCCATGCGTGCTGGTGCATACTCCTTACGTACTTGCGGAGCCCATTGAAGAGCAACCCTTGCTTGAAGCGAAGCGAGAATGGAATTGTTCGAGAATGGTGCTTCGGATGTTACATGTTCTCGCTTGCACCTTCACGATGGCATTCTATGAAGCCTTGTTCCACAAGACCTCCTCGAGATCATTAGCATGGAACGTATCTCGATACTAGACGAGGCCGTACAGAACATGGAACATCTATCCAGGCAATTGTGTCGTCCTTTGAATGGAATATTCCTAATCACGAGGCCGCCTAGCTTCACCATTGCGCTGGGCTCTTGGTTGCGCCAGATGGCGTGCACGACTTGGAGGCGATCTTGGGGCACGCTGGGCGGGGATCTCAAGAGAAGAATGTTCCGAAGCCAACAACCTCTCGCACCACATATGGACCCCATCAAGACTACCTGTGGCCGCCTTCATCTTGGTACACCAGCATCAGCCCTCGAGCGCTTGCACCAAGCAGCTGGCCTTGACTTTCCGGGGCGGTACTACTTGGATACTGGTAAAAGTCTTCAAGGCGGCCCGATATGAATGCAGGTGAGACTGAGCCTTCTGACGACCGAGCACCGCGGCCGATGTCATAGGAGGCTAGACGTGAGGGAGCTCGCCTCGACTTGCAGCGGATGTTCGTGACCCATTTCCGGGGACCATAACGGCCGTCCATACCAGGAGTTGATCATGGGAAGCCCAGATATCTCTTCTAAGCTAGTCAGACCGGCGAGATGGGTCGACCTAGATCTCCACCAAACCGAGCGCACCGTCCCAGGCCTTGTGGTATACGGTATTAACGAAGAACTCAGCAGGAATAATAATGGAATATGCATGCAGACAGAATTCTTAAGCTGCTGGTACGTTTGCGAAGGACTGAGTTCGTGCAAGTCCATCTTGAATCGGGAGGAATTGGTCAAACATGCCTTCCATTGCATTGGCGACGACCCTGAAAGAAGCGCTACTGCTAATCATAATATGCTACTAGTACATGGTATGTGTGATGCTTATTATGATCCAACGAGAACTCAGCTCCACCTTCGCCTATGCCATCTACAAATGAAAGTTTGCTATGTTGCTCAAGTGCCGCTTGAGCCTCAGAGTGGAGGATACTGTGAATCGCGATTCGCAAGTGCTGGAGTGCGACACAGTTGTGTTGGCACGGCGTTGCATCCCCACCAGAGCGAACATCGACTGGAAGCGAGGCCGCGAGTTGGAGGCAGGAAACTGAAGACTCGAAAGCATGTGCTTCAAATTCTCATCGCAACACAGCTCGCGCCATCTTCACTTGTGTGCTCGCCTCACTCTTCTTCAGTGCATGCGGGTTCAACCACATCTCAGACACCGAGTCGTACATGCCGACCGTCCCTTCGACACCCTTCATCGCCTTCGGGAAGGTGACCCGCAAGGTAGTAGGCTCACTGATCATCACCTTGGAGGTTGACATGCTCGGTCTCAATCGCTCCAATTCGTATGAGAGCATATCGCGGCTCACGGGCTGAGGATTGATGAATCGGTATAGTGCGAAACCTCTACTTTCGATGAAGTTCGAGGTAACGCTGATGGGCTTTCCAACAATCGCGGCTTGTCGATTCGCATCAAGCGCGATCTCCTTCTTTGTGCAATTCGGCAGAAGTTCGAGCGATGATTTGAGCTTCAGCTTGCGCCGGCGAGATGCGGAACCTGAGGAGCTACTGTGTGTTTGCGCCCTGCCACGTTCGGACGGAGCGCGGGAAACAGTGCGATTGTCGTAGCCGTCTTCCGTGCTCGATGTGTGATCGGCTGAGTAGTTGCTGGATTGTATTGATGGAGGGCTCCGTCGGCGAGTCAAGTCTGCACCTTGGTTGTTCGGGTAGGTCATGGACCTTTGGGCAGCCGCGGGGGGCTGCGGTGGCCTAGCTTTGATTGTTGACTGCCGTCGCAGATCTGGCATGGGCTCCTCTTCAACATACTCGGGCCAATAAGGCGCTGGCGTGTAGCCATTCGCATACCCATTCATTGCCTTGGCTTTGCCATTCATTTCAGCTGGCATCGCAGATGCTCGGTGGTCCGCGTAGCCATTCGTCATTCCGTATGGTCCATGCCCATGCCCATACCCATTGGGTTCTCGACTGGCCATGCCTCCATAACTGATGGTCCTGCTTGCTGTGGCTGGTCGATCGAACACCGTGCTCGGAGCTGCTACATGACCTTGGTGAATGCGAGTAGGCACAGGCGTCAAGGGGCTGCTCTCATCCAGCGGGTAGGAATCGTAATCAGTATATGCTGCGTATGGCGATGAGGCAACAGGCGCGTAGGAGGTCTGTGGGAAGCCTTTCACTTCTGGCCGAGAAGAAGTAACAGAAGGTGCGGGCGGAGGAATGGCTACCACTTTCTGGGGAGCACCTTCATTCGCACGAACTGAGGAAGAGCGCCCAGGTCGCGTAAGCTGGGGCGGAGCTTGCTCGAAGTTCACCTTTCGAAGGATGTCATCGGTCATGGATCTCGACCGACGATGCTCTTGAAGCGGACGTGGTGTTCCTGTTCCACTTGGTGCCTCTGCGATTGTGGTGATGTCGCCAACTCGCCTGTCACAAGGTTAGTGTGGGCCCACTGTGATAGGACAAAATGGCACGTACCAATAGCTGATATCCTCAGCAGCTGGCGCCGGCGCTGGCTCGTGGGAGTTTGTCCTGCTGATCGGTGACTCATCATCTCCTTGCCGGATGCTGCGACGATCTGCCTTCTTTGGAATGGGAGGAGGAATGTTGGGACGCAATGGCTGGATCTCTGACATCGGAGGTGATGCAGAAACAGGTCTTGTGCTCGGCACTGATCCATGATCATCACGCGCCATATACATGTTGCCCTCGTTCGATATTCGGATCCCTCCCCTCAGCTCTTTGTTCGCTCTCTCCAGACTACCAACATACTCGTAAAGGCGTCTCAACTCATCATTCATCTCACGAGTGGACCTTTCCAGCGAGTGAATGCGCGTGTGAGTCATCTGATGCGCCTCGTCAAGCTTGTAAGACTTGTCCTTTTCTGTATTGTAGCGCTCTCGAAGCATAGCCTGCGACTCAAAAAGCTGAGCCAGCTTCTGCTGGGTAGCTTCAAGCTCATCTTTCAAGGTGGGTCTGAACGACTGCCCTTGCATAGATGTCAACTTCTCATCGATGCTGTTGGCAAGATCTGTGGATGCCTGAATTGGCGGCAGAAGCTTTGCCAGGTTATGGTCTGCGCTAGCTCCGACATCAGGAGGGAGGCCAAAGTCTGGTGGATGGGCTACAGGAGCATTCGGAAGTGGTTTGTCCATTGGCTCAGCGCCGTTTCGCTGGTCCGGCAGGGTGGGAGAGTCTCCGTCGGGTTGAAAGTCTCTGATCTGGGTAGTGCCATTCACGTGTATGACTGGATTGGCAGGTGCAGAGACAATGGTTTCGGGAGAACCATTGACTACTGGTGGGCCGGTCTGGTGGGAGTTGACTTCGGCGTGAGTCGCACTGACAGGCGAGATGCTGTCGGCAACGGAGTACGTACCACTTGGCAGTGGACGTTCAGTGATTTGCTGTGGCGGTAAAGTCTCTCGGCTCTGGTCGTTGGATGTCTCTGTCGAGGTCGATGCGTATGGCGACACGTTCGTCGTGGACCTTGTACCAGGACGTGGCTTTTGCAGCACCTTACCCTGAGTGACGACCTTGAGATCCTTCGGTGGTGAGGAGAGCCTTGAACCCAGCCGGAAGGCCAACTTTTTGACGGAGATGCTCGACCGCTTCTTTTCCAAAGTGGCTTCGCGTGGCTTTTGATGCTCGATTTCATATACATTTGTTTTGGACTGGACTGGGGTAAGCCCATACAGGTCATCTGATGACTCGGTGACAGGCAGGGCAATATTTCTCGAACTCGAAACCTCGGAGACTGGTGATGCGGGCGCGATCGGCGGCTTCTGACTGGCTTTCGTTTCCCCAGATTCCAGAGGACTGACGCTTCGTTGGCTGCTCCAGGTCGAGTAAGTGTCTTCCTCGCACTTTGAGCTGTTCGCTCTCTTCCGCGTCCTGAATCGATGCATGATGTGATCTAAGACCAGATCTTCCATAAACTCAGCTCAAGCGTGTCGGCATGGTTCCAGAAATTCAAGACCAGGAAAGATCGGGGAAGCACTCAAAGTGCGGGTTCACCCAAGGATCACAGGTTGTAGGACTGGGAAGATTGCCGAGATGATTTTTAACAAGTTTCAGAAGGTACTTCCGCCGATGTAGTGACTTCGCTGTGTGTTAAATCCGAACTTCACTACATCATCGTAAGCTTCTGTGCATCGTCCAGTCCCTGAAGCCTCCGTCAGCCGTAGAAAAGAGGTGATGTTGTGCAGAACGCGTTGCGCAGGATGTCACGCGGCCCAACTGGAAGTCATTGTTCAAGTTCGGCAGCGCAGGGCATTTTCATGTGCTGCGATTACGTTGAGTCCGGGTCACCCATGTGCAGATCATACGAAGCGCCAGCGTCGGCAACAATGTATGGGGAAGCGTACCGGCCTTCTCGGATAGATTGCATGCATTTCAGGAAGAAAATCCAATGATTATCACCGGGCTCGTGATGCAGCGAAGCCATGGCGTCCCAATCGCCTTCCGACGGTTGCTGCTGAGGTTGGTTCTGTTCATGATCTTGATAGGGAGGTACCAGGTCGACAGGTCTTGCCCACATGAGGTTTAGCGTATTGTCGCTTGCTGCTCCACAAACTGGCACAGACTGGGTTCAGCCGCGGAAAGTAGGCCAAAGAGGGTATCAAAAGGATCGACTCCGAAGGGCAAACTCAGACCATCCGAACTGACCGAGCTCTAGATCTCAGAGCATGCACTTCTCCACAATTTTTTTTATTGATGCTCTGGAGGGATCAGAGTTACATGAGATACACGCAAAGTGGCGAAGTCGCCCTCGCAATCAAACATGGGCTCCGCGATGAGCCGGACCAGCCTCATCATGAAAAGTTTTTTTTCAGTCATGCCACATTCATAAATGATACAGATACTCAACACAGACACAGATCAGTCTCGACCAGAGCTTAGGCAAGCGCAGCCTGTAGCTCTGGAGTGAGGCCAATGACAGCGTCGAAATATGTAATGGTCTTCTTCATCCACGACTCTTTGTCCACATCGACACCGACAAGTCGGACCTTGCCCTTGGGGTTCTTTGATAGGACCTTACCAGTAACCTCGTGATATGAGTCGCCTCTTACGATCGGAAGCTCGCCGTGCTGCTCCGCGACCACAGTTCCGTCCTCGTCGATATAGTGGAACGTGTTTGGTGGGATAGTGATCTCCAGTGGGCTTGGGTTGATAATCTTCAGGGTGTTCTTGAAGGTACCATCTGGTCCAGCTTCGGTCTTGACGATCTCGATCTTAGGCCCGTTCATGCCAACAATGTCAACATCCTTCTTGTAGAGGATGTTGGCAGACATGAACAGCGCCTTGATCTTGCCCTTGCCGTTGTCGAGGTGCAGCACGATATTCTCTTCAAGCTGAATTGCCTTGACGAACGCCTGGAAAGCGTCCTGGTCTACTATGGCGACCTTCTGCGGTGTGACATGAACAGATGTGCCGGATGGGACCGTCTTGATCTCTGGAAGCTTGACAACGCCGAATTTGCCCTTTGGACCGATCATATCGACGTCCATTGGAAGTAGTGTTGCGCCCACTGGACCTGTTCGCAGGACACGCGCTTCGAGCTCCATGACGAAGGACCTGTGAGCCGTCAGATATGGGTTAATGAGACTGAAACTCGTCAACCTACTCTGGTTCCTGCCCAGTGATCCTGATGAGATCCACCTCCAGGCGCGAAAGGTTCAGAATAGCGCCAGCGATTGCGTCCATGATTGCGGTGATAATTGAACGTGGGCTAGTGTGGTTTTGGTTTGGTTTACTGCTGGAGAATGTTGCGACGAAGGTCCAGAACAAATGTGGGATCTGTTCGGACTTATATGTCGTGCAAGTTTATATAGATCATCGTCTATTTACGCCTTCTCAACGCACGTGCGAGAATCGCAGAGTCGGCCAAGCTATCGTATGTTTCGAAGGGAGGATGTACCCGCATGTACCCTTGTTGCAATGCCTCGGAATAGGATAAGCTCCCATGATAGCAAATACCATAATTTTCGCTGGATTCAAGCGTAGAAGAAAGTCCGGCATAATTGATCTGTCTTATGGTCGTCCAGTCTTGCTTATCGTTGTGTGGTGTCCCATAGCAACGTTGTTGTGTACTTGCATCTACAAGCGAGACAGTACCTCACGAGTTTGACATGATGATGCATGTTCAAAATGTCCAGAGCCTCGGTCGAACCAGAAAGGGCATGATAAAGAACGCCTCTTTGGAAGTCATACCCACTTGCACGCAAGAGGCAAGGAAAGGCCTGCTCGTAGGATTCTCCATGCGGCAAGGTACTCTGGAGAAGTGATCGGCAGTGGGGCTCCTCGTTCAGGCAAAAACAATATGTCGTCGTTCGGTATGAACGTGCCGGTCTTTGGAATAGGCTGATCATCCGGCGACCGGTCGTGATGAAAATTGACCACGGCCATGATTCGAGCTGCTAGTGCTTAGCGAGAAATCGCTACTCACGAAATGCATAATTGTCCGTCTGGAGAAACAGCTCGGTGACGGTACAAGTGGGATGCAACCTTGTCAGAATCCTGGCTGTTGAAGCCCCGGACCCCAGCATACAGACCCTTCGATAGAAACTCCTGCGTTGATGCATTCGCGAATCGGCTACGAAGTGTCCCAAGCCATTTGCACGTAGTGCCTCAGAGCACCGAGCCAGCAGTGAGAGCATAGCTTCAGGTCGCCTCTCGGAGCTGGAAATCAGCGAATCTGAGCAAAAGCAAAGTCTGGGGAAGATTGATTCCCCAGAATTTTTGAGCCTCGTTGCATGTGATACCGAAGACCTTAGTCTCGAGCTTATCTGAGCGGGAAAGGCTGAAACAGCAGGGACCTTTCTCAGGCTTAAGCCATCTGGAGTTGTTTTCGCGATGGGATTTGATGCGCGAAGAGGTCAATGAAGTTGATGCAGACGACGTAGCAGACCTGACAGCGAAGAAGTTGACAAGGTGAGGTTGACAGCACTAAGCTTGATTTGGCATAGCTTATTGAATCTGTGGACGACAACGAGCTTAACGATTGCCCTTCAGTTCACGTACATCCAGCTTGAATCAAGTGCTCCTTCGCAAGCACTTATAGGGATGATCAGAGCGGAGGGCGAATGCTTCAAGATGTACAAGGCTGATTTTCTGACATGGGCTACAAAATTAAGGGGAAAATGCTCAAGACATTGCTAATACCCATCATTATCATCAGTATCTCGTCGAACGCTCCCAATTCCAGCTCAACGACACCTTGAGACTTGTGCCTTCGTATACCAGTCGATCGGAGGCAGGTAAAAACGACAAATATGGTGCCTTTGCCCTACTTGACGATATCTCGTGGATCGATTTTTGATCATTGCGCCAATATGGCAGGTCGATGGTATCAATCATCAGCAGTTGTTGCCTGTGCTTAGATTGCTATGAGCCTGAGTATCGAACTCATGGCGCTCGCCGGTAGCCAGAACTCTTCCCTGTGACAAGTATGCGAATTTTCGATCTTGGACCCGAACAAGATGGCAATCACTCTCTTCTTATGCGCGCATCAAGGGAGCAGAGGCCATGTAGCGGTCAAGCGCTTGTGTTCCCACCTAGGTCGATGTCCAAGAACAGTTTCTTCTCTCGCTCTTCTTCAGTGGAACGCATCCAGGCCTCGACTCAAGGCTTGCGTCCTCAAAGTACCATCAATATAGGAATATTCCTGACTGGTATGGATCTGGCATATCTGCAAGTCCTGACTAAAGGGGTTCACGTATTGATGATGGTGCCCGTCATCACCAAGGCCCTATTCTGATTTATGTTGGCCTTTTAGTATGCTAAGCCAAGGGAGCAGAACAAGCGACTGATTGCGTTTTCCCCGGCTCTCACATATTCATCGGCATGCTAGGTGGCATGGGTCTTTATACTCGCTGGTCAAAGCGTTTCTGGTTGATAGAACTGCCTGTTTAGCTTCCGGTAAGCAGCATGAGCTGCTCCAGTACAATCGCATAAAGGGAGTTGGTTCCAGCTCGCTTGCCAACAACAGCCATCATGCAAGAACGTTTCCGGGATCCCTGCTCCCCTAAGTCACGATGGGCAGACTGGTTCGATGTGATGAGGACCAGGAGGACAGAGCTAATCTGTTGTCGACAAAACATTGCTATGCTGAACGCTATCACCACCATCCATTGATCCTGGACTTATGCCTAACGATGGAGCCACGGCAACGTCGAGCGACGTCTAGCTAGCCAAATCGCCACGCTGACTTCGCGTGCCGTCTTATACCAATGACCAGTGGGCGCTATGCACTGAAACGGGCGCCATGCACTGAACGGAGCTTAGGCAGCATACCAGCTCCACGAGAGAACTTCAGCGCATTGCCAAGTTCTTGAGTAGAGCCTCTGAGAATGACAGGCTGGAGTCTTGTCTGAGTGCTATAAAAAGGAGGGCACGCCTACGCCATTGTGACATATCAAAGCAGCGAATATCTGATGACATGTCCGGAGGCAGAGGTGCTGCTGCATCGCGAATTCTGATGGCTTGAACGAGATGCGTCCGGAGGCTTTTCAAGACTGCGTACACTCGGACGCGCGAGGGCGATGATGCTCATCAGAGTCGTGAATGGTCAAGTTCTGAGGGTATAGACGTGGATGTGAAGCGAGGTGCATTCCTTTTCGAGCGTCAGGAAACCATTGGAACATCAGGTGACTGTTGGCATCGCAGAATGGCTCCTCGAGGATAGCATCTAGTCTGAGTCTTTTCGTTCCAGCATCTTATTGTCACGCGTCAGAAGCACGAAGGGCACGAACCTCCACAAAGGGGGCCACGGTCCGATCAAGTCTTCCACTTCTCCTTGCACTGACTGAGCTCTTCAAAGTCTGGCCATAAGAGTAGCTCACGCAACATGCTCGAGCGGAACGAACACAATACTTGCGATCTGCTAATGTCTGCCTTGTGCATTTGCATCTGGGCGGAGCTACATGATATTGCGCTTCGAATGAGGCATATTCGGCCATTAAGGTGCAGTGCTGATGCTGAACATCATCAGCACCTGGTTGTAGTCGCGCAACTAAAGCCTTTATGGCGTGGAGCTTGCTGCTGAAGGAGGCACCAAATGCACGTCTCGTCTGACTCTATCTGGTACGCTCGCATTATTGATCCTGAACGCCCTTTATACATCCTGTTCGAGAACAGCAGAGATGGCTCTCGCTAGTTAGGCGTCAAAAGCAATTAGCTTTCTGAGACTAGAGCATGCGATATCATACCAGATTGCAGCGTAGGGAGATCTGAGTGCGGGGAGAACCAGTGTCCCATGCTAGAGCATAAAAGCCACAAGACCGCGCCTTGCATTTGAGTTTCCAAAGATGCAAAGATCTTGCTATGTTAGGCTTCGAGTACCGCGTGCCGCTGTTCCACACGCTGAAGGTCCGATCCCAACCGGAGTCCGTCATGGGGCGTTGTGATGATCCTCATCGTGACCATCGCTCTCTGTGCCTCAAGCATGTAAGTTCAGGCATCTGCACACAACGCAAGGCTTAGGAGTGGGCCGGACAGCGCTTCCAAATTGATATCATAGTGAGTGTGACTTATTCCATGATGAAATTGCAACCGAGCATCTTTTATGGAACCGCGGCAGAATTCGCACCGAAGTGCTGCCACCGTCCGTCTAGGTCCAGGCGATTAAGACACAAAGTTTGTCCAAGCTCTTCGTCTCACCAGGTCCATTTCCAGGTCCTGGTATAAGGGGTGCTACAGAGCGAAACTTAACGACGTTGTCCACTCGCGTCCACACTCTCCACACTCTCCAAGACGGATTCCATCTTCTGCGCTGTCCAAAGCCATCGGCTATGCCAACCCAGCGACTTGCTCGTCAGTGTTCTGTCGAAGCTGCAGTACTGATGCGGACCGTCAACATTAAGAAGTGCGCACCGGTGAAGGAGGGGCGGTAGAGTGCCAGCCTCCGCTCCACTCTGCAATTTCTTCCGGGTTCTTCGGTTTGATGTCTGGACGTCCGGTCTCTCGTCCCGTTCTTATACCTTCAGAGTCGCAATCTTCACTAGCGCCACGGTGAAGTGAACGGAACTAGATGCCCTGATCCACTGACCGATTCATAGAGACGTGCTGTGAAGATGGAAAGGTAAATGATACATTAGCATTGATACAATTACGTGAAGGGTATCAAACAAGAAATTCCAACGTGCACCTAACTTTTGTCCTCAACATACTCCAAGCTTTTACTCCTCCACTTCCAAACAGTACAGTACATATCGAAATGCAGGCAATGTCTTAGCGTCCCCCGCTCTTTCTCCTCCTCCCACCATTAACCTTTCCCCTAACCTTCTCGCCCACACCCTCCAACAGATTCCCCGCCCTATCACTCGCCTCCAGCATCTTTCCATCGCCATCATGCTTATCCCACTCCGCCCTAAAATCATCCACAACATCCCTCCCCACACTCGTCCCATGACACCAATCCAGCGCCCCAAACGCCGCATAATTCCCCTCCCCCCTCACAAGGAAGTGATTATCAATCCGCTTCGCCATACCCGGCAACAGGATCCCACTCGGCAGCACAGAGTATCCGGAATAGGTGACCAGGTTCTCCAGGGAGGCGAGCGCGAGTGTGAAGAGCACGGAGAGGATGTGTGCGCGGATGGCTATGGCGGGGAGGAGGAGGGGCAGCCATTGGTGCAGGAGGTAGCAGGGTGGGTAGTCGTAGGTGGCGCAGAGGGAGAAGGGGGAGGGGATGGCGTGTTGCCAGCGGATGTGGTGTTTGGAGAGGGGGAAACGCGGGTTGTGGAGGAGGAAGCGGTGGGTGTAGTATTGGAGCGTCTGTATCGCATATTCGTTAGTTCCAATTGGTGAAGAGGCCAAATCGAGGGAAGGGAAGGGAAAGGAACGTACACCCCGCGCGAAGAGCAGGAGCACCACTTGCTTCGCGATCGACCACGGCATCGGCATCGTCTTACTCAGACTAATCGCCGTCCTCCACCCCAGCACCTTCGTAAGCAACAGCTCCAGTCCCGCCTGCAACGCAATCCCCAACCCAACATTCCCTATACTCCACGCCGCAATCTTCGCGACTCTCTTCCGCCCCATGCGGCTTGCAAGAGCGATATCACCCTGTGTCTTTATCGCGCCAGCAGCGCTGGGCACGCCCATGTCGAACGCCAGGAAGAGCAGCCCGGGCAGGATGTAGCATAGTAATTGCACGACGGCGGTGCCGATGAGCTCGACGGAGAGGGGCGGGTGGGTTAGGAGGAGGATGTACCAGTTTAGCGTGAAGAAGAGGAGGTTTATGCTTGTGCCGTAGGAGGTGAGGGCGGGGAGGGCGAAGAAGGAGAGGAAGGGGAGGGAGACTGCTGCGCCCATACTTGTTGTCGGACTCGGTGTCTGTTCACAGGAGATGGCGTCGAAGTGATAGTGTTGCGATTGCCGGCGCGAAGCTCACAGCTCTTTAGTATGGATCATGTCGCGTGGCAGCGAGTGAGCTCGAAGCTCTTTGACGCACATGAGCGAGGCTGGCGACCATGCTTGTGGGCGATGACGTCCTTGGGCAGACAGAAAAGTTGCGATCCAATCAGACTCGAATATAGCATTGGCCAATCAAGAATGCATCTCGAGCCGAACCACTTTTGGCAGCCTCAAAGGCTTGGGTTTTCAAACTCGAGCAAGAGGTTTGATCGATTGACTGATGATGAAACTCCAAAGTGCGTTTGCGACTGTCGCGAAACCATCTCATCAACATCTGTTTGAGAGCTTGAACCCTTGTTTTGGAGCAGGTTCATGGTGAAGCTCACGCGGATCTGTCCGCTGTTAGCACCGCGGAGGTTGGACCCAGTTAAAAAGAGATGAGGACTGATCTCTTGTGGCTCGAGAGACGATGCGTGTCAACGCCCTTGGGATTCTTGAGAGATGGCTCTGGGGATGGCAAGTCAGTTCGCGAGCGGTCTCCTAACCACTCGATCTCCATCAAACGCCTGACGAACGTCTAGAAACACAGGACTCACGATTCTCGAAGGAAGATTTTGTTTTAGCGCAGAGGCTTCTGGCCATTGGCGAATGGGAAGCAGGAGATGAAGAAAGGCTTGATCGGCCGCGGCGAGCGCTTCATGATTGGGGGTGCGAGGATAGCGTTTGGACCCTTGACTCGTCAGGCGTGGAGCAGTCGCAGAGTGGAAATGTCCTTGTCCCAAGCACCTGGACAGGAGAAAGCAATCATGCAGGCGTGTGAAGAATTATTGTGACCTGTACATACACCTGTCTTTCGGTCCTTCAATTCTGGATACTGTTTACTGCTAGTCTTGGGCAGCGAAGCGGTTGATTCTTGATTTTGCGATCTTTTGAACAGGACAGCTCGAGCTTGCGTTCCATTCTTTGCGAGTGCCCCTTTGCGATCCCTCCCCGTTCCTGCAGTGGCACCCGAGCCTGTGGAATCGTCAAGTACCGCTGTACCACGCGTAGATAGCGCATCGGAGCAGCAGCAGCATTTGTGCACAGGCAAGGCAGGAGTAGGCATGGTGCTCTCAATTGCAGTCACAGGACGGGCTTTCGCAGTCTAAGAACGGAAGGAAGGCACGAATTGGAAGGAAAGAGCCATGGAGATTCACACGCACCCATTTCCGACAGAGCGGCCGCCAATACCCTCGCGCCGCATCTGGCTGGACGCGACACAGGAAGAGGGCAGCGACAACGATGTCAATGTCAATGCTCGCACAAGCACGCCTCCGCCTCCCGTGCCCGCTGTCCCCGTGCCCGCGATACCACCTGAGCACGCCGCTGCGTTCCAGACGCCCAATATCAAGAGGAAGTCTGCGCCGCCGGGTCGTGTGCGGACGAGAGTCGACAATGCAGCTGCCTCTCCGCAGGTCATCTCCTCGCTGCTCGACTCCTTCTCCACGGTCGGCCTGCCAGATGCAGCGCCCAACCGCGCGTCCCAGCGTCTCAGCGGCGCAAAGTCCATTCCTGCCACGCCCGTGCTCAGGCAAAGAGCCTCCTTTGGCCCAGGCGGCGGTGGAGGAGGAGGAGGATCCGAGCGCACCTCCCTCACCGACTATGAGATCTACAGACAGCAGCTGGCGGACGAACTGGAAGAGCCGCAGGCCGCAGAGCCACCCGTGATTCGCACGTCGAAGCGACCATCAGGCAAGTCAGAGTGGACAGCGCCCAAGGTGTCGCACGAGTCCGGCCTAGGCAGCTATGTGCGCAGCTTCGGACGCAGCGCCTCCTCTCTATCTCTGCACCGCGGCGGAGACGAGGACACGAGGAGCATCGGCAACGCGAGCATCGACTCGACCGTGCGACGCAGATCGCTCGTCAGCATCTCGCGCGAGTCCCTCGAAGTCCGACTCGGGCGCAAGAAATCGCACTCGCGCATCATCTCGCCCACGAAAGAGGAGTTCGGGCCCGCGGAGCACGACTCCGTGCGCGAGCTCGTGCTGAATGCCACGGGTGCGCCGGACCACCTGACCCCGCCCACGAGTCCCCGACGCAAGAACATCCCCTTCGATTCTGTCATTCAGGAGGAACCGCCCAGTCCTACGTTGCTGGCTAGGCAGATTGGCGGGGACAGCGCTGTGAGGGAGGGCAAGAAACCCGTGCACGTGGATCCTGTGAACGGGCCATCTGTTCCTAACAGGAGATCCTCCCTGCGGCACACCGACATCCCTGGCGGCAGTGCGAGAGACAGGCATTCGCGCGACGTTAGCGCGCTGGCGTTACAGATTGGTGAGGTGGCTTTGAAAGAGGAGAAGGAGAAGCAGCAAGAGACGAGCACAGTCAAGGAAGACGAACCGCAGACGAAGGTCATACTCAGTGAGCTAGAGGGCGAGCCGACGGAAGTCACGAAGCGCATTCGAGACCTGAAGGCCAGAAAAGAGCAGAGGGATAGAGAGGCGAGATCGAGTCTGAGCCCTGAGCCTGAGTTTGCGAAGTCGAGATCGAGGAGCACATCGCCGCTTGCGAAGAGCACGTCTGCGTATACCAATAAAGAAAATAAGGCTGCTGAGAAGAAGAGTCGGATTGCACAATTGGGGGCGATCAGTGTGCCTGCAAGAGGCCACTCGAGTACACAGCAATCGAAGCTGAAGCCGGGAGGTCATTCTCCAGCACTGGACGCACCAGCACAGCCTGCCACACCGATCACGCCCGTCCAACTGCCCATGAACTATTCATACGTGGTGGAGAGCCTCAGCACAAAAGAGTCCGCTCCAAGCATATCAGGCGCTGCATCGCAAATTTCCGCGACTTCTGCTCCCTCGATCAAAAACGAGAGGAGGAGATCACTAGTCACAGGCGGCCGCTCAGCAGTCGGCCGCGCAGCAGCAGCCAAGAAGCTACCAGACGTGCCCAACGGCGTCAACGGGCGCCTCCCCTCTCCCGAGCCAGTAGCAGACACGCAATCACGCTCCTCCACAGACACGAACAACAAGTCTGAAAAACCATCAAGGTCGAACTCCCTCCGACTGAAGACGCGCAGGCGCTGGTCGCATCCCGAAGTCCTCCCTACGACCGAACGCACAAACAGCATGAAGCGGCACGAGTCCCTCGCCGTGCAGCCTCCACGGCCCGAGAAGATCGTCGAGGAACAACGGCCCAGCAGCGCAGACTCCATCGACTACGATGTCAAGAAGTTCATCAGCCATCCGCGACTGTCCCAGAAGATTAGGCATCCGACGTCTGGACGGACGATTGCGTTCTCCGAGGTGGGCGATCCGGATGGGCATGCGGTGTTCTGCTGCGTGGGGATGGGGCTGACGAGATATGTGACGGCGTTTTATGATGAGTTGGCTATGACGCTGGGTTTGAGGCTGATTACGCCTGATCGGCCTGGTGTGGGCGAGAGTCCGGCAGATCCTAATGCGCTGCCGCTGAATTGGCCAGGTACTTCGCCTCCTCACACTTCACCAACGTTCAGAGAATGAAAGACTAACGAAACAACCAGACGACATCCTCGCCATATGTCAGGCCCTCCACATCTCCAAATTCAGCATCATGGCCCACAGCGCCGGCGCCATCTACGCCCTAGCAACTGCCCTGCGCATGCCCCAGCACATCAGGGGCCGCGTCCACCTGCTCGCCCCCTGGATCCCGCCCTCGCAAATGGCGCCCATAGGCCTAACGAAGCAGGATCCCCCGCCCGCAGCCCAACTTCCTAAAAGCCAGCGCTTCCTTCGAGCGATGCCCGCGCCCTTCCTGAAGATCGCGAATACGGGGTTCTTGTCTGCAGCCAGCGCGAGTCTGAGTCCGAACAACACTGGGAGTCCGCGGAGGGAACGGCGGAGAAGAAGCGATAAGTTCGCCAAGGCACTTGCGGAGAAGGAGAAGGAGAATGCCAGCACCAACAATGGTGGGGTGGAGCGGAGCGATTCCAAGACGGAGAATGGCGGGAAGCCGTCGAGACCGAGTCACGTGCGGAGGGAGAGCATCATGCTCATGGACCAGCAGGACATGCCGGATGGTTCTGCGCTCGAATACGCCAAATCGACGCGCGACTTGCGCTCTGCGTACTCCTCGCAGACGCTGGACAAGGAAGCCGCCGCCACCCTCTCCCTCGAAGCGCTAGAAGAAGAAACCGAAAGGCGCGAAATCTACGACGC